>PVHT021183617.1:13752543-13873522 GCA_004024745.2 Catagonus wagneri | reverse complement strand
AGAGGATGGAAGAAAATATTCCATGCAAACGGGCATCAAAAGAAAGCCGGAGTAGCAATACTCCTATCAGACAAAATAGACTTTAAAATGAAGAACATTTTAAGAGACAAGGAAGGGCACTACATAATGATCAAAGGATCAATCCAAGGAGAAGATATAACAATTTAAAATCTACACACCCAACATAGGATCACCACAATATATAAGGCAACTGCTAACAACCTTAAAAGGAGAAATCAACAAATACACCATCATAGTGGGGGACTTTAACACCCCACTTACAGCAATGGACAGGTCATCCAGGCAGAAAATCAATAAGGAAACACAAGCCCTGAATGAAGCATTAGATCAGATGGACTTAATACGTATTTATAGGACATTCCATCCAAAAGCAACAGAACACACATTCTTCTCAAGTGCGCATGGAACATTCTCTAAGATTGATCACATCCTGGGTTACAAATCAAGCCTCAGTAACTTTAAGAAAATTGAAATCATTTCAAACATCTTCTCTGACCACAATGCTATACAACCGGAAATCAACAACAAGAAAAAAATGGCCAAAAATACAAATACGTGGAGACTAAACAACATGCTACTAAATAACAATGGATCACAGAAGAAATCAAAGAGGAAATTAAAAAATACCTAGAAGCAAATGACAACAAAGACACGACACCCCAAAACCTCTGGGATGCAGCAAAAGCAGTTCTAAGAGGAAAGTTGATAGCAATACAAGCCTACCTCAGGAAACAAGAAAAACCTCAAATAAACAATCTAACTTTACATCTAAAGCAGCTAGAGAGGGAAGAACTGACAAGGCCTAAAGTTAGTAGAAGAAAAGAAATAAAGATCAGAGTAGAAATCAACAAAACAGAAACAAAGAAAACCACAGAAAAGATCAATGAAACTAAAAGCTGGTTCTTTGAAAAGATCAACAAAATTGATAAACCCTTAGCCAGACTTCTCAAGAAAAAAAGAGAGAGGACACAAATCAATAAAATTAGAAATGAAAAAGGAGAAGTAACAACAGACATCACAGAAATACACAGGATCATAAGAGACTACTATATGCAACTCTATGGCAATAAAATGGAAAACCTAGAAGACAGGGACACATTCTTAGAAAAGTACAATCTCCCAAGACTAAACCAAGACGAAATAGAAAATATGAATAGACCAATCACAAGCTCTGAAATTGAAACTGTGATTAAAAAACTTCCAACAAACAAAAGTCCAGGACCAGATGGCTTCACAGGTGAATTCTATCAAACATCTAGAGAAGAGCTAACACCTATTCTTCTGAAACTCTTCCAAAAAATTGCAGAGGAAGGGACACTCCCAAGCTCATTGTATGAGGCAACCATCACCCTGATACCAAAACCAGACAAAGATATCACAAAAAAAGAAAATTACAGGCCGATCTCACTGATGAACATAGATGCAAACATCCTCAACAAAATACTAGCCAACCGAATCCAACAATACATTAAAAGGATTGTACACCACGATCAAGTGGGATTTATCCCAGGGATGCAAGGATTCTTCAATATCCGCAAATCAATCAGTGTGATACACCATGTTAACAAACTGAAGAATAAAAACCATATGATCCTCTACATTGATGCAGAAAAAGCCTCTGACAAAATCCAACACCCATTTCTGATAAAAACGCTTCAGAAAGTGGGCATGGGGGAACCTACCTCAACATAATCAAGGCCATCTATGACAAACCCAGAGCTCACATCATTCTTAATGGTGAAAAGCTGAAAGAAATCCCGTTGAGATCAGGAACAAGACAGGGATGTCCACTCTCGCCACTACTATTCAACATAGTTCTGAAAGTCCTAGCTACAGCAATCAGAGAAGAAAAAGAAATAAAAGGAATCCTAATTGGGAAAGAAGAAGTAAAACTATCACTTTTTGCAGACAACATGATACTATACATAGAGAATCCTAAAGACTCTACCAGAAAACTATTAGAGCTCATCGATGAATTTGGCAAAGTTGCAGGATACAAAATTAATACACAGAAATCAACTGCATTTCTATATACCAACAATGAAAGATGAGAAAGAGAAATTAGAGAAGCAATCCCATTTACCATCGCATCAAAAAGAATCAAATACTTAGGAATAAACCTGCCTAAAGAGACAAAGGCCTGTATTCTGAGAACTATAAGGTGCTGATGAAAGAAATCAAGAATGACTTAAACAGGTGGAAAGACACACCATGCTCTTGGATTGGAAGAGTCAATATTATCAAAATGACTATACTACCCAAGGCAATATACACATTCAATGCAATCCCAATCAAATTACCAATGACATTTTTCAAAGAACTAGAACAAAATAGTTTAAAGTTTGTCTGGAAACACAAAAAACCCAGACTAGCAAAAGACATCCTGAAAAAGAAAAATGGGGCTGGAGGAATCAGGCTCCCTGACTTCAGACTCTACTACAAAGCTACAGTCATCAAAACCATATGGTACTGGCACAAAGACAGAAATATAGATCAGTGGAACAGGATAGAAAGCCCAGTATTAAATCCACGCATCTATAGTCAACTAATCTATGATAAAGGAGCCAAGAATATACATTGGACAAAAGACAGCCTCTTCAATAAGTGGTGCTGGGAAAACTGGACAGCTACATGTAAAAAAATGAAACTAGAACACTTCCTAAAACCATGCACAAAAATAAACTCAAAATGGATTAAAGATCTAGATATAAGATCAGATACTATAAAACTCTTAGAGGAAAACATAGGCCAAACACTCTCTGACATAAATGATAGCAACGTCTTCTCAGATCCATGTGTCAGAGTAAGGACAATAAAAAGAAAAATAAACAAATGGGACTTAATTAAACTTCAAAGTTTCTGCACAGCTAAGGAAATCCTAAACAAAACGAAAAGACAACCCACAGAATGGGAGAAAATATTTGCAAATGATTCAACTGACAAGGGATTAATCTCCAAAATTTACGAACAGCTCCTACAGCTCAACACCAAAGAAACAAACAACCCCATCCAAAAACGGGCAGAGGATCTAGGCAGACAGTTCTCCAAAGAAGACATGCAGATGGCAAATAAACACATGAAAAGATGTTCAACATCACTCCTCCTTAGACAAATGCAAATCAAAACCACTATGAGGTACCACCTTATACCAGCCAGAATGGCCATCATCAAAAAGTCTACAAACGATGTGCTGGAGAGGGTGTGGAGAAAAAGGAACCCTTTTACACTGTTGGTGGGAATGTAAATTGGTGCAGCCACTGTGGAAAACAGTATGGAGATTCCTCAGAAAACTCAAAATAGAATTACCATTTGATCCAGCAATCCCCACTCCTGGGCATCTATCCAGAGGAAACCATGACTCGAAGAGTCACATGTACTCCAGTGTTCATTGCAGCACTCTATGCAATAGCCAGGTCATGGAAACAACCTAAATGCCCATCGACAGAAGAGTGGATAGGGAAGATATGGTACATACACACAATGGAATGTTACTCAGCCATTAAAAGGAACAAATTACCAGAATTTATAGCAACATGGATGGACCTAGAAATTATCATGCGAAGTGAAACCAGTCAGACAATTAGACAGCAGCACCCAATGCTACCGCTTACATGTGGAAACTAAAAAGACACAATGAACCTTCTTACAGAACAGACAATGACTCACAGACTTTGGAAAACCTTGGTTTTTCAAATAAGACAATCTGGGGGGTGGGGTGATGCACTGGGGATTTGGGATACAAAATCTGTAAAACTGACTTGTGATGATTTATGTACACTTATAATTGAAATAAAATCCATTAAGAAAAAAAAGTAATCAGTAACACACACACACAAAAATGTGGAATTCTATTGCTTGGTTATTGTTTAAATATACCTACTGCAAACTTCCATTTAATTAATTAAGTAAAAGATCATGTGGGCACCTGCGGATGCAACATGTCTAAAAATAAACAATTTGAATTCCTGTTGTGGCACAGTGGAAACAAATCTGACTAGTATCGGTGAGGATATGGGTTCAATCCCTGGCCTCTTCTTCTGTGTCTAGTGCTGAATCTACCCCACCCTCTCTCTTATGAGGATGTAAATAATCACATTTAGGTCCCACCGGAATAATCTGAGTTCCTCCTTTCAAGATCTTTATCTTAAACACACCTTTCACCATGTAAGTTAAAATTCACAGGTTCTGGGAATTAGGACCTGGATACATTCTTTGGAGGGGAGGCAGCCACCATTTAGCCCACTACACATTCTGATTTTCAGTTTGGTGTTCTTATTTTCATTTCTCCTAAATATTTCATAATATTGTCATGAATTGATTTTTCTACCAGCAATTCTTAAGAAAGATACCTGACTGCTTATTTTGAGTGTGTATCAAACGAAACTTGGAGTGAGCTGACTACTATATTTGCCAACCTAGATTCTTCACAGGTAGCCTGTTAATATTTGGATCAAAGGAAAAATGGTTGGTGGAAATTTCAAGACAAAGAAGCCTACGGGAAAGGTGGGTGGAAAGAAAACACTAACAGTAACTTCATCTCATCACTGTAGTCATGGGATACCCCTGCATTGTTATTAAGGTCACCAAATGTCATCTTATCAAATGGAAATGTCATCTTTCCTTCCTCATTTTTTTTTTATCACTCTTTCAGGAGCATCTCATAAAGTTAACCACTCTGGACATTTTGATTCATGTTCTTCACTTGGCTTCCAAGCACCCTTATCATCATCATTTTGATTTCCTTCTTGTTAGCCTCTTCATTCTCCTTTGTTAGCTCCTTTGCCTGAAGTAGTGCTCTAGGACTTTGTCCTCAGATAAAGTCCACATACTCACTCTTTCATAAAGAGATCTTATTCAAGACTGTGACTCATTTCTACATCAGGGCCTTTTATAGAAGCAGTTTCCTCTACTTCAAAACCTCTCCCAGACTTTCATATGGCCAGTTCCTTCTCATGATTCATCTATGTTCCCCACTTTACATTTCTATCTAGTGTGTCCCAACGTAAAACATGTCTTCTGATCTTCGTCCTTATCTCAGTTAATGGTATCATTAGTCATTAGTCAGTTTTTCAGACTAAAGACATAAATATTACCTTAGGTTATTCTATTTCTCTTATCCCTAAAGACAAATCCAGTAACTGGTATTTTTAACTCTACCTTTATAATATATCCAGAAACTGACTTTTCACTGCAATTTCCATGATAGAATAGGCAGAATTCTAAAAGGGACCACAAGATCTCTCACCCCTGGTACTCATGCCTTGCATAATTCCGAGGACAGTGAATATAATGGACTTCCATGATTAAGTTATGTTATTTGGACAACTGACCATAAAATAGGTAATTATCCAGGTGGGCCTGACCTGATCGCCTGGGCACTCTGAAAGCAGAGCGTTTTCTCTGGCAGGTCACAGAAGAGAAGTCAGAGATTTGAATTGTGAGAAGGACCTGATGCGCCCTTGCGGATTGTGAAGATGGTGGGAGTTGTGCGTCAAGGAAGGTGGGAAGCCTCTAGAAGCTAAGAGCAACGCCTGGTTAAAGATCAGCAAGGAAGTGGGGATCCGAGTCCCATAACCATATGGAATTGGATTATGTTAACCACCTGAATGATCTTGAAAGCAGATTCTTCAATAGAGTCTTCAGATAAGAACTCAGTCAACACCTTGATTTTTGGCCTTTGAGACCTTGACCTATACTGTGCCTGGATTTAAAATCTACAGAACTTCTGGCTGCTGTTTTAAGCCACTAAAATTGTGGTTATTTATTTTGCAACAACAGAAAACAAATCTATATGCTAAAATCCTAATCCTAAATACCACTGGATATCCTGTAGTTCAGAAAAAAATCTCCTGATTGTGCTTGGTTCCTCTTTGTACCCTTATTTTCCTATTCTCCAGTATCATCACAACAGCAAGAGCAATCTTTTATTGTTTTCTTTTCAAAACATAGATGAGATCATGCTACTTATTTGCTTAATACTTTCCAGTGGCTTTCCCATTATGTAGAATAAATCCCCAAATCCTTAAACTGGCCTCAGGTATTCGGTTTGGTTTAGCTGTGACTTAACTCTCTACCTCAACTCCTACCTCTAACCACAGTTATTCATTTTTCAAACATGCTAAATTCATTCCAAGCCCAGAGATTTTATATGTGCTCTCATTTTTTCCTGAAATATTCTTTTTTTTTTTTGTCTTTTTGCCTTTTCTAGGGCTGCACTCATGGCATATGGAGGTTCTCAGTCTAGGGGTCCAATCCAAGCTGTAGCTGCCGGCCTACGCCACAGCCACAGCAATGCAGGATCCGAGCCACATCTGCAACCTACACCACAGCTCAAGGCAATGCCAGATCCTTAAAGCCACTGAGCAAGGCCAGGGATCGAACCTGCAACCTTATGGTACCTAGTCGGATTTGTTAACCACTGAGCTACGACCGGAACACCTACCTGAAATATTCTTTAGTCATCTCCTTTTCTTTTGGCTTTCAGCTCAAATACCACGTCCTTTTGCAACTATCCTATTCATATTCTATACTAGTTGTTCCCTATTTGCCTATTGTGCTTTGTTTTTCAAATACCACGTCCTTTTGCAACTATCCTATTCATATTCTATACTAGTTGTTCCCTATTTGCCTATTGTGCTTTGTTTTTATGGTACATTTTGATATCTAATTAAATATGTGTTCACTTATTTGTTTGTCTCTCTTCCAAGACTACAAACTAAGTACGGTCAGTCTTTTTCCGGTCTTATTAGTAGACAGATCAGAGCCTTGTACATAGTTGCTGAGTACATAAATGAAGACTAGACCCCAAAGGTACCTCTTCGAAGCCTCCTTGCTACTCACACCCAGTGCTCTGAATTTTCAGTACCAATCAGTAATTTTCAAAAGTCTCTCCATGTAATATATATCATCCTAGTGCTTCCAGTCTGCAGGAATAAAAGGACCCTAAAAATTTTAGCAATTATTCTACATTCCACACTTGTTTTGCATGACTATGTTCAAAGTCAGCAAAGCTTCAATTTAGGAAGGGACTTTCTAAATCTAATTCAACCTGCATCACAATTCTGTTGTTTTCCCTATCTAGGCAAATACAATCACTCAATTAGTAATCAATGATTTGATTTATGTTTTTCTTTCTCTTTTTGGTTTAGCCACAGAAGCATTTTATTTTTAAGAAATTCCTTCTCAATCCTAGCAGGTAGTCAATTTTCTTGGCATGGTGATTAGGATATTTTTTCATTTTAGACATTTTTAACAATTTACATATAGTTATCATATTGACCTGCATGAAAACTCGAGACTTTCCAATAAAGTTCTCTGGAGATAGAAGCTAATTTGGAAGCTTAACTTTGGAAAATAACTTGGAAGTTATTTTCCATAATTGGAAAGTTTTTAGGTATAGGTAAATAATCACATAGTAAGAAAGCATTACAAATTCAAGTTTCACATGGATAGCTTGGCTAGAAGACTTTTGAAGTATCCTTCCATCTCTGAGATATTACAATTCCTTATACATATGAGACTAGCCCCAATTAATAATGCAACCTCCAGAGGATAGTCAGTTAAAAGTGTCCTTCTTGTTATCAAACTGACAAACTTTTTTTTTTTTCTTTTCATTTTTTAGGGCTGCACCCACAGCACATGGAGGTTCCCAGGCTAGGGGCTGAATCGGAGCTACAAATGCCAGCCTATACCACAGCCACAATGCTAGATCCAAGCTGCGTCTGCGACCTACACCACAGTTCACGGTGACGCTGGATCCTTGACCCGCTGACTGAAGCCAGGGATCGAACGTGCAACCTCATGATTCCTAGTCGGATCTGTTTCTGCTGCACCACGATGGAACTCCCAAACTGATAAACTCTTGAAACAACTTTTACAATATACATTTTCAACACAGCTAACCTTATTTTCTTTTGACTTTTTAAAAATAAATACGGAAATAAACTACTTTGGAAAATAATTTAGGTCATGTTAATTAGGCTAGATACTGTGAAATAATTAGTATTAATTTTTTTTGTTAAAATTCCTTTGGGAAGTAATATATATTGGCAATCTATATGTAAAAATCAGTATGCCTAAATTATGACTTATTTTATTATGGAATTTAAAATATTTAAAGTCTTCAATTATCTTTAATTATTTTATAGTTTGCAAAGACATTTAGAAGAATACGTTGAAGTTAGGAAAGCTTAATCTTGAAAAAAGCTCAATTTATTTTCATGCTCTTTAAAAAATTTAAAGTAACTTACCCTGGTGCATAGTTGCATATAAAAATTGCTGCATGTCTAATAGATCCAATTATTGAACATGGAGTAACAGCACAACCCACTTTGTAAGACTTGTCCCAAACAAGCTAAAACAAAATTTTCAAAGAAAACATAACATTTACTCTGTCATATTATAAACAGTAGTATATTCAATTCACATAGATCCTTTAACCAGTCAATTCAAAGAATATGAACTATTCTTCATTTGGATGCATGTAGAGAATTACCATGAACTTAGAAAAGCACTTCCAAAACTGTATGTAGAGAAACACTTTAATAGAGTCTAACAATACGGTTTTCTTAGGATAAAGAGTTTGGGAAAAACTGATTCAGAATAATGTTTTAGAGCCAAAGGGAGGCGCATCTTCTGAATCATTTTTCAATTTTTTGTTGAATCTGAGAGTTCTAGGTTATGAGCAGAGAAGAAGAGGAAAACAAGAAGAGAAAAATTGTGGAAGAATGGAAGTTGTGAGTAGAAAGGAGAAAAAGAGGGGATAGTAAAATTATACTTGGGAAGGAAAAGCCTTACAAGGGTAGGCAGTAACTGAATGCTATCGGCATTTTTCTTTTCTTTTGCTGAGGTAATTTCATTATAAAATTAAATGGAGTCTGGGCTTTTCATTAAAAAATGAGTAAAAGAGCTGGTTTCTATAAAATAAATTCTTGCAAAACAGGTCTTGGAATAAAATTGTGCAAACAAAAATATTCCAGAAATTCCCTGAATAGCTTTAATATTTCTAATACTTTCAAATGAACAGAAAATATGGTTTTGTGGAAGAGGAAGGAACCATTTGTTTTCCTTTTCCATATAGCCCAAGCCTTAGCAATTTTAAAAGTGTGATACCAAAAGAAATAGAACAATGCATTAAAAGAACAGATAATAGACTGTCTGCAACAGCTGAATTTAAGTGATATATAGGAAATGAAAATGCCTAGGAGAATGGCTTTAAGGAGGAAAAAAGATAGAGGAGTAGGTCAGGGAGTAGACTTGTTTAGTTTACTCAGAGTACTGAAATCATATTAAAGAGTCTAGCTTTGACGTAAGACGATAGAGAATTACTTTCTAGAAGAAAGAAGTGATCAAAAATTTTTTTTATTCTATTCTCACATATATTACCACAGAATCTGAGAGACAAAGGATATGTGCATCTGTATGACTGGGTCACTTTGTTGTACAACAGAAATTATCACCACCTTGTAAATTAACTATACTTCAATTAAAAAAAAATACCAGATGAGACTCAGTTAAATTTTTTTTGAAACTTAATTCATTTAATGGAGCAGAAAGCCATGATTTCAACATGAAAAAAATTCCATGATTTTAAGTTCTACATCAGAGACTACTTATTTTAAAATTATCTTTTATTTTTAATTTATTATTATTTTTTAGGGCAATGACCATGGCATGTGGAAGTTCCCAGACTAGGGGTCAAGTCCGAGCTACAGCTGCTGGCCTACACCACAGCTCGTGGCAATGCCAGATCCTTAACCCACTGAGCAAGGCCAGGGATCAAACCCGCATCCTCATGGTTCCTAGTATGGTCCGTTAACCACAGAGCCATGAAAAGAACTTCCGATCATCTTTTAAATAACCTTGGAAGTTAATTCAATAATTTCTTGATTCCTGATACAAATATTTATTGAAGACCTAAATGATGCCATGTTATTGTGAGAATACATGGATGAGAAGACAAGGTCCCTGCCCTTAACACAGTGTGATATATATATAAATAGAAGATTGTCGAACAATGTCATAAGGGAAAAAATAAATGTATATATAGGAAATAAAAAGCAGTTCCGTATTCTTGGAGTAAAAATGTACAAGGGTGAATTATTAGACATGAGGTGGTCAGTAACACTATGTATTTGCATTTAAAATATAGTAGTATGTGTGGTGATCTGTGCAAAAATAGCGAATCTTTTACTTATGTTTATAGTCAGTAAGTTAAAACTAATTTTTATTTGCTGTTTTCTTACTTCCCCTTCCAGTGTGCATTATTTTAGAATGGCACTTTTCATCTTTGGGTATGGAAATTAATTTACTATATTTAAAGGAATGTTTTAATTGCATGGTTCAAATAATAGAAGAAGTTATGAACATTTACAAGATCTAAGGCTGATTAGAATTTTGATTCTATCAGAGGTAATAATTTTACCATTTGAGTTTAGTTATAAAATTGAAACAATCAACTTAAACTTTGTTGTAAAGCAATTAAAGAGTCTATTGAATTAATAATATAAAAATTATACCTGTAGATAATTAGAACAGTTGTCAGAGCAATGGTTCTCTTCAAAACTGTACTTTTGCCTCTGTGCAAACCAACTTCTGATAGCAATACTTGCAGTAAATTCATTTTCAGGGCCGACCCATACATTTTCACCAATACCATTAAAATGAGGATGGGCCATTTTTGGTTTTTCTAAATGAGTATTACGGGCAAACACACATTTTTTCCCCCATGCTCTAGCAGTCCGTGACAAGGCTACATCCCAAGTCTGGAAAAAAGTGCAAAAAGCAAAGACAACAAATTAATAATGAGACTTTCTTTGTGCTCTAAATTATTTTCCTTGAGTTCTTACAATTAGATTTATGGAAAATAATTCTTATTTTGTGCTTATGAGTCTGGTTTGTGGAATTTATAAGGAAGGAAAAGGTTTTTGAGATAATTATAAATGAAATGACTATTTCCTGAAACAAAGGCCTATGCATATATTTGTAGTTTAAAAAATCAGATTGTTATATGATGCAAATAATTATAATACTTTTACATGTAGTCTGTTCAGAACTGTATAACACTCTTACATGTAGTCTATTCAGAAAATGTGTATTTTTAATCTTCAGCCTTTTATACATAATAATACCATAATTTAAAATATTTATCTAAGAACTATTTATTGAGCACTGATTACACACAAATCATTGTATCGTGAGGAATGAAATATGAAGTCAACATAACTTTTGTCCTTTAGTTGCTTATTGTTGTTAGGAGAACGACTTGGAATAATACAAGCACATATGTATATGTATATCTGTATGTGTGCATATATATATGTATGTGTATATACACATGCACGCACACACACATGCACATACAATTTTAACACATAGTGATAGTTGGTAAATATTATAAAAGAGGCACATGTAAAGTTTTATGGATATTCCCAGAAATGTGAGAAAATACCACAAGACGCTGCTCCCTTTCATTTTTGGAAACATCCAGAAACATGAACTTTTATCATATTTAGAGGCTCATTAAGTTCATTGTTTAGTTAAGGATGAGAAAAAAAAAATACAGGTAGGAAAGTCAAAATAGTTGTAAAACCAACATGCTAAATATATACATTACAGTATATCTGAAAGTAAATACTTCTGAAAAACAATACTAAGATTTCCTTAAGAGTTTTCTTGGTTAATTTCATAGATTATACAAAAATACAATACAGGAAATATATTATAGAAAATGAGTCAGGCTTTTAGCATATCCCCTCCCTTCCCATACTATTTCTCTCCCCAAAGGTAATCATTGTTAAAAAAATTGTTTATGTATACATTTCTCTATCTCTATATACACACACATTCAAATGTAAATTAGGATGTTTTAGATGAGTATTTTGCGATTTTTGTCCTTGCACTGTTTTAATCATATCACACACATTATTGCCCTCCCACCTGCAGTTTTCACTTAGACTGTTTCATATTAGTACAACTAAATCTGCTTAATTTTTACAAACTTTCATAGTATTCCATAGTATGGCTACTAGTATGTGATAAAGGTTATTACTTCACAGTTAATGGCCTTTCAGATCTTTCCTACTTGCAAACAATGCTACATGGATCATATCTGTACTGCTTAATTTTGCATACTGTTTATCAGCACATGCGTACCATGAACCAGTCACTATTCTAAGTGGGGTTTTTTCCCTTCCATTTTTCTTGATATATCATTGACACACAACACTGTGTAAGTTTAAGGTGTACAGCATACTACATCATGAAATGATTACTATATTTTAGTGAACATCTGTTATCTCAGATAGATATAAGAAGAAAAAAATATGAGAAATCAGGATTTACTCTCTTAACAATTTCATATATAAAATAAAGTAGTTATATTAATCATGTTGTACAATATATCCCTAGTATTTATCTTATAACTGGAAGTTTCTGGAAGTTTGTACTTTTTACCACCTTTATCTAATTTTCCCTTCCATTTCCCCCACCTCTGGTAATCACAAATCTTATCTTTTTCTATAGGCTTGGTGTTTTGTGAGTTTTTTTTTTTTGAAGGATAATTGACTACAACACTGTATTAGTTCCTAGTGAACAACATAGTGGTTCAATATTTTTACACACTACAAAATGTTCAGCACAAGTTTAGTTACCATCTGTCACCACACAAAGGTATAACATTATTATTGACTGTATTTCCCATGCTATACATTTCATCCCTTGAATCATTTATTTTGTAACTGGAAGTTTGTACCTCAGCTTCCCTCACAATTTCGGTCATCCCCCCCCATCTTCTCAACTCTGGTAATTGCTGGCTTGTTCTCTTTATTTATGGCTCCATTTCCTTTTAGTTATGTTTGTTTTGTTTTGGGTTTTTTTTTAGATTTCACAAATGAGTATATTTGTATACTCATAAGTACACTTATATTCCACTTATAAGAACAAGCATATTTCCACATATAAGCGGTATTTGTCTTTGTGTGACTTCTTTCACTTAGCATAGTATCTTCTAGTGTCATCCATGTTGTTGCAAAGAAAAAGATTTAATTCTTTCTTATGGCTGAGTAATATTCCATGGTATATATACCATATCTTCTCTATCCCTTGATCTATTGATGGGCACCTAGTATTTCCATATCTTGGCTATTGTGAATAATGCTGCAATGAACATAGGTGTGCAGGTATCTTTTTGAATTAGTGGTTTTTTTCCCCTTTGGAAAAATACCTAGAAGTGGAACTGCTGGACTGTATGACAGTTCTATTTTTAATTTTTTAAGGAACCTCCACACTATTTTCCATAGTGGCTGCACCAACAGTGCACAAAGGTTCCCTTTTCTACACATCTTAACACTTATTATCTCTTGTCTTTTTGAGGTCTCATTATGGTTTTCATTTGCATTTCCTTGATGATTAGTTAATGATGTTCAACATTTTTTCATGTGTCTGTTAGCCACCTATATGTCTTTGGAAAAATGTCTACTCAAGTCCTTTGCCCATTTTTAAACCAGGTTTTTTAAAAAATATTTATTCTAAGTGTTATTTATTCATTATTTAACTTTTAATGTCCATAATAACCCTATGAGGTATACATTATTATTACTGCTTCTGTTTCAAAAAGGAAATAACTAAAACACAAAGTTGAGGAATTTACTTATAGCCACTTAGAGCCCATAAATTGTGGAGCTGGGATTTAAACCCAGGAAGTCTCTCAACTCCCAAACTCATAAGCATTTTATGTCATTGCCTTCCATGACTGTATGCAAATAAGATATGATAGTTACAAATTCCTTTGCTCAACCCTGAATAAAATTACAGTTGAAACAAAGGCTAAAGTTTTTTTTGGAATTATATAATACAGTGTTATAAAGTATAGTCACCAAGTTTTATATCTTCAGATCTTATTCATTTTATAGTTAAAAGTTTGTACATTTTTACCAAACTCCTCCTACTTCCCTTAACTCCTAGTCCATGGCAACCATAGGTCTATACTCTGTTTCCATGAGTTCCACTATTTTTTTCAGATTCCATATATACATGATACCATGCAATATTTGTCTTTCTCTGTCTGGCTCATTTCACTTAGCACTATGTCTTCCAAGTTCCATCTAAGTTGTTTCAAATGGCAGGATTTCCTTCCTTCTCTCAGCTGAACAATATTCCATTGCATATGTACACACCATCTCTTTTTTGTTAATTCATCTATTGATGGACAATTAGGTTGTTTCCATATCTTGGCTATTATGAATATTGCTGCAATGAACATAGAGCAGGTATCTCTATAAAAATCCTGTTGTCATTTCCTTTGGATATATACCTAGGATTGGAATTGATGGATCACATGTTGGTTCTTTTTTTAATTTTTTGAGGAGCCTCCGTATGTTTTCCATAGTGGTTGTACCAATATATATTCCCACCAACAAATCACAAAGGATTGCTTTTCTCCACAACCTCACCAACATTTGTTTTCTTCTGCCTTTTTCAATAAGAGATATTCTAACAGGTGTGAAATGATATCTTATTGTGGTTTTAATTTTCATTTCCTAGATGATTTAGTCATGTTGAGCACCTTATAATGTAACTACTAGCTAAAACTATAAAAGGAAAAGCTTCATGACACTGGCTTTGGTGATAATTTCTTACATATGTCACCAAAAGGACAGGCAATAAGATAAAAAATTGATAAACAAGACTTCATTAAAATTAAAAACTTTTGTGTATCAAAGGATATTGTTAACAGAATGAAAAGGCAATCTATAGAAAGGGAGAAAACATCTGAAAATCATGTATTTGATGAAAGATTTTATTCAGAATATATAAAGAATTCCTCCAACTCAACTAACAAAAATACCCTAACAATACCAAAAAATGAGCAAAGGACTTTCATAGACATTTCCACAAAGAAGATATACAAATGGTGAATAAGCACCTGAAAAGATACTCACCATAACTAATCATTAAGGAAATACAAATCCAAACCAAAACAACATACCACCTCATACCAATTAAGATGGTTATACATATTTTTTAAAAAACAAACAAACCAGAAAACAACAAATCTGGAAACGATGTGGAGAAATACAAACCCTGGTGCACTGCTGATTGGAATGTGAAATACAAAGCCACTATGGGAAACAAGAATGCCAGTTATTCAAAAAATTAAATACAGAATTTCTACATGGTGTGGTAATTCCGGTTTTGGGTATATACCTAGTAGAGGTGAAAGCAGGGAACTGAACAGATATTATTCACATACCTATGTCCACAGCAGCATTTTTCACAGTAGCGAAAGGTGGGAGAAACTCAAGTGTCCATCGACAGACAAATGGATAAACAGAATGCAGTATATACATAAGGTGGAATATTATTCAGCCTTTAAAAGGATGTAAATTCTGACACAAGCTACAACATAGATGACCTCTGAAGACATTATGCTACATGAAATAAACCAGCTCTTCACTGAACCATAATCAAATACTTGTGATTCTTATATGAAATATCTGGAGTAGTCAAAATTATGAGGCAAAGCAGAATGATAGTTGACAGCAGGAAGGAAAGAATGGAGAATTAGTGTTTAATGAGAGCAGAGTTTCAAGTGGGGAGGATGAAAATGTTCTGGAGAAGAATGGCAGTGACAATTGCAAAACAATGTCAATGTATTTAATGCCACAGAACTGTACTTAAAGATGGTTAAAATGGCATACTTTATGTTATGTATACTTTACAATAAAAATTTGAATTTAAAAACAAGGTAGAACAAAAATACTAGATGACAACAATAGCATGGACATGGGCAGGAGACATTCAAAATTTATATGTTGTAATATCTTTTTAATATTTTGACTTCAGACTCTACTACAAAGCTACAGTCATCAAAACCATATGGTACTGGCACAAAGACAGAAATAAAGATCTGTGGAACAGGATAGAAAGCCCAGAATTAAATCCACGCATCTATAGTCAACTAATCTATGACAAAGGAGGCAAGAATATACATTGGACAAAAGACAGCCTCTTCAATAAGTGGTGCTAGGAAAACTGGACAGCTACATGTAAAAAAATGAAACTAGAACACTTCCTAAAACCATGCACAAAAATAAACTCAAAATGGATTAAAGATCTAGATATTAAGACCAGATACTATAAAACTCTTAGAGGAAAACATAGGCCAAACACTCTCTGACATAAATGATAGCAACATCTTCTCAGATCCATGTGTCAGAGTAAGGACAATAAAAAGAGAAATAAACAATTGGGCCTTAATTAAACTTCAAAGTTTCTGCACAGCAAAGGAAACTCTAAACAAAACGAAAAGACAACCCACAGAATGGGAGAAAATATTTGCAAATGATTCAACTGACAAGGGATTAATCTCCAAAATTTACAAACAGCTCCTACAGCTCAACACCAAAGAAACAAACAACCCTGTCGAAAAATGGGTAGAGGATCTAGGCAGACAGTTCTCCAAAGAAGACATGCAGATGGCAAATAAACACATGAAAAGATGTTCAACATCACTCCTCCTTAGACAAATGCAAATCAAAACCACTATGAGGTACCACCTTACACAGGCCAGAATGGCCATCATCAAAAAGTCTACAAACAATAAGTGCTGGAGAGGGTGTGGAGAAAAAGGATCCCTATTACACTGTTGGTGGGAATGCAAATTGGTGCAACCACTGTGGAAAACAGTATGGAGATTCCTCGGAAAACTCAAAATAGAATTACCATTTGATCCAGCAATCCCACTCCTGGGCATCTATCCAGAGGAAACCATGACTCGAAAAGACACATGTATTCCAGTGTTCATTGCAGCACTCTATGCAATAGGCAGGTCATGGAAACAACGTAAATGCCCATCAACACAGGAGTAGATAGGGAAGATATGGTACATACACACAATGGAATATTACTCAGCCATTAAAAGGAACGAATTACCAGCATTCATAGCAACATGGATGGACCTAGAAATTATCATGCTAAGTGAAACCAGTCAGACAATTAGACAGCAACACCAAATGCTACCACCTACATGTGGAAACTAAAAAGACACAATGAACTTCTTTGCAGAACAGACAATGACTCACAGACTTTGGTAGACCTTGGTTTTTCAAATAAGACAATTTGGGGGGTGGGGGGATGCACTGTGGGTTTGGGATACAAAATCTATAAAAAATAAAAATGTGGATGAACATGATAGAAGATAATAGGAGTAAAAAAAAATTTGAAGGAGGTTACAGATGTTGATTAACTTTGGAATTTGTAAAGTATATATATTAAAATGATGGAGTTCCTGTCGTGGTGCAGCGGAAACGAATCTGACTAGGAACCATCAGGTTGCGGGTTCAATCCCTGGCCCTGCTCAGTGGGATAAGGATCCAGTGTTGCCATAAGCTGTGGTGTAGGTCACAGACACAGCCTGGATCTGACGTTGCTGTGGCTATGGTGCAGGTTGGCAGCTGTACCTCTGATTAGACCCCTGGCCTGGGAACCTCTCTAGGCCGTGGGTGCGGCCCTAAAATGCAAAAAAAAAAAGAAAAAAAATGTTAAGCATAACCAATAAAAACTATGATTTCTAAGCCTATCAATAAAAGTCTTAAGTAAATCATACTATAATGTACTATACTACTTATAGTTATTATTTACTTCCTAGTAAAATCCATGAGAAAAAATACACACCAACTTTTAGAAAGCACAGAAGGATAAAATTTAGAGTGGGGTTTTAAACTGTACCCAAAACACTATTCCTTCAAAAATGTTTACATATTAAGATATATATTGTGGGGGCACAATATTATCCTCTACACTTAATGTCTGAAATAAAAGTTTTAGAGATTAGGAATACAAAACCTCTAAAAAGTTGTATTCAAAAGTATTTTGTGTTTATTCGTTATCAGCAGGAAGGTTAATCTTCCAACTTGGATGAAATAGAATTAATCACAAAGGATGGGACATATATAGATATAACTCCCAAATATCTTCAAATTCTAATTAAATTCCAAAGATAAAAAGTGGCTTGGATAAAAGTATCTTTAGCAAATACAATGCTAGCATATTTTTATAAGAAAATATATAAACAGAAGAGGAAACTTATTGACATTACAAAAGGTAAAGAATGTGAACAAGAAAGAACAAATATGTCCAATCAAAACGGCATTTTAAAATTAACATTAAAGCAAAGTAACTTTTCATAATTTATTAGTTTAGCAAGTGATTGAAAGTGCCCAAGCCAGTCAGATGTGGTGAAAACAGAATACTTCTACACAGCTGGTATTTGCTTGATTTGGCAGTTCTTTAGAATAGCACTTGCTACATATCAGATAAACTAAAAAAAAAAAAAAAAAAAAATCACATTATTAATTTCTTTATCACATTTCTGGAATTTTTCCTAAGGAACGAATTCAGAAGGAAGAAAAGTCGTATCTGGGGAGACAATCTGCAATATTTACAATGTAAAATTGGAAGCTCTTAATGGCCTGATATTTGCTCAATAAATTTTGCAGTCATTTTTAATGACAATCATGAAGACTCCATAACAACAAGGAAGGAGCTGATGAGACTAAAAACAAATAGGAGGAAAAATGGGAAAGAAGCATGAACAAATGTAAAGGAATGAAAGATCAGGGCTGAGTTGAAGGTGAGGTGAATGAGACATCTCTGGGAGCAAAATTTAGGGTGGATACCAAAAAAACTCAATAATCAAGGTAAAAATATCTTTAAAAGTTAAAAATAGTTGACATTATCCATGATAAAAATTCAAAATTTTAAATAAGAACAGAATTGGACCTTTCACTTGCATTATCCTGAGAGTGCCTCACTAGCCTCTTCCAAATTCAAGCTCAAAGATCCTTTGTTTAAATGGATAGTTTTCATCAGTATTTTTGCATTGATATTTTTTTTTCTTTTTATGGTCTCATCTTGCCGCACACGAAAGTTCCCAGTGTTGTAGGCTATTAGGAGATGCAGCTGTAGGCATAGCCACAGCCTGGGCAACACCGGATCCCAACCCGCACTCCTGAACTACGCCTAGGGATCCTTAACCCACTGAGCGATGTCAGAGCAAACCCGAATTCTCAGGGACACTGTGTTGAGTTCTTCACACCCAAGCCACAATAAGAGCTCCTGCATTTTAAATTAAAACAAAGCAAAACAAAACAAACAGACCAAAAAAACAGTGCATTAAACTATCATTTTCTCATGTTGAAGCACCCTTAAATTCTGCGCCTCAGTTAAGTACCTCTACCCACCCTAGTCTCGACCTGTGCAAAATCTTGGTAATAACTCTGTTGGAGTGATAGTTTTATTTCTTGAATGTATAACTTTACGTTCATTTTAAAACCCGAACTATAAGTGAGGTTCCCCGATCCTTTAAGCCTCGGAGCAGTGGCCCAGACTTTCTGAGGCCGAGGGGTAGCGTCCTGACTTCGGGCTGTGGGAGGTTTGTGCAACGGCCTTAGGGCCTCACCATGAAGCGCAAGTTAGCCCCTCGGGGCAAGACGTTGGCCCGGAGCTCATTGTGGAGGTTCACGTACTCATTGATGAACGTTACGTCCTCTTCGTGCGGCAAACAGGAACCCAACAGTAGTAGCCAGAACTCACAAAGCCACACCTTCCAAAGGCCCACCGGCATCAATGGAACCCACCGAGCACACCACTCCTGCGTTAATGGCCTTGAGGGCTCCATGGTATAGCCGAGGCGGACAGGCCACTGCGCATGCGTCGGCCCACCCTGGTGACCTGCCAATCTAAAGGGAGGTGGCGGGAGTGGTGGTGCCGGCAAGCCGGGCCCCGCCTCCCCGGGAAAGTGGGGGGGGGAAAGCTTGAGTGGCAACCAACTGCGGGTAGGGAAACCTGGGGAACCTTGCATGTAGAACGAATCAGAGCAGAGGCTTGAGTTAAATACAAGTGCAGGCTTTTCACTAAACTAATGTAGTTAAATATCCAGAGTCGACTTCTGACACTGGATAATATGTCATTGTTTATTAATGAATCAACTGTATAGTAAATGCCAGTTGCTGAATAATTAACCTGAGGAACCCTGTAATTCTTATGCGATACCAACGACAATTCAATTAAGAAATCCTTAGCTGTTGGGCTGGGAATTTAATACAGGACACTGCCTTTATTTTTCTCTTGAACAAAAGTATATCCTCTTTTAGGCGGACTTCCTCGCTGAGGTCTTCTCTCAGTAGTTTAATGATCTTCTGTGGAAAACCACGGGATAAATGCAAGAGTGGAAAACTCAGTTGTAGAGGGTAGACTAGGGATCATCAAATTCTCATAAAGTTAAAATATTTTCATTTTACTCTCATCAGCACGTGTAGACCGCGAGTGCCTGGAATATCAATATTCATCTCCTCTGACAAATTCTAATGTTTACAGTAAGAACTTGTCTTTTTTGTTTTCATTTCTTTCAGACAAAAATGGCTAGTGTCCTAGTAGATTTTGACCTGGTTTCCTCACTTTCAAATATTTTGCTCAAGAAAACTTTCTTTAAAAAATTAAGTTCTAAGCACAAAATAGAAGCATATTTGTACATGTTTGCATATTATATGCTGTGGTTTGATAGCATTAAGAGATATTGACACAGGAGCAGAGTTTTGCTGCAAAGAAAGCATTGCAACTGGTTGACTCAAAATATCTAAAGACAGATGTTTGAAAAATTATCTATGGTGTACACAATTGAAAGCAGTAGACCTCACACGGTGGTTTCATTTATACCTTAATTCTTTTGATAAATATTTATTACCAGGCAATGTGTTAGGTGGGTGAGAAACCATTGACAAGACACAGACCCTGCTTCTACGGAGCTTGTAGTTTAGAGAACTAGCAAATTGATGACTTTTTTTTTTTTTTTTTTTACTATGGGATATATTAAAGTGCTATTGTAGTATGTGTGGGGCAACTAACACCCTTTTTGAGGATCTGGTAAGCACGGCTGGTAAGCACACAGGTGAAAAAGTGCATTCTAAATAAAAGAAAAAGAATGTAATAATACAGGAGATCTGAAAAGGTTAAGTGTTTTAGTATGACCAGTTGTATTGTAGGGATGAAAGGGGAAAGTGTGGAAAGATGGAATTCCTTTATTTTGTTGGTACTCTTGTTAGACTGTGAAAATTGCTATATTAAAGCAAAAGATAAATAAAATAATGCAATCTTAGATTAAGGAGAAATTTTAGATTTTTAGTAATCCCAATGTATTAAACATATTCTCTGACATATCCTTTATAGGTGATCATCATAGCTACTACTTAAATAATTATGTTAGCAGGGAAGTCACCATCTCTTAGGCAGCCCATTCCATTGCTAGACATCTTACTCGTTAATTTAATAAGTATTTCTTTAGGACCTCGGTGTGTCAGAGTCCATGCTTGGTGCCAGAGCTACAAGTTTCTCAACAAACTAGATTTTTACTCTATCCACATGAAGCTTTTAGTTAAAAATGATACTGGAATTCCCGCTGTGGCTCAGTGGTAATGAAACCTACTGGCATCCATGAGGACAGACGCGGGTTCAAACCCTGACCTCGCTCAGTGGGTCAAGGATCCGATGTTACCATGAGCTGTGGTGTAGGTCACAGATGTGGCTTGGATCCCATGTTGCTGTTGCTGTGGCTCTGGTATAGACCAGCAGCTACAGCTCTGATTCCACCCCTAGTCTGGGAACTTCCAAATGCTGTGGGTGGGGCCCTAAAAAGACAAAAATAAAAAGGATAAATCACCAGTAATTATAATAGAGTAATAAATGCTACTTAAATTTTTTTTTTAAGTGAGGCCAGGGAAAGATCCCACATCCTCATGGATACTAGTCGGGTTCATTTCCACTGAGCCACAACGGGAACGCCACTATTTTAAAATTTACTTTAAAAATTCTTACTCTGTATCAGGAGCTATTTTACTTGTTTATTATTTTCTATTGTAAAATTTAAGTGACATAAAATTTACCATTTTAACCACTTTTAGTGTAAAATTCAGTGGCAGTTACATTCACAGTGTTGATTCCAAAACTATCAGGTGCTATTTTAAATGTCTGGAAAATATCAATGCATTTAAATCATAAAAACCTTAAGAAACAGATATTCTTATTATCGCCATTTTACAGATGGAAAACCTGAGAGAACGAGAGTAATTTGTTTAAAGTCACTCAACCAGTAAGTGGTAGAGCTAGTTTTCAAACCCAGGTGACTAACATGGGAGGACAGAGGTAGGATACATGAGGACACCTAATTTGGTTTGCCTAGAAAGAGGCTAGCTTTGCCGAGGATGTTTTGCAAATATTCTATTCCACCTTTAAGATCAGTCAATATATATATTTCGTTGTGCCCATGGCATGTGAGAGTTCCCAAACCAAGGATCAAGTTCACCCCACAGCAGTAACCAGAGCCATATCATGACAATGCCAGGTCCTTAACCCACTAAGCCACCAGGGAACTCCTAAAATATATTTTCTCAAAAACTTTAAAGATGCATAAAACACTTGAGAATTACTTAATCACTGTTCAACATATGTACTAAATCACAGATTAAACACCAGTATCAAAAGATATGTTAATTTTCTCACATATTTTTTGTAGTTTTTAGAGCTTTAGCTTTAAAAAGTCTAAACTTTCAGCTAGCCCTCAAAGAAGTTTTAACTTTCTTAATTTTGAAAGGGATGAAATCATTTACACATTGTTTCTTGAAGGCATTGGAGTTATTTGAGGATATTGACGAATAATCTTTTTTTAAAATAAGCAATGTGCAAATTAAATGTCATGTTATCTGCTGCTAATATACTTTTTGAATACCCATTTACTTTTCTGTTGTGTCTAAAAGAGATAGTTTTCCCTTAAAAAAATAAGGGCAATTTTAGTAAACAGACTTTAAGTGTCTTGCTTATCTCAGATGATTTTGGACTTCCTTTTCAGTTTCTGTACACTGTGCTTGAAATTGTAAGGAAATAAAACTCTAATTCTATAGTCTGATTTTGATAAAAGCTAGCAGGCTTAAAATACATTTTTTTTCAATGTATATGTAAGGAAAATGATCATGAAATAAGGCTAATGATACTGATGGGTGTTATTTTGTTCTCTGTATAGATGTTATTGGGAAGATACATTACTTTTACTTTATTGATTCTTTTTCCTACTTTTTTTTACTTTTCTATCTGTCCTCATTTGGTTGACCTTTCCTATGATGCAGAAATTCAAATTATGATAATTGTGCAAGAGAAAACCAAAATGATGCTGCAAATATAATACATTATTCAAGAGTGGAAAGATGGACTTTATTAAAATGTAAATAAAGAACAAGTGACAAAGATACTTCTTGCTAGATAAGAATCAAAGAATTAAAATCACTGATGTACCATTAGAGCACATTTAAGAATCATTTAAAATTTTAAAGATGATCACACCTTTAGAAAAACGAATGGAGAGGAACAGGCAATTGACCACCCCCCCCAAAAAAGAACCAAAACTAGGTAGTAGAAATGCAGAAATATTCATACTGCAACTCTTCTTTTTACATATTGAGATGATAGACTGTATGCAACCAGATTCCTGCATCGATTTGAGTCTCAGGAACTAAACTACAGTTTGCCTCTATCTAAAAGTCAAAGGCATAAAATTGAGTATAAATCTGGAAATATTTATATAGAATTTTGACTCTTAAATTTACTCCTGGGAATTCCCGTCGTGGCTCAGTGGTTAACGAATCCAACTAGGAACCATGAGGTTGCGGATTCGATCCCTGGCCTTGCTCAGTGGGTTAAGGATCCGGCGTTGCCGTGAGCTGTGGTGTAGGTTGCAGACGCGGCTTGGATCCCGCGTGGCTGTGGCTGTGGCGAAGGCCGGCAACTACAGCTCCTGTTAGACCCCTAGCCTGGGAACTTCCATATGCCGCGGGAGTGGCCCTAGAAAAGGCAAAAAAAAAAAAAGACAAAAAAAAATTTACTCCTGTATTCTGGAGCTTAATACTTACTTAGCGTGGTTGTATGTATGCAACAAGTCCTAGGAATTCTTCCACCAAAGAGAACATTCCACCACACTATCTGAATAAATCTCAAAATGTATGTTTGCAAATTAGAATTTTGCTTATGAAAATATTTAAATCTATTGGTAGTTCAAGAAATGAAAATTAATGGCATCTACCTCACAGATTTATTGAGAGCATTATATAAATTATTAAATATGAAGCACTAAATAGTTGGTACATTGTAAACATTGCTTTGTATGTTATTACTATTATTAAATTAATACTCAATAAATACTAATTTTCACTTATTATATGGTCAAGGACTAAAATACATTTTTAACACTTAGCATTTTACCAGACACGGTATGCATTCTTAATTCATATTATAGAGATATTCTTATGATAATCAATGAGGTCTCAGCAGCTACAAGGAGCAAGTGCAATGTAGGCAACTCCTGGTAGTTCCTGGTAGTTTCTGACTAAGGCATTGTCAAGTGGATGGAAATTTCCTGAGGGAAAATTGGAGTTCCCCTGTGAGTGATGATTATGGGATTTGTTTCTTTTGCTGCACTGTGTGAACTCAGATTTAATTACAGATTATATTACCTAGTTTAACTAAGCCAGCCATCACAAAATGATCTTCATGTCTTGCAAAAATAGCTAAAAGGATATTGCATATTAGTTATAGTTGTAAAGAGACAAGTACGCACAAACAATATTGATTCTTGTCTCCCTGACACAAACATCCTTTTGCAGTTATTTATATTTTTTGCTTTTTAGGGCTGCATCCGCGGCATATGGAGGTTCCCAGGCCAGGGGTCGAATCAGAGCTACAGCTGCCGACCTGCATCATGGCCACAGCCACGCCGGATCATTAAGCCACTGAGTAAGGCCAAGGATTGAACCTCATGGTTCCTAGTTGGATTTGTTAACCGCTGCACCACGATGGGACCTCCTTGCAGTTATTTTTAAATTGATTTCTATATCATCTTTTTCAGGTTCAGTTTTTGTGTATTTTAATATATATATATCACTCTATTATAGAAACACACATGGTACATGTAATTAAATGGTACATACCTATTTTTGATTCACATTTTGGGTAGCCAACTTCTTGGTTTGTTAGGGAATGTCCTGGGTTTATCACGTTTTCTTATGTCCTAAAAACCTCCTCAGGCAAACCAGAAATGCTGGTCATACTACAATATTTATTTAACGATAGAGATGCATCATCAAAAAAAAAAAGGCTTTTGAGACTACTTTTTAAACTATCTTTTCACCACCTGTCAAGGGGTAAGAATGGGATACATTAGGCCCAATTTAGGCAATTTCTGGAAACTTCAAACCTAGCCAAGTAGGACAGAAGGATTCCCAGAAAAAATGCATTTTTCAAATCCTGGGTTAAAGCCCCTCAGTAATTTGAAAAGGCCAATTCCACAGTTGTTTTCCAGTAATTCCAAACTCAGTGAAATAGGAAGGTTACTTATGCTCACTATTATAAGCAAGACCTGCTCAGAGTAAAAGAACTAAAGTGATGCCAGTCCCCCTAAGACGTCCTACAAAGAGCCTATGATTAAGATCACAAGGAAAAGACATCTCCTTGGTCCAGATTTTTCTCTTCTTGCTAATGAGGGGAAGCACCATTGGTAAGGCAGAGGAACTTCACCTGCCCAGCCTCTTCTCACAGCTTCAGAGTAGGTAGAAAACTGCGTGTAGAGACACCATTATCTGAGAACTGCCACTACTTGTAAGTTCCTGTAGCAGTGCTAATGTAATACTCTCTGACAAATATTTCTCCCAAATCAGAAGGTATAATTCTGTAAAAATTCATTTATTAATGTGGTCTGTAGAATTTCAATTCATCTAACCTAAGGAAATTTATATGCTCTTGGATGAATAAGGAGTCTGAAGGAGTAATGGAGTTTACTTTTAATTTATTTCAAACTGCAAGTTAAGAAGTAGTTAATTATGGACTCAAATTTTAACAATACAATAGTTAAGCAAATAGCAATGGTTAATTTTACTAAAAAAGATAAATGACTCCATGTACATGATATGAATAGCAGTGTGATGTTAATTTTATGTGTTAATGTGGCTAGATATGGTGGTTGGTGTTTGTTCAAACACTAGTCTGGATATTACTGTAAAGGTATTTTTTAGATGGGATTAGCATTTATAGTCAGTTGACTTTAAGGAAAGCAGATTATCATCTACAGAGTGGATGGGCTGCATTCAATCAGTTGAAGGCCTTATGAGCAGGGAGAATTCCTGAAGAAGGAATTCTGCCTTTGGACTGCAGCACAGATATTATTCTGCCTGATTTCCCAGATTTTAGACTCACTCAAGACTGCAGCAGCAATTTTTTACACTCCATCTAATCAGCTTATCCTACAGATTTTGGCCTTGCTAGTCACCACAAACATGGAAGCCAATTCCTTAAAATTTCTTTTTTCTTGTAGTTCCCACTGTGGTATGGTGAGTTAAGAATCCACCTGCAGCGACTCAAGTAGCTGTGGAGGCATGGATCCCTGCCCCACTGCAGTGAGTTTACAGGACCCAGTGTTGCCACAGCTGTAGCTTAGGTCACAGTTGCAGCTCGGATTCAGTCCCTGGCCCAGGAACTTATATTTGCCACAGATGCAGCCATTAAAAAAAAAAAAAGTCCTTTTTCTTTATCCTTGCCCCTCCCCCGTCCCGCCTTACCTGCCGGTTCTGTTTCTCTGGAAAACTTTAAGTAATACAAGATTTGAAATATAAAATCACTTGGCTTCTCTTTTAAGAACAGCATCAATCCACTCCACTATGTTGAAATTCTTAGGTATTTGGTAATATATACAGACTGTCAATCACATTAAGAATAAATTTTGAAATGATTTTTAATATTTATAGCTGAGGGAAGTTGCTGGTTGCTTTAGTGAGAAGAAAAAGATCTAGACAATTTAGTCCATAGGAGTCAACAATTTAACATGTGATTTAAAAAACCAAATTACTTGAATAATCTTTTTTTTTGTCTTCAGACAAAAGAAATGCCAGAATTCACCAGTTCCTTGGTTTGTCGAGATGTTGTTAACTATACAGATAATTTGCACAGGGTTTTAAAAGGCATATATCTGCATCTTATTATTTTATACAGGGCAAATTTAAAAATAAAATCTTCTAAAAGAGATGAAAATCTCTTAATCCTAAAGGGGTATGATTTTATTTTCAGAACACACATTTACCTCTCAGAGATTTGAAACTTAATTGATTTCCCTTTTTGAGTTTAATCTTTTCTCATCCATTTCCCAAATTATTGAGTATGACTGTAATATAACACTATATGCTGTCTGAAACTTTCCTTAATACCATTTTGTTTCTGAATAATGTTGATGGAATCCTTAAAGGAAACAACTGGCATATAAGGAAAATATCCAATATCTGAAATGTTTAATTCTTTAAGTCTACTGTAACTAAAACAACAATCTAGAATATTAGAGAAAAGACTATCTTGATACATGTAAAATTTTTTTAAACCACTCTAAGTTTTTTTTTATACTGCTACCTTTCTTCTATACGATAGAACATCTTTTGAATTAAAAACAGACATTAACTTTACATAACAGATAAGAGTTTAGAAGTTTTAATAATTAAACAGATGTTGGTTATATTTACAGATGTTAGTTACATTTAGATGTTTAGTTACTTTGTTGTCATGTCTGAGGATTTCTCTTTTATTTAAATGACAATTAAAATACTCTCAGAAGAACAGAAATTAGGTACAGTGGACTACATGCTGTCAGCTGAGGTGCTATTCCTTCTAGATTCCAATTTGGATATGCTATCAATAAAACACAATAGTTAAGAGCTGAATTTAGTTTCAAGGAGAGGAATTAATTGAATCAATACTGAAATATTTTGGTACGTACATTGAGATTTATCAAGTTCTTTATTTTCTAAAATAGAAAAAATATAAAATTAAAATCATTCATTTGCTTTTATGGCTTTTTTGAATAAGATAATCAACTTAGGAAACTTAGCTTAGCTTTTTAATTTAAGAAAATTAAAGCTTTCTCAGCGAATTTCAAATTTGCTTAAAAATCTGTATGATGCTCCATCCCGCAATGTCATATCAACAAATATTTCTAGAGCATTTCTCATACTGAAGGCACAAGAGCCTGAAATAGACAAACCTATGTACAGTAGTTAGCTTTATTTTTGGTTTTCTGCCATACCCATTTCAAGTCTTCCACCCCACCCCCCAAAATAATAATTTCTTCATATTGAGTTTGGGTACCAGGATTCTGCAGTTTAAGAATTTATTTTATTTATATTTATTCATTTATTCATTTTTGAGTTTCTGCTATGTATCAAGCATGAATCTAGGCTTTGGACATAATGGTTATCAGGAAAAAAAAATTTATTTTCCCTATAGAGGTGTTAGGGGAGAAAAAGTATCTTAATTTTAAAATTGAATAAATAGATTTTAGATGAGTGAATAAAAAGTATCATTTCAGAAAGTGATTAGTATGACAAAAAAATTCAAATGCTAGAAAATAATGAGGAATTTAGCTATGGTAATAGTTAAAATATATGAGAACCTATGTTATTTGGGGCCCAAATCACTCTGTATGGTTTATTGTACTTAATTCACTTCTTCACCTCCTGGGTTAAGCCATCTGATTCCAAGGCCCATACATTTAACCATTATGCTATATCTCCTATCCTTCAAAAAGGAAGTAAAAAGGATAAAAGTTGGCTTTCTATAGAAATTGATCAGCAAAAGAGATTTAGTTGGCTTTCTAGAGCTATAGAGATAAAATTAGAGAATTGTGTTGTTCGAGATCCAGATAGGAGATGAAGGTGGAGGAAATGAGCCCAAGAAAAGCCTATTTTGTTCTAAAACTATTTGTTTAATTTTGAAGCTATGAGGGGCAGGAGGCTAAAAACCTGGACTGAAAGTCTTTAGAAATGAAAGCAAATTTTTCAGTAGTTCATGTGTGCTAAAGCAATAAGGATTTGAGTTCAGAATCCATTAGATAAGGGCAACAATGAACACACCAGTATCCCAGTGGAAAGCCTTAGAAGTCTATACTCTTGGAACAAAGCAGAGGTAGACCACAACTTAGGTAAATTCTAACCCAACCTGACTGTGGCGTAGTTTGCAGACATGACTTGGGTCTGGTGTTACTGTGGCTCTGGTATAGGCTGGCAGCTGCAGCTCCCACTCAACCCTTATCCTGGGAACTTCCATATGTTGCGAGGTGACCCTAAAAAGACACAAGCAAAAGAAAATTAACTTTGTACTGAGTGCTCATCTGCTTTGAGAATTAAAAATTTATACTTATACTTAAGTCTTTGTCCTAAGAATCAAAAGGCCGATGATGGAAGAAAAACATTTTAGTTTTAAATCACAATTAATTTGGACATTGATTAACATGTTATTTCTGAGTGAGGCAATATATTTATAATCAATAAAAAGAGGTGAAAGGAAGAAAATGCAAATAAGAAAAACATGTCAGCCAATAGTTACTTTGAGTGTAAGCAGCAAATGGGATCAGTTATGCCTATTTCCTGTCCTTTAGATTGAAAGGGAAAATAATCAGTGAAGAAGGGAAGGATCATTTGGATTTAAATATGATTATTTATGACAAATCATTATATAGCAGCCAATCAAATTTTGTCTATAAAATTTAGAAGCCAAATTTTAAAATACAATGAATTTTCGGAAACTTTACTTTACAAATAAAATGCCATGATTATTTTGTTTCCTTTTTGCTTACGGCAGAGTTTCTCTGTGCAAGTTTCTCCTTCCTCACACATAGAACAGGATGATCCATTAGCATAAGGGTGCATATTTGGATAATTTCCCCTGCAAAAAAGAAACAGTGATTAGCCAAATAACTATTAATTCCTCTAAAACTGTGCATGCATTTATGTAAGTTGTTTTGGTCCTTAATCATAAATATGAAAAGGAAATGTAACAACAACTTAGGTCCCAATTTTATGCTTATTTCTTTCTTTATCTTTTTTTTTTTTACAAAAGACTATTATTAAACTATTAACTACTAAGTTATTCTTTACAGGATGTCTCTAATCCTAGGGGCAGTTGTATTCTTGAATATTCTCTAGAACATAAATTAGATGCAAACCCAATATAATTATGTGTGTGATGGCCACAGATTTTGTTGTACACTACAATTATCTCTTGATTTTGTAAATGGAATGAGGACATTTAAATTACAAATGGAAACATATGTTTTATGGTTTAATTTATATGTACAATACCCTAGTTATTATCTAGCTCTATTTGGTGATGTACCAAAAAGATTTGGCAGCTCTTATGCCTGAGTTTCAATAACATAGGCTGATATATGTCAACAAACTTTTTTTCCCCATTTCTACGTCTATGGAAGACTTAAAAAAGTGCTGCTTACCTATAGTACACAAAGAAAAACATTAATAACGTGAGTTGTATTCCAGTGAATAATATCCAACAATTTATTTATTCATTCATCTGCTGATGGATATTTGGGTTGTTCTAGTTTGGTGGTATTACTAATAAAGTTACTATGCACATTTTGAGCATTCATAAATATCTTTATATGGACATACATTTCTTGGGTTCATACCTAGGAGTGGAATGACTAGATCATAAGGTAGGTACATATTTAATTTTTTATGAAACTGCCACAACGTTTTTACCAAGTGGTTGTAACACTTTATAGTCTCACCAGCAGTGTGTGAGAATGGCCATTCTTTAGACATTCTAATTGTTACGTAGTAGTATTCATTGTGGTTTTAATTGTATTTCCCTAATGATTCATGATTTTGAGTGTTTTTTTATGTGCTTATTTGCCATTTTGTTAATCTTTTGTCCATTTTTCTAATTGAGTTTAAATTTTTCTGAGTATTGAATTTTAAGTCTTCCTATATTCTTGGTATAAGGTCTTTGATACATGTTTTGCAAAGACTTTCTGCTAATTTGTGGCTTGTCTTCATTTTCTTACCAGTGTCTTTGAATAGCAGTCATTTTTAGTTTTAATGAAATCCAACTTAGCTTGTTCTTTTATGCATCATGGTTTTGGTGTGGCAACTAAAAAAATCTTTGACTAGCAGAAGGTCAAGTTTTCATCTATGTTTTCTTCAAAAAGTTTTTTATTTTTAGATTTACATTTAGATCTATGATCCACTTTGAGTTAATTTTTGAGGTTGTATGTTGTGTAGATACAAGTTTATTTCATTTTATTATTATTATTATTTTGTCTTTTTGCCTTAGCTAGGGCCACACCCACGGCATATGGAGGTTCCCAGACTAGGGGTCTAACAGGAGCTGTAGCTGCCCGCCTTCGCCACAGCCACAACAACGCGGGATCCGAGCCGCGTCTGCAACCTACACCACAGCTCACGGCAACGCCAGATCCTTAACCCACTGAGCAAGGCTAGGGATCAAGCCCGCAACCTCATGGTTCCTAGTCAGATTTGTTAACCACTGAGCCACGATGGGAACTCCCAAGTTTATTTTTGTTTTTAATATGTGTGTGATAAATAGTTTCAGCACCATTTATTGAAAAATCTTTTTTCCACTGAATTGCCTTTGTGCATTTGTGCAAAATCAGTTGAATATATGTGGTTAACTATATGTGGGTTTATTTCTGGACTCTGTACTCTATTCTACTTATCTATGTGTCTCACTTTACATCAATATCACACTGTCATGATTAGTCTAGTTTAATAATTTAATAATTCTTAAAACAAGAATTATTAAATTAAAATTTGTTTTTTTCAAAGTTGTTTGGACTATTCTAAGTCTTCACTTCCTTATGAATTTTATGATCTGTCTTGTCAATTACTACAATAAAAGTCTGCTGGAATTTTTATTGGGATTGTGTTGGGTCAATTTAGTGAAAATTACATCTTAACAAGTTGAGTTTTTTAACCCTTTAACAAGATATATCACTCTAATTATGTGTTCTTTTACATTTCTCTCATGACTATTATGTAGTTTCAGTGTATTAATCTTATATGTCTTCTGCCTGATTTATTCCTAGATAATATATATTTTTGGGTGCTGTTATAAATGCTATTGTTATTTTAATCAATTTATGAGTGTTCATTGCTGGTATACGGACATTAATTAAATTCTGTATATTGAACTTGTATCCTGAAAAATTGCTAAATTTACTTATTAGTTCTAGGAGAGTTTTCATAGCTTCCATTGGGTTTTCTATGTAGACCTACAGACCAGCAATCAATACAGTATGACCCGTAGGTCATATCTGATCTGTGGTCTAATTTTGCGCAGTCTGTGAGCAGAGAATTTTTTTAAAAAACATTTTAAGGGGTTATTTAAACCAGAAACACAGATGAATATTTAGCAGAATGTGTCATGCAAAGCCTAATATATTTACTGTCTAATACTTTAGAGAAAAAGTATAGTGAATTATAGTTTCTGATACTTTACAGAAACATTTTTACTACTGGTATCATGTTATGTATAGGCTTTTCATATATGCACTTTATTAGGTTTAAGGGGTTTGCTTGTCTTGTTCTCTTTTGGCGCAGCGGCTTAAGGATCTGGAATTGTCACTGCAGGCGCTTGGGTCACTGCTGTGGCATAAGTTCGATCCCTGGCCTAGGAACTTCTACATACCATGGATGCAGCCAAAAAAATGTCTGACTTTTTCTCACTCTGTTGAGAGTATCATATAATCTGCTGGCCTATGCCACAGCCACAGCAATGCCAGATCTGAGCTACATCTGCGACCTATACCACGGGTCATGGCAACGCCAGATCCTTAACCCACTGAGAGAGGCCAGGGATGGAATCCGCAATCTCACGGTTCCTAGTTGGATTTGTTTCCACTGTGCCACAACAGGAACTCCATCATATAATATTTATTATATATAAAATCTTTATTTTTAGATTGATTAATATGGTGAGTAATACTGGTTTTAGAATGTCAAACCAATTCTAAATTACTCTTTATTGACAGAACTGTATATTTCTTCTTTCCCTATGTTTTTTTCTTTTCTGCATTTAATTTTTAAATTTTTGTTTGTTGAAGAGTTGGATTATTAACTTACTTAATCTTCTTCCTTTGTACAGATCTATTGGGATTAGAATTCCAAAATTTCACATTTAGAGACTCTCATTAAGCTTTTGTTATATATCATTTAGATATGCAATTGCCAGCAAGGCAGTCAAACACTTATGGTATTCTTTTCTTAGAAGAATGTGCTTTCACCATCATCTCAATCATTTTCTCATTCCAGCTTTAATATATTATGTTATGTTACATTATATTATACTATACTATAGTTAGAAGGATCTGCCAACCTGTTTTGTTTTCCAATATTTAGATATTTCTATGGCAATGTATTTTATATTATCTATTTTTTTACTTAACAAATGATCTCCATCATTCTCAATCTCAAGATTAAATGACAGGCATAATTTTTCACACATTCTTACCACTTTTATTTCATCCATTTCCTTTTTTTTTTTTTTTTTGGCTTTGTAGTGCCACACCCATGGCATATGGAGCTTCCCAGGCTAGGGGTAACCTTGGAGCTACAGCTGCCAGCCTACCCCACAGCAACAGAAACAAAGGATCTGAGCCATGTCTGCAGCCTTCACCACAGCTCACGGGAATGCCGGATCCTTGGATCCTTAACCCACTAAATGAGGCCAGGGATCGAACCTGCAACCTCATGGTTCCTAGTTGGATTTGTTTCTGCTGCACCACAATGGGAACTCCTCATCTATTTCTTTTAATTAGCATTATACATACCCACTTACCAAAAATATGCTTGTCTCTTATGTATAAGATTTTGTCTTTGGAAACAATCCTTAACATACATATTTCCATTTAAAATATTTTTGATAGTAAAATAACTTACGCAGGTCCATAGTCACATACAAATATTGCAGTGTCAGGTCCCCCAAGATTAGGACAAATTGTAACTGCACAACCGATTTTATATGAATTGGCCCAAACTACCTATAAGGAAAGGAATTTTAGAATAAAATAGGAAAAACAACCCTATACAAAAAAATGCATTACAGGAACAGGTATAATATTTATCATGCTACAAAAACCCACAAATATACATAAATATTTATTATTTTTTCTTAATTTCTAATATCTAGTTTAAAACAATTATTTTGTTAAGGCTGCATTCATGAGGACTACCTAAATAGTTTTTCCTCACTGATAATTCTCATAAATCAAAAGGAGACTATAATATGTAGCCAAAATCATAATTTCTTCTAGATTATTTATGAAATATATTTTTATTTTCTCCAAGGTTATATCATACAGGAGCATTACAACCACATTGTAGGAGTTTCCACTGTGGCTCAGCAGGTTAAGAACCTGACTAGTATCCATGAGGATGCAGGTTCTATCCCTGGCCTGGCTCAGTGGTTTAAGGCTCCACAAGCTGCAGTTTGGATCTTGCGTTGCTGTGGCTGTGGCATAGGCCAGCAGCTGAAGCTCCGATTTGACTCCTAGACTGGGTACTTCCATGTGCAGTGGGTGTAGTCATAAAAAGGAAAAACAAAACAAAACAAAAACAGATTATAAATGAAAACAATAATTAACTTTTATTTTTTTCTCAGAAAAATTCTCCTAAACTTATAACATTTTAAATTTTATGATCTTAACTATATTCTTACCTTTGTCAAATCCTGAGAGACAGATAGGGATGGAGATTAAGAACATACTGAGTTTATTCCAAAAAAAAAAAAATGCTTACTATAGGGATGGTTTATCTTTATTTTTGTTTACTTGCAAAAAATAGTAAAGTTATTCAAAAGGAAGAAGACTCTTATGGAAAATTAGTAATTGGGAGAGAGATGAAGTGAAGAACAGAACTATTTCTTTGTAGCAGTAATAGACTGGAATTTTTCTCTATTTCCCGATGAACAAACGGAAAAATACTGATTTACTCCATTTGAAAAAAAATAATCCAAGGAAAATTGATTTTAACAATATAAATGAATTTTCTGAACTTGTGTATTTTACAATTCAATTAAGAAAACATACTAACGTATTTTATAAGCTAATGTATTAGTCATTATTTCCCAGGGACTGGGTGTAGCTGGAATTGGTATTTATGCAAAATATATTTTAATGTCTCTTTGGCTGCCTGAGAGGCAACAAAATACAATAAAAAGCACAGTGAGTCAAGAATAGATGAGTTTTGCTTCAAACCATGTGTGTGGCTTTGGAGAGTGACAGATCAATTCTGGCTGGTTTCCCACCTAATAAAATGAGATTAAACTAAATCCTTGAAAGATTCTTTTCCATTTCAATGTTTTAGAAAGTTAATAAACTATATGACTGTAACTACATATATTCTCAATCATGTTTAAAATTTTGGTTTATAAATAACTGATTACACCATGAAATTTTATCTACTTAATATATTTAAATTGTGATTCTTTTTTTGGCTTTGGGAGTGGTAAAAATAAATACTATGTATGGGTTTGAATGTATTGCTTTCATTAAAGGGACTAGATGTAACATTAATATGAACATTAGCTGTAACTTCTACATGGCTATCTGCAAATAGTAAATACAAGAAATTTTTAGGTCATTTTGTTTAGAAAATTAAACAAGATAAAGTTGTTGAACCAATAGAAAGAATGCACCTTAATTATTTAAGCATATGTGTAAATTAGACAAGGAGTGAGCTCTTTTTTCTGATGTGGTAATGCTAAGGGAGAAGGGGTATTTGGAAACAGGTTCCTGTTTCCTTGCAACAAAAGAGGAGACAAAGATTATATAAAGGCTGTGACTCAGCCTGGATACCGTATTAGGGATATAGTAGTTCCCCTTTATTTGCCAGTTCACTTTCTGAGGTTTCAGTTACCTACAGTCAACTGAAATCCAAAAACGTTAAATGGAAAATCCCAGAAGTAAACAATTCATAAGTCTTAAATTGTGTGCCTTTCTGAGTAGTGTTATGAAATCTCACACTGTCCCACTCCATCCCACCTGGGATCCCCAACCACTGACATCATCCATTCCTGCCATCCAGCCACTGACATAGTCATGGCTCATTGATCCAGGATCACCTGGGGCAGATGATCCTCCTTCTGATGTACTGTCAGAAGGTCAGTGGTAGCCTAACTGCTACATCAAATGCCTATGTTTATTCACCTCCCCACGACAGGCAGATAGGCAATTTATCATCTCACATTATCACAAGAAGACACATGAGTACAGTATAATAAGATATTTTGAGAGAGAGAGGGAGAGAGCAAGAGTGAGAGCGAGAGAGAGACAGAGAGTAACATTTATTAAAGTTTATTGCTATAATTTTTTAATTTTATTAATAGGTGTTGCTATTAATTTTTACTGTTCCTAATTTGTAAATTAAGCTTTATCATAGGTATATATGTATAGGAAAAACATAGTATATATAGAGTTTGATACTGAAGTTTTAGACATTCTGTATATCCCATGCAGATAGGGGAAACTACTGTATTGAATTTTGCCTTTTATCATGACACGACATTTTATTCTGTTTTCTCAATTTTCCCAGCATAATCCCAACCAAATTCTTTGCAAACAGTATCTATTCTGAGAAGAATTTCCACACTTACAGCATTCTGTATTGGACAAAGAATGATTATAAGAGGAGCGTTCTTTTTTTCAGTACACTTCTGATAAAAATGACTTGCTTTAGGATACTATAGGTTAATTCAGCTTGTGCAGGTACATAAGTTTAGAGAATAAAGCCAGCTCTTTCTGTTGCTTAAATGAACCTCTTTAAGATCTCAGTGCCATGTCTAGGATTAGTTTAGCAAAAAAGTGACTTCCATATTTCACCAAACCCACCCCAAACAACATGTAGAACTGGAAAAAATGATAGGAAATAGTGTTTTTCAAGATACTGGACATCAGATACAATGGATCATGCCCCCTGAGAGTTGGAGAGAAAAAAAATGCCAACTATGCAATTGTCTCAGCTTACTGTACTGAGAGAGTTTCCAGGCTGTGGTTAGGGATAGAGGTGGTACAGAAATCAGGAGAAGCCTGATGAATTCACAGAGCTGAGAAACAGAGCAGAGTCTGGGGAGACCAAAGAGGCAGAAGTTTAGAAAGCATAATACTGGAGAGGTGAAGATCTTATAGTGACACAGTTGTGGAGGTCTGTAAAGGGTCTGCATTATCGATTCAGCAGAGCACTAATCAGAGCATGCATGCAAAAAAACTACCCAAGGCCTGGGAAAGAACCACCTGTAAAAACTAGAGGAAAGAATACAGAGGTTACCCAGGGCCAGGAATAGGAATAGTAGGCCTGTATCCCACTAGCCAGCCTGGAAAATTTAATAATTTCTGGGGCATCGGGTAGAGTGTACAGAAGAATACTATATCACTGGTGAGAGAATTAGCTCTAGACAAAACACTGCTTTAATTCCATCTAACATATTTTAAAAGCAGGAACCAAAAGGGTCAAACGAATTCCAGATAACTATATCCTAGAAGGCAGTTAAGAATATTTATAGATATATAAAGAAATCCAGTGTCCAACAGGGCAAGATTTACAAAGTTGGGAATATAATAAAATTTACCCACTATGATTGGAAGCAGGAAAATTTAACCAATAATGAAGAAAATTCAATCAACTGTGGGAAAACTTCAAGTGGGCTCTGGAAAGAGAGGAGTGAAAGAGAGAGACAAATATTTCAAGAAAAAATGGCTAATATTTTTTTCCAAATTTCTCTTCTTCTCTTTCTTTTTTTAAAATTATTTATTTATTTATTTATTTATTTATTTATTTATTTTACAGCTGCACCTGTGGCATACGGAAATTCCTGGGCTGGAGGCTGAATGGAAGCTATAGCTGCCAGCAGCCTATGCCACAGCCACAGCAACGCTAGATCCTTAACCCACTGAGCAAGGCCAGGGATCAAACTGTATCCTCATGGACACTATGTCGGGTTCTTAATCCACTGAGCCACAATGGGACACCCATTTTTCCAAATTTGATTTAAGCTATACACCTACAGTTCCAGAAGCTCAGTAAACTTCAGCACAAAGAAACATGATGAAACTGCAGTACATTGTTATGAAATTGCTCAAGACCTGTAATAAAGGAAAAAATTTAAAGACCATCAGAGAAAAAAGATCCGTTACATACAGAGAAGGATTACATTAGATTTCTTGCTGGAAATAGTGCAAGCGAAATGACTGTGAAGTAAGATTTTTAAAGTTAAAAAACAAACAAAAAAAACCCAAAAATACACACAAAAACCTCAAGGAGTTCCCATCGTGGCTCAGTGGTTAACGAATCCGACTAAGAACCATGAGGTTGCAGGTTCGATCCCTGGCCTTGCTCAGTGGGTTAAGGATCCAGCGTTGCTGTGAGCCGTGGTGTAGGCCGGCAGCTACAGCTCCTGTTAGATCCCTAGCCTGGGAACCTCCATATGCTGCGGGTGCAGCCCTAGAAAAGGCAAAAAGACAAAACAAACAAACAAACAAACAAACCTCAATACACAGAAATCTATTCCTGGTCAAAATACCTTCCAAGTTAAGGTGAGTTTCCAGATACGCAAAAGAAATTCTAAAGAGAATGCTAAAAATTTATCTTATAATTGAAATAAGAAATAATCAGTAAAATATCAAATATTTACCTGTGTATAATGGCCACAACCTTTGGAACATGATAGAGTATTAAAATCATAAAATTGACTTTCATTATACCAAGTTTCAACTGCACATCTTGGTGTAAAAATGCGTAATGGACCTAACCAGATATTTTCTCCAACATACTGAAAAGTCGGATGACACTGAAGTGACTTTGATAAACAGTGGTTGTGATCAAATACGCACTTGTTCGCCCATGCTTTAGCAGTCTTCGCTAAAGCTTCATCCCAACTCTGAAAGATAAAAATAATTTAAGTTGAATTGTGCATATTTGTTCAGATTAAAGTTAATCTAAGGGTTGTAATCAAGTTTTATTTAAATGTGTTATTTTAATGACATACAGCTTTTATGTGGTATTTATCAAGTTCATAGTTATTTCTTTTTAGTTCAGCTTCAGAAGCAGTTATTTAGTACTCACTATGCAACAGTTCATTTTTTTATTTTCAGTACCTAGCAGATGGCCTGGTACTGAAAAGATACTAGACAAATACATTGGAATGTGATTTAAATATGTCAGACTCCACAGTCTATTAATTCAGAAGGTTATGCAAATATATCATAAGTGAAGGATGAGAACCTTTTATAACTAAAAAGGGAAAAAGCTTCTTAGCACACTAAGGTTAGAATTTTGTTAATTTGATTAAGAGTGTCTACAAAAGAAAAGCAAAGCCTTACAATAAGCATTAATAGATAATGGTAAAATATTGAAAACTTCCCCCTAAGATTGAGAATGAAACAAAATGTTTCTATTTCTGCTTAAAATTGTTCTGGAGGTTAGATAGTATAATAAGATATGTGAGGTATAAATATAAAAGATAGAACATATAACATGTATAATGATTGGAATCTCTCATTATTCACAGATGACATTACTGGGTTCATAAAAAATTCAAATGAATATCCAAACAAAACTGTAAGAAATTAAGTGAAAGTATCAAAGTTGTCTGATTCCAGGGATACAAAACTGTATATCCATGTACACTCTAGAAACCAATAGCTTCAAAAATATCAAATATATATAATTAAATCTAATAAATGATATAAAAACTATCTCTATACTGAAAACTACAAAACATCACTAACAGAAATTTTAGAAGACTTAAATAAATGATGAGGTATTAAATGTTCATAGACTGGAAAATTCCATATTGTAAAAAAATGGTCTTGATTTTAATACATTTCTAATGAAAATCTATGTAGGTTTTTCAGGGGGGTGAAAATTTATTATAAAGTTTATATGGGAATTCAAAGAACCAACAATAGCTAAGACAAAGTTTAAAAAAGTAAAACAAAGCTAGAGGACTTATTCAAGATACCATATCTACCATAGATACTATAAAGCTACAGGAAGACATTGCACTACTAACAGGAGGATAGCCAAATAGCCCAATGGAACAAAACAGAGTCCAGAAACAATTTTTGACAAAAGTGACAATATCTTAGTATAGGTATTATTGGCAAGATGATTTAAAAAATTTTCAATTCAGAGTTCCCATCATGGCTCAGTGGTTAACAAATCCGACTAAGAACCATGAGGTTGCACGTTCGATCCCTGGCCTTGCTCAGTGGGTTAAGGATCCGGCGTTGCCGTGAGCTGTGGTGTAGGTTGCAGACGCGGCTCAGATCTCGCTTTGCTGTGGCTGTGGCGAAGGCCGGCAGCTACAGCTCCTGTTAGACCCCTAGCTTGGGAACATCCATATGCTGTGGGAGCGGCCCAAGGAAAAGGCAAAAAGACAAAAAAAATTTTTTTCGATTTAAACTAATTGTAGATTCATAAGAGGTTACCAAAATAGTACCTGAGGTCCTGTGTAAATGCCTCACAGTTTCTCTATTGGTAAAGTTTTATGTAAATATGGCACAGCGCTAACATTAAGAAATTGACAATGGTACAATCAACAGACTTTAAGATTTCAACAGTAGGACTTCCCATCGTGGCTCAGGGGTTAACGAATCCAACTAGGAACCATGAGGTTGCGGGTTCCATCCCTGGCCTCGCTCAGTGGGTTAAGGATCTGGCATTGCCCTGAGCTGTGGTGTAGGTTGCAAACCCAGCTCGGATCTGGTGTTGCTGTGGTTCTGGCGTACGCCAGTGGCTGCAGCTCAGATTAGATGCCTAGCCTCCATATGCCATGCGAGTGTGGCCCTAGAAAAGGCAAAAAGACAAAAAAAAAAAAAAGATCTCAATAGTTTTACATGCATTCACATGTGTGTATGTGTCTGTGTGTATGCAGTTTCATGCAATTTTATCACATATGTAAATTAAAGTAACCACCCCCACAATCAAGATACATAACTCTTCCATCAACACAATGGTCCTTCATGTTAACTCTTTCCCCCACCCTATTCCTAATTCCTGGCAATGACTGGTATGTTTTCCATCTCTATAATTTTGTCGTCTCAAGAATGTTAAATAAATAGAACCCTATAGTATGTAATTATTTTGAAGTTGCCTTTTTTTCAATCAGCATAATTCCCTTGAGATCTATCCACATTGTTTCATATGTCAATCATTTATTCTTCTTCACTACTGAGTAGTATTCCATGGCATGATGAACCACAGTTCATTTAATCTTAAAGTATAGATGAAAATTTAGACTTGGACTATCACAAATAAAGCTGCTATGAGCACGTGTGAACTGGTTTTTGTTTAACAATAAATTTTCCTCTTTAGGAGTTCCTCATGTGGCTCTGTGGTAACGAAGCTGACTAGTATCCATGAATATGCATGTTCAATCCTTGGTCTCCCTCAGTAGGTTAAGGATCTGGTGTTGCTGTGAGCTGTGGTGTAAGTCACATAGGAGCCTCAGATCTGGTGTTGCTGTTGCCATGGTGTCAGCCAGCAGGTGCCTGGGAATCTCCATATGCTGTGGGTGCTGCCCCAAAAAGCCAAAAAATAAAAAATAAATAAAAACCTTTTGTTTTCCTCTTTCTGGGAAAAAAGGAAGAGGAAAGTGCCCAGGAATGTAATTTCTGAGTCATATAAGTGTGTATTTAAAGAACCAAAGTGCCAAACTATTTTGTAGTGTGGCTGTACCATTTATATTTCTACCAGTAAAGTAGGACAGATACAGTTACTCTGCTGTATTTATTATTGCCACTAGTTTTTATTTAGTCTTTCTTCTTTTTTTTTTGTTTTTTGCCTTTTCTAGGGTCGCATCCACGGTATATGGAGGTTCCCAGGCTAGGGGTCTAATCAGAGCTGCTGTAGCTGCCGGCCTACGCCAGAGCCACAGCAAAGCGAGATCTGAGCCGCGTCTGCAACCTACACCACAGCTCACAGCAATGCCGGATCCTTAACCCACTGAAAAAGCCAGGGATTGAACCCACAACCTCATGGTTCCTAGTCGGATTCGTTAACCACTGGGCCACGACGGTAACTCCTTATTTAGTCTAATTGGTGTATAGTTATTTCATATTGTGGTTTTAGTTTGCACTTCCCTAATGGCTAATAATGTTGAACATATTTTCATGTGCTTACTTTCCACATGCATATCTCTATTTTTCAGTTGTAAAATTTCCATTCGAATCTATAATTCTTATTGAGAATTTGTTTTTTTCATTTATTTTAAGCATTTTTTTTTCGTAATCACTCCTTGAAACATTTTTATAACTACTTTAAAATCCTTGTCAGATGATCCTAACATCTGTGTCATTTGGGTGTTGGCATCTATTGTCTTTTCTCATTCACACTGAGATTTTCCTGGTTCTTGGTGTGTGAGTGATTTTTTATTGTACCCTCCACATTTTGAATTTTATATTATGAGAATCTACATCTTAGTCAATCCTCTTATTTTAGCAGGTCCTCACTGACACTGCTCCAATCGGGAAGTCCTACACATCACTGGTCAGTGGACAAAATCCAGGCTTCCCACTCAGTCTTATTAACCCTGCTGTGGGGAGGCTTATCTTGTTATCATTGGAAAGCAATAGACATCCAGTCTTCCCCTTTGCTTCTGCTGATGTCATATTAGGGGAAGAAAAAGAGGTACCTTGTTATCACTAGGTGGAAATAAAAGTCTAGGCTCCCTACTTGATCTCTGCTGATACCTCAAGAGAGGAGAGGGTATCTATTGCCTTGGGATGAAGCTGGAAGTCCTCACTCCCCACATGGCTTATAATGGTACCACTGGGGGGTTGTTTTGAGGACCCCTTAATTACTGCTTGGTGGTACTGAAAATCTAGTTTCCATGCTTGGCCTCCTCTGACACAATCCTGACTGGAAGAGGATGGCAAATGCATTACTGTCTGGAGGGGCTGGAACTCTCCCCACTCAGCCTTTTCTGACACAACACTGGTGGAGAGGAGGTAGGAAGGGTCAAGTGTCAAGTTACTATAATAGTCTAAGACTTCCACTTGGCCTTTGCTGAAAAACATAAGAAGGTGGTTGTTTTTTCCCCTCGTTTGCCCAGAGTAGGATGGTAATTGTTAAGAAAAAAAATCTGCCCTACTATGCTGCTCCTTTCCCTGTTTTCTGGCAAGACTGCAGATTTTTCTTGAGGCTTTTATTTTCTTCCTCCAATGGCATTTCTGGATTTTAGGCTTCTTTAGTTCCTAGTCCAGGATATACATGAGTTAAAAAAGGAAATCCAGGAAACTCACCTTGTGTCATTTTTTTGAATTTTGGAGTCTTTAGTGGATCTGTCTGCTTTCTTTTCTCCAACTTTAAGTCTTTTTATATTTGTTTTATATAGAATAACCATGGTTTATAGCTATAATTAAACAGGAGGAATATGGCAAATGGATCTGCTCCATCTTATTGGGAAGGTGACTTTTTTTAAAGTTGTTTTCTCATTATATTTCCCATTCCTATCTCCATGACTCCAAAAGAAGGTATTCCCAATAGGTAGATAGCTTCCCTGTAGTTCCTTGACTCAAGAATTTTGGCATGGCAGAAACTTCAGTAAAAATAAATGCCACTACCGTAATAAATTCTGCTATCACTATCATAGCCATGAGCCTACTGAAAGCTCTCAGCGGAATGGTAGGACATTGGACTAGGAAGGTCGGATATCTAATATAGTTCTCTCAGCCTTCATCAATATTTCTGTAGCACAGGACTACCATGGAGGCAGGAGTGTGTTTTCAGACCTGGAAGGCAAATGTCAGTGGCATCTCAGTGGTGACTAGTTTGGAAGGATAATTGTGATTATTGACTCCTAAAGATGCTTTCTTTACCTTCTGGAACAAAGACTCCAGTTTTTTTTTTGTTGTTGTTGGTGTGTGTGTGTGTGTGTGTGTGTGTGTGTGTGTGTGTTTAATAATGGAGGAAGATGAGTCCAAAAATGTTAAAGATCACATTTTTAACTCCCTTGTTAATGTGAGGGCTAAAAATTACACTGAAGTTGATTTGATGGAAACAAATAAATGCCATTATATTTCCATTTTAGGACTGTAGATTTAAATTCATACAATTTACATCATTAATTTCCTGTATTTTTGTCACACTTTAATCACTAATTTTCCTTCAAATTGCAAACATTTTTGTATCACAAATTTTGTTTTTAGTATCCAAGAGCGACTTCAGCAGTTTTCAGAGAACAGTTCATAATTTACTCTTTTGAAAAATGAAGAGACTGAGTGATGAGTTCTTATATACCACCCTCCACCAAAAATTATATGAGCACGAAACAGGTAAAATAACCATAAAGACAAAAATTTCATTTTTTTTCTCACAGTTACTGTAAGGCAGATATAATTCCAGAAACAAAACAAGAAATAAACAGTAGCAAACAAACTTTTCAAGCCAATTCTTTTCACTTCATATATTCTTAGTTACAGCTTTTATGCAATTCATTTCTTTTTCAAGATATCTCTGCTTATCTATAGACTCTAGAAAACTTTGCCTTCCCTTAAGCCTAGGAGAATCGTAGTATTTTGCCTGGATCATTGGGAGATTTCTCTGCTTTAAAAGGGAAAAATTATTACCTTAAATATAGTAATTTTATTTTATTTTATTTTATTTTAGTCTTTTTAGGGTTGCATCTGCAGCATTTAGAGGTTCCCAGACTAGGGGTTGAATTGGAGCTGTAACTGCTGTCCTACACCACAGCCACATCAACGCTGGATCCTCAACCCACTGAGGGAGGCCAGGGATTGAACCCGCATCCTCATGGATGCAGTCAGATTTGTTTCCGCTGAGCCATGACGGGAACTCCTAGTATATATTTTAAAAGAAAAAAATATTAATTAAGTGTAGTTCTAACATAGAGTAGCTTGTACCATGTCATCTTCGATCTAAAGCACAGTACAAAAGAAAATTATTCTCTCATTCTAATTAAGACATAGTCTTACTATCCAAATGGCAGACACTATGGCTCTGAAAGAGTAAGAACTAACATCTGATGGCTAGGAATTATATTTATTCAAAGTATGTATTTCAAGCCAGTTCAAACATGCATAATATGTATGAATTATAATTCCCTAGACATATGTATAACTAAAAACATACATTTGCATTTTAGAATTCTCAAGGACTCTATAATTATAGCTCATTTGTTTTGATTGAACAATGTAATTAAAAAATTTTTTCTAGAAAATAATTTAATGACCTCTTAGATCTGGCAGTGCTTTCACCTAAAAAGTTGCTATTAAGTCTCTGGCCCTAAGTGAAAATTTTTATTAAGCAATATTCTGCTTTAACTTGTAAATGGAAGAATTTGACCTTCAAAATTTTGTTTCAAATGAATCTTTTAAAAAAAGCCCAATCACCTGGCTTACGCCTAGTAACTAATAATTCCAGTACAGTCTAGAAGCTCTTCTAATCATAAGCCCTCATATTATGAATCACATCTATGTTAACAAGCTCCTCAGTGCAAGGAGGAAGAAAAAAAGCCAAGAAATTCTTCAAAATATAAACTAAACACAAAGATATTTATAACAGTTTTATCTGATAGAGAATTCCCACACTACTTTTTAAGAATATGATGCAATAATCAAGATGACTCTGCTTGTGCTGTAGAAAGAAACATTATATTGTCCATAGGGCTGAGGGTAGGAGGATGTTGGGATGTGTCAGTAAGCTATCAAATAATTTATGTTACACACAGAAAAGATAAAAAAAATAATGTTCAGCAATAAAATTTAGTATAATAGTCACTATTCAAAAATTCCTCAAAGGACTATATGAAATGATGCAAATGACAAAAATAATACTTTAAAATGGATTTGTTTAGGTATCATTGATGTAAAAAACAACATATTAAATGTGTACAATTTGATGAGTTGGGACCCATGCAAACACTCATGATACCATGACCACAATCAACTTAACAGACATAATCAACACCTCCTAGTGGTTCCTTCTATACCTTAGTGCTTTGTTTGTTTGTTTTTATGTTGAGAACACTTAACAAATAAGATACACCTTCTTCACACATTTTGAAGTGCACCGTATTGTATTGTTAACAATAGGCACCATGCTATAATGCTAGATCTCTAAAATTATTCATCTAACATAACTGAAACTTTATACCCTTTGAATAACAGTTCCCCAATTTTTCCACCTCCCAGCCCCTGGCAACCACTATCACCATTTTCTACTTTTGCGAGTTTGACTATTTTAGAAACCTCTAATAAGTAGACTCATGCAGTATTTGTCCTTCTGTGACTGCCATATTTCAGTTAGCACAATGTCCTGCAGATTCTTCCACGTTGTCACAAATCACAAGATTTCCTTATTTTTGGAGGGTGAATAATATTCCATTGTATGTATCTAATAATCTGTAGATGGACTCGAGTTGTTTCTGTGTCTTGGATATTGTGATTAGTGCTGCAACAAACATGAAAGTGGAGATATCTCTTCCAAGAGCCTGTTTTTTCAGTTTCTTTCTTTTTTTGGATAGATACCAAGAACTGGAACTTCTGGATCATATGGTAGTTCTAGTCTTTAATTTTTTTTTTTTTTTTTGGTTTTTAGGGCCACATCCACGGCATACGGAGGTTCCCAGGCTAGGGGTCGAATCGGAGCTACAGCTGCTAGCCTACGCCACAACCACAGCAACACAGGATCCGAGCCGCGTCTGCAACCTACACCACAGCCCACGGCAACGCCAGAGCATTAACCCACTGAGCAAGGCCAGGGATCGAACCCGCAACCTTATGGTTCCTAGTCGGATTCGTTAAACCGCTGTGCCACAACAGAAACTCCTCTAGTCTTTAATTTCTTGGGAACCTTCATACTGTTTTCCATAGCTTCAGCACAGGTTTACATTTCCACTAACAGTGTACCGTGATTCCAATTTCTCTACAACCTCACCAAAATTTATCTAAAAATTTATTATTATAGTTACTTGCAGCATAATAAACATTTGCAGTTAAGAACAGCAATCTGAATATAAAAGTCATTATTTCAACAAAAAAATGGGAATAAGAAGAAAGCAAAAGGATGCTAAGCCTCCTACTTTAGAATAGCAAGAGGATGAGAAGATACCCTCTTATTCTTCACATTAATAAAGCAATTATTGGGGTTCCTGTCATGGTTCAATGGTTAATGAACCCGACTAGTATCCATGAGGATGCGGGTTCGATCCCTGGCCTTGCTCAGTGGGTTAAAGATCTGGCATTCCCGTGAGCTGTGGTGTAGGTCACAGAAGCAACTCCGATCTCGCATTGCTGTGGCTGTGGCTGTGGCCGGCAGCTACAGCTCTGATTTGACCCCTAGCCTGGGAACCTCCACATGTTGAGGGTGCAGCCCTAAAAAGATAGATAGTAAGTAAATAAATAAAAGCAATTATCCAATGAATGACTTTGGGAGTTCTTGTTATAATATACACTGCCTGCCAATGAGCTAGCTGAGGTTGGGGACATCCCTTTACCCCAGCCAGAAAGGCTGAATCCTATCTCATTTTCTCTACAACCTATGTATAAGTATGAAATTAAACTTTGTTTTGTTAAGCCACTGAGATTTCAGAGTTTGTTTCACACCAGAGCCCAGCATAGCCTCTTATAAAACTTATTATTGGAAGTGAGATGAAGCCACAATAAAAATCTAAACTCATACCACTGAGACCAAGCAGGAAGGATCCCTGCTCTGGGTCCAGTCTATATAGGACACCACTTATTGCACTCACACACACACACACACAATGTCTTCATTATAAAACAAAAGATTTTCCTAAAAATTTCAGAATTGCTCTGAACCAATGATTGCTATGTGGTTCCCATTCTTCCACTTTCTGAACAGAAAAGCTTTTTTTTTTAAATTTTTGTATTTTTTAGTTGTCTTATCTCTGTGCTACCATTGCATATCATTTACATGGAGGACAGACAATCACTAGGCCAAGAATACCCATGACGACCGCTGCTCCCCCTGTCCCCTCAAATCTGCAGAAAAGGAGTTAAGTCCAGGCAAGGAACAGCTTTCAGATATCCTTTCGCATCTCGCTACCTTGGAGGAGACACCTCCGCCAGATGTGATTTTTAGCTGCATGCTGAAAAGCCCCAGACTGAATTCACATGAATGAAGCCACGAAACTTATCGCCCAATTACCTTAGGATGAATCAGAGAAACCTTAGGATAAATCAGAGAAGTAAGATCCTAGCCCGAGTTCCTCCTCACCATGTGTTTCATGTTGGCTGCGGTGGGCCAGACTTGACCACGCATTTGGTTGTGAGCTTTGACGGCCTTGTCTATAAATGTCGGATCTGTGATGGAGGGGACTCTGGGAGTCGACTTACTGGCTATCAGACAGAGACCTAATGTCCAAAAACAACTCAGTTTCTTCCTCAGAATCATGGTGGGATGCGAGAATGCTCTGAATGTACGGACCAGTAACGGCCCGGTCAGTGAAGCTTTCCGAGCTCCTGCGGACCACGCTCTTCGAATTTCCTGCACCTGCTCGAGCCCAGCACAGGGATTGTGGGAGATTTGTCTCCAAAGAGCAAGGATGACAGGCCGTGGGATTAGCCCAATGAGCAGCCCTGGGTTGTAGGAGAAAGTCTTGAGTGGCTTAACCGTCCAAGGTGCTTTCAGCGGATCCAATCTGAAATTACTGCAGAGAGAATCTGAATTGTATTCCGGGTTGCAGCATTCAGGGAGCACATGTATGTAAAAGAGCAACACGTATTAGATATTGACAATGGACCGAGCATGTGCAAAGCCCTATAGAGTTGTAGTTTAACAGACTCAGCTTCCGTGTATGGCTTTAAAAAAATTGCTTTAAATAAACTGCCACCTCATATTGTGTGTTTCCTCAGAGGCTGGGAATAAAGCAAGAATAGGCATTCTGTATACTCCATGATGTAGAGATTCTTAATACCTTTAATTATGTAATATTTAATTATTTAATAATTTGCTTCTGTTTTTTCAGCTAAGGAAACTGACTGCCTAGAAAGATATAGACATATGGGCAAGTGGACAAAATCTTTCCTTATGGAAACTTAAATTTGGAACAGGTCTACTGTTTAGTGACTAGTAAACTTCAGATAAAGGACTGCTAATTGGGATACTAAAGACTAGGACAGAGTGCGTTTGACTGCACATTTTACCTACATTGCAGTATGAATCAACTTCATTTGGCTTAATGTTTTAAATCCATTATGTTATATTGTTAGTCAATAATAAACCAGCATTTTTTCCTGTGACATAAAGTGATATTTTTCAGTATTTCTGTGCTTCGAATATCTTTAATTTGATTACTTGAGGTTGTTTACAATTGTTTAAGTGAACATGTATTTAAATTTACTGATATTCTGGAGTTCCCTTCGTGGCTCAGTGGTTAACGAATCCAACTAAGAACCATGAGGTTGTGGGTTCGATCCCTGGCCTTGCTCAGTGGGTTAAGGATCCGGCGTTGCCGTGAGCTGTGGTGTAGGTTGCAGACGTGGCTTGGATCCCTCATTGCTGTGGCTGTGGCAAAGGCCGGCGGCTACAGCTCCTGTTAGACCCCTAGCCTGGGAACCTCCATATGCCACGGGTGTGGCTCTAGATAAAGACAAAAAGATAAAAAAAAAAATTTACTGATACTCTAATCAATCCTAATACTCAGTTAACCTTGCCACTAAAAGAAAAAAAAACTTTGATACTAGTCATTTTTTTTCTCCTGCCCTGGCAGTCATTATTTTTTTTTAATAGAAAGCAGAAAACTAAATTATGAAATAGGGGAAAATACAAAGATCCTAATGGAAATTCTACTGAGCAATAGAAAAAATATTTCTGGTCTACTATCTGCCAATAGAGAATTGCAATATATGTGACTTGAGCATTATTTACATAGTCCAAACTGAATTTCTGATAGGCCTCACACCAATTCCGATCCTCCTACAATCTTCCCTGTTTCAGTTAATGGCAGCTCCATTATTCTGACTGCTCAGGCCCCAAACTTTGGAGGTATTTGGTCCTCTGGTAAATTCTGTTGGGTTTTTATATTTTCAGACCTTGACCACGGGTGTAGCCCTAAAGAGTAAAAAAAAAGTTTCCAAATGGAAAAAAAAAAAGGTGTTTTTTTTTTAGCTCCCCCTTTTTTAAATTATTGATTACATTTCATTACATTTATGGTTACAGAATATGAACTATAAAGCCTTTGCTGCTGCAACCCAGATAAAGAGATAGATAAAATGAAGGGAATAAAGACTCAAGAAGTATCTACATATACATCCCAGAATTTATGTATAACAGAGATGCTGTTTCTGATGAGTTAGGCAATAAGGACTTTTTAAAAGATATTCTCATATAATTACTTATCCCTATGGAAAAGTGTAAGATTTAATCTCTTCCTTACACAAAATTAAATTCCAGATTAAGAATTAAATGTGAAAAAAAAGTCTCTACAGGAAAATAGAGTATTCTGAGTATTTCTAGGTCCTCATGCTATTGCTTCTATGTATATTTACCTTCGTATTCAAATATTTACATACTACTCTCAACACATAATCCAGTGAGTCTGTTAAATGTAAATCAGATCATGACACTCCACTGCTTAAGACCTTCCAATTGATGACTTCCCATGGCACTCAAAGTAAAACTCTAAATCCTTCACATTAGCCTTCAAAGCCCTAAATAATACAGCCCATCTCTGGTCTCATCTCCTACTTCTCTCCCCTTCCTTTTCTCTCTTTCAGAAACTCTAGCTCCTGGAAAAAGCTACGATGCTCCTGCCTCAGGACATTTGCTCTTGTTTCACTTGCCTAAATTCTTTTCCCCAGAAAGCGACATGGCTCATTTATAACCTCTATTAAATATTTGCTCAAATTATATTTTTCCAAAATCCCTGATAGTGGTATTTTATATTACCCATTCTACACTTATCACTTCCTATTGGCTTTTTCTTTATAACCCTTACCCTCACCCTCATATTTTGTGATATAATTTACTTATTTATATTGCTATCACAATTCTTTTTGATTTAATGTAAGCCCCATGAGGCAGGGATCATTTTTTTTTTCCTGAAATATTTTTATTTGTTTTTTAAATTACTCAATGAATTTTATTACATTTATAGTTGTACAACAATCACCACAACCAAATTTTATAGCATTTCCATCCCAAACCCTCAGTGCCTCCCCCCCACCAGGGATTGCTTATTATTAATATTTTTTACTACTGTATTCCCAGCATTCAACAGAGGAGTTCAATATTTGATGAACAAACTAATAAATGAACTCTTTAAGACTCCAATTATATGAGTTCCTTTAAGAAGTTCTCCAATTAAAGGGAATCTCCTCTCATTAAAGGACCTCAGCTGCCTACATTTTATTACTTATTTCTCTTTTCCCCTCTGTATTAGGGTTGTCTAGAGAAAGAGAACCAACAGAATATATATCCTTAACTGCTCTTTACACACACAAATACACACACACATTTTTTTTTTTTTAAATGGCTTACAAAGTTGTGGGGGCTGGCAAGCTCTAACTCTATGGGGCAAGCTAACAGGCTGAAGATTCAGGTAAGAGTTGATGTTACAGTTGTTAGTCTGCAGGCTAGAAACTCAAGCAGAATTTTCAAGCAGAGTCCCGTCTTCTGCGCTTTTAAGGCCAGCTGATTGGACGAGGTCCACCCACACTATGAGTGAATAATCTGCTGTAGTCAAAGTCTGTTGATTAAAGTGTTAAACACATCTAAAAACTATCCTCATTAAACCTCTAGACTAGTGTTTGACCAAACAACTAGTTGTCAATATCCAGTTAAGTTGACACATGAAATTAACCATGGTGCCCTCTTACTCTTCCAAACACTTCCTCTGCCTATCTTATTACTTTATTCTTCTTTCCCCCCATCTGCTTCATTTAGTCAATTTACAAATCCTGTTAGCTCTACTTTTAAAATAATCTTGAATTCAAACATGTCTTCCCAGTCCGTGGACAGCCAACACCCTGGTTAGAGTCAACATCTCCTCTTACTGGAATAGAGGCAGTAGTATCCTTCTGCTAGGTTTCTCTGTACTCATTCTTGCTTCATTACAATTTATTTTCCATAGAAAAGCCAAATTGTTCCTTTTAAAACCTAAGACCCCATCTTTTCAAAAACTCTCTAATGACTTCCTGTCACATTTATAAAAATCAATGTCCTAGGTAAGGCTCACAAGGCACTACCTAGTCTGACCATAGCTAATCCCTGTCCCTATCTTGCATTCTCCTCTGGCTCATTCTGCTTCAGCCACATCCATCAGCTTGACAAGGCTGCCATGTCCTCAGGCCTTTTGCACTTGCTCTTCCCTTCTACTGCAGAATTCCCCTCAGTGAAACCATACCAGATCATACAACATCTCCTACTGTCAGTGTCTATCTCATTAATCTCTAATAGTTTCTTCATTAATTGCTACCTGACATCATTTACTATTTAAGGTTTGTCACCTCTATTAGAAGTAAACTTTACTAAAAGTGTGGCTTTGTCTGCTTCACTGCTATATCTATAGCACCTAGAGTAGATATTGAACCTTTATACCCTCAAAAAATAGTTGTTGCATGAATTAATGAAGAAATGAGCAGTCTTTAACTTTCTAAAAACGTTGTATGTAATTGTAAGCTTATTTAGAAACTATGTACCTTATTTGTAACATACATACTAGGGATTCACACACTCAATAATTTAAAAGGCAATACTGGATAAGCTTATATACTTTTTCTAACACTGAATATATTTGCAGAGCGTAGGTATTCAATGGATATTTGTTGGGCTTCAAATGCAATTTATTTTGGGTCTAAAAATGGTAGAGGTTAACATATGGCTAACTTAGCTTTATTTTATGTATAGAGAAATTAATTGGCAGTGATAACAAAAGTTTTTTGGTTTTTTTTTTTTTTTTTGGCTTTTTAGGGCTGCACCCATGGCATATGGAGGTTCCCAGGCTAAGGCCCTATCAGACTGTAGCTGCGACTTACGCCACAGCCATAGCAACGCCAGATCTGAGCCATGTCTGTGACCTACACCAGAGCTCATGGCAACGCCAGATCCTTGACCCGCTGAGCGAGGCCATGGATCGAACCCGCAGCCTCATGATTTCTAGTCAGATTCATTTCCACTGTGCCACAATGGGAACTCCAGAAAAGGGCTTTTGCAATGAATTATTTTGAAAATTGGCAAAAAATACAATTTATATAGTCAACACATAATGCAAGATAATTGTTTCTATACTAGATGTTTTCTATACATGGAAATACTGAAGCAATTTAGGTTTACTAAGCTTATGTGTAAAGAATAGACAAGGATATTAATTTTCTTTAATATCTATTTGTTGAACCCGAAACGTTAGTAAGGCACTAGAATTTTTAAGCTTTTTAATTACTTTTTAAAAGTTGAAGTTTTCTGGTTCATTTTTACTTCAGTTTATTTATTTTTTTTCTCTCTGTGTGGGGGTTATGGGTGGATGAATTTATAGATTATAGGATTCAGGGAAGAAATTAAAGTGATTACCTTATACCCACTGACATCACTCATTTTACTCTGAAAAGATACAGCAGATTAGAAAAACAATTTGATTTTGTGGGAAGAGAACTGGATTAAGCTTCAAAATATCTTAGCTCTAATTTGGGAATTTGACACATTGATGTGTCATTCAGGAAACTTACAACATATTAAAGTAGAATGGAACCTTAGAAATATCTCAAACCAAACCTTTCCTTTTACTGACGAGGAGTTGATGCCAGAAGACATTGTGTGCAAAGAATAAAAGGGAGGTTTCCTGATTCCCAGGCCTGTTCCCTTTCCCTTATATCAATATTTTAATTTGTAATTGTATATATGTAATTATATATGTGATCATATATATGTGTGTGTGTGTGTATATGTGCACATACTGAAACTAATATCTCTATCTCGCGCTCTTTAGTAATGCACTGCAGCCTGCTTAAATGATTGCAGGCTCCTCGAGAGCGGATCAGATGCTTAAATATCTTTCTTTCTCAAAACATCAGTCCAGGAGCTGAACACCCGGTACATGCCCCATAAAATATGTTAAGTAGAATTCATTTCAATGAAAAATTGCACACTAACCGCCTTGGATCCGGGTCGAGCTTTGGCCCCACCTCCTAGCACCGGACATGCGCAGATGAATGAGTCCCCTCCAGCTCCCGGCCAAGGTTTCCAAGCGCAGCGGAGCTAATAGCCTGAAAGGCTCGGAGGCCAGAAAATTAGAAGAGTTCGTCCCTTGGACTTTTCGTGAGTACCCCCGCTGGGCGGGAGCTCCTGTAGTGAACGGAGCTAGGGACACAGGCGAAGACCTTCTTTTTCCTGGCAGTGAGAAAGGGCTCAGAGGCCCTGCGTGGAGAAGCCTGTTGCTTGGCAACCGGCAGACGCGGCCCGGGCTGGTTTGAGCCTTAGTGGGGAACTGTTTCCTAGCTTGTCCTGTCTGAAGCTTTCTCAAGGGGGTTCTTTCCGTGCAGTTGCCTCAGTTTATGCCTTTTACAGCCCTTACATTCTGGATTTGGTTTTTACCCAGATCGTTGCATCAGTTCAGGTTAATTGCAGCTTGTCCTAGTCCATGAATCTCAGGTAGGAAGAGGGTGGAGCATTCCTTCTGGTACATTGCAGGAACTCTTAAGTATAATCTCAGTTGGGGGGGGGGGTAGGGAGTGATGTGGGGGCAATTACTCTGCTTTTTTTGAAATTAGGAATGACCCCAGGTTCTTTTCAGACACCTGGGTCTCTTATAACCAGGACTCCAAGGTAGACGTGGTTCCCACCTGGATGGAGTAAATTGTAGTTACACACCTCTTTTCCTCTTTATTTGATTATGGGCTGGATTTGATCAATTTATTCTTTGCTTTCCACTGTGTTCTGACTTGGTATAAGCACATTATGGCCACTAATACCACTAACCAAGAGAGAAGTGATGATAATTGGAGTTGGAAATAATCATCTTTAAAAAACGAGAAAAGTGGGAAGTGAATTCTTTTTGGTAGCACAAAAGATAATATGGCAAGATGTGGGTCTGTTAGCCAACTATATTTATTACATGCTAAAAATAACATCTCATGACCTGGCAGCAGTTTGGGTGGAGAAAGAATCCATCAGAAGCCTCTTCCTTCCTCCAGCTATCTCCCATCCCCAACATACCCCAACTGGCTATTCAGTGCTTTCAGACAAAGACAACCCTTGGCAACCAAAGACAACCCTTGGCAACCCTTGCATTCCAAAGATTGGCTCACAAGCCTTTTGTTTGAAATGCTGAGGCTTTTCCTACCAAGTTTAGGTTTCTGATGTTCTTTAGGCTCTTCAGCTAATTCCCTTCTTCTGCCTATTTCCTCTACCAGCAAGGATGTAGTACTAGAAAGAAGTCTGAAACCTGTAAGACTTCAAGCTCTGTAGTAACTAGCAAGTAATTTGGCTAAGTAAAATTCACTTTTCTGGGTTCTTGTCTAAAAATAGAAAAAGAAAGTATGAATGGATCATTAAACAAAAATGTGTCCTTGGTAATATTAGGTTGAAGTCTATAGTAAAATATACACAATTTGGATGATCAAGATATTCACCTGATTTTTGTTTTGTACATATTTGCAAGTTGATGATTTTCAACATTCTCTTGAAAGCATTTTTACTTATCACCTCATAATTACAAAAAATTGTGTCATTGACCTACTCTGACAAAATAAAAATTCATAAAGGTTTGGGAAAAAAGTAAAGGAAATAAGAGTTTATCACTTAGTGGTAGAGAAGTGGCACATACATTAGTTTCCTACCACTGATGTAAAAATTTACCACCAACATGGTGGTTTAAAGCAACATAAACTCATTATTTTACAGTTCTAGGGCCAGAAGTAAAAGATGAGCCCTACAGGGCTAAAATCAAGATGTCAGCAGGGCTGGTTCCTTCCAGAGGCTCCAGGAGAGAATGGGGTCTTTGCCTCATGAAGCTCCTAGAAACTGCAGATGACCTCTCCCTCCATTTCCAAAGCTGGCTGCTTGACATCTTAGCTCCTGTATGACCTGTGCTTTCATCCTCGCGTCTCTTTCTCACTCTGATCATCCTGCTTCCTTTTTATAGGGACCTTTCATAAGGTAATTAATTGGGGCCACCAGATAATCCAGGATAATCCACACATGTTGAAATCCTTAACTTAATCATATCTGAAAAGTCCTTTCTGCCATTTAAGGCAACATATTTATAGGATCTAGTGATTAGGGCATGGACATTCTGGGGGAGCCATTGTTCAGAGTAGTATTTACCACATAAATGTTACCCTATGTAATGTAGTTGCCTCCCAAAATGTTGATTTTGGTGAAAGATGCAAATGGGAGATTAACCATCTGATTTCTTTCCTTGTACTATTACTACGTAATTTGTATGGCTTATTTAAAATTAGAGTAAGAATTATCATTTTATATCTGTTTTAGCTTTTTCAAAGCATACTGCATGATAAATACGTAAACCTGAATGGATTTGGAGGTTAAAGGAGTTTCTGTTTCTCCTGTAAGTCAAACTCAACCATGTTCTGGAAGAAAAAAGCCACTACAAGTATGTATGCTGTATAATCTTCCTCTCGTAGGATGATTCATTACATAATTTTCTGACTCCTTTCTTCTTGTTTTTATGACTACTTATGGTCCCAAATATTTAGGATCAATATTTCCTAGATTTGAATAATTGAACCACCAAACTGAAGATAACCATAACTTGAAAATCATTACTTGAATCAATTTTGTTACTAAAATTGAGCTTATTATTGTTTTCTCATTAGTATTTAAAATATTGTGTATGTCTGCAGGAAATATAAAAAAAATAGAAACAGGAAGAAAATATCAATATACATTTTGTTGGCTAGGTAGAAAGCATCTGGGCTTCTCTTACTAGTACTTTCACCTTTGTAATATCACTGTTGTGTATATATCATTGATTAATGAAATGCAAGTTAAAGCTGCTTTGTCCCTGAATCCACCATGGAATTGGGTAAATATAAAATTTAGTTTAGAAATACGTATTTCCTTGCTATTCTTACTATTTCAAATATTGAATGCCTAATGCTTAACAGTGAACATGATAAATGTTTTGATAATCTATATCACTTAATTGTTACAGCAAGCCTTTGATGTAGGTACTATTAGCCTGCTTTTAGACATGGAAGAACTGAACTTCCTAGAGTTTAGGTGACTTGCCAGGATTTTGAACTTTAGTTCAGGATCTGTGCTCTTTACTCTGTGTTCAGCCATGTCCCTTATGCTTGACTTAGTATTTTTTTTTTTTATGGTTCACAGTATAATGTATTAAACCTGAATTATTTGATAATTTCAATCAAAGCAGTCTTTCTTAGGGGAGGCTATGCATGTGTGAGATCAGGGAGTGTAGGGAAATATATACATATATATGTATATACATAATAATAAAGTGTATTTTTTAAAAAATAGTGTATTTTTTAAAAAAGTGTATATATATGTATATATATATAATAAAGTGTATTTTTTAAAAAATAAAGTGTATTTTTTAAAAAAGATAGGATACAAAATTATCTAAGTTTTAAAATAAAGGGGCAGGTAATAAATATTTAGGCTTCATGGGCCAAGTGGTCTCAGTTGCATCCACTCTGCTTTGCTATTTTAGTGAGAACACATAGACAATTTCTAAATAAATGAGCATGGCTGTGTTCCAATAAAACCTTTACCTACAACAACAGAGCTGGGCCATAGTTTGCTGACCACTGGTCTAGGGATTTAGAAAATATAATTTATCTTTATTCTGGATTGGCTAGCACAGTTTTGCTGGAATTAGTCAAGAAAGGTTAACTGCTATTTTAAAATATTTATGCCTATGACTTCATTGTTAAGTAGCCTATTTAATAGACTTTAACGAGTCTATTAAAACACTTGCTGGGGAATAACAATGATGATGATTATGATGACTATGAAATCTACAGCTGTATTCTCTTTAGATTTTCTTCCTAAAGTTAGATGATATTATAATGTTTCCCAAATATAATTAAGAAAATCTTTGATGGGTGATGGAAGCATGATGCTATTTTAGGCTATGTTTTATATATAGATATATTTTAAATTTAGGTTAAAATTAATTAAATATGATTAATATCATATATATTTGTTTTTATTTTATTATATATTTCCATTTAAATGATCATCTTGTAATTTTATATTTCTTCATATTAATAATTTATTCATGTAGTACTTAAAACAATGCCATATTACAATTGATGCTAAGCTGAATTTGTTTTCTTTTATGGTCAGAGTGATGAAGCCTAGTCATAAATATAATTTCTTACTTGTTATCAGTATCACAAAAAATGACCTATTAGGTGACATTTCAGAAGTAAGCTATAAATGCTAATGGGTGAATTATTTCCTGCTTTTATTAACTTGACCTTTTCTGAAGACTCATACATATTTCTTATGCCATGATGGCTGAGCTTACTGTAATTTTCAAGTCCTTGCACGGTTTTTTGTTAACAAGACTGAACATTTACCACCATATACCTGTATATATTTGTCAATTCTTTGTTTAAGTCCCGCATTGTCTTCCGTTACCTTTAGGATAAGGTCCAAGTTCCTTAACTTGTACTATAATGTAACTGCTCTCACCACCACCTCTTCACTCTGGATTTCAGCCCTTTCCTACTGCCAACTCTTGCCTGTGGGCCCGTGCAGCACAAGTTGTTCGCCCTGTCTAGAGCAATTTTCTCCCCTCTCTCCATCTGGCTAACTCCTACTCATCCCTCAGAGCTCCATTTAAAGTGTCCTTTTTTATTTCTGAAAAAACTGCCTCAATTTTCTAGACTAGGTTGGTATGCATCTGCTCTGTCTCAGCAAGTATTTTCCACATTGTTTGCATGCATGTCTTCCCTGGTAGGTACAGTCCTATGCAGGTTATTATCTTACCTCTGTGTCTCAAGCACAGTATTTCTTATAAAAGTTTACTGAGGAAAATTATAATTAGCCTTGTTGCATTGACACATTACCAATGATATATGCATACTGATTCTATTTTTTTTTTCATTAAAGCAAGGATGGACCTCTAAATCATGGGCAATGGAGAATACTTGCCTACCTGTGTAAGTCACATTTCTTCACATTTGAGATGTTTAATGGGTAAAATATTTATAATATATTGACAAAAAAGAAAATTATATATAATAAGATTACAAATCACAGAAAAGTTTATATGCATGTGGATGGCCTGAAAATTACTATGTCAGAATTAAAGTAGCTCTTGTGATAGGATGGTAGAATTAAAGGTAATATTTATCTTGTTTTTTAATTTTAGTTAATATTTTTATAATTTTATGACAAAGCTAAAATTATTTTATTTAGAAAATTAAGATAAGAGCTTTTATTAAAGAAATATATAAAACATTTTATAACTAGGATAGCCAAATGAATTTAATGGGAGGTATATTAGTACTTTAATCTTGAGGAATATGACAGTTTTCTCTATCTTACAAAAGTGATTTTATTTTTGGTCTGGAATCCATTGATTGTTACATATTTTTTTGCCTTTTAAAAATTAGAAAAATATTATTTTTATATTCTTTCAAGTAGGTCAGACTATAGGACTTCTTGAAAGATAGAAATTAAAAAGTTATGTATGAGGTTGAACTATAGAAAAATGACATTTTTACAAATTAAAAATGGGCAAATATTAGCAATTTCATGTGGTTCCAGAAAATGGATGCTTGTATGCTCATCCAAAGAATAGAGTAAGCTGCAAGTGCATATACAGGTATTGAGTATATTGTGACAATCAGTTGTGTGCTAGAAAATGTGAAACAACTGTTTTTCTAAAAGTATAGTATAAGTTTATTATAAATTTTACTTGTTAATCATAAAATTAAGTATAGAGTTGATTATAGATTTTACATGAGAATGTCAACCAATGTGAATATTTTCATTTCATGTGATATTTTCATTTCATGTGATATCATTTCATGTGATATTTTCATTTACTGTAGAGTGACATGAGTGATTTCTTTGTGGAATCAAGTAATAGTATTGAATATTGGAAAAATATTTCCTCAGTTTTTTGTTATTCACCATTTGACAGCTACAGACTGGATATACTTTTAAGTTTAATATGCATACTATTAATGTTTTCTCTACCACTTGTGTCAGCTTCAGAAACATAATGTATCAAGTCCCAATTCATAGCATTTGCCCATTTCTGTGTAAATAATCTCACTTTAGCTGATTTTAGGCTGTCACTGAACACAGAGTGGGAAAGAGATGCCACCACAAATCACCACTCAGACAGGATAGCTATAAGTAATCTCCAGAACACAAGTAATAGTAAGGTATAGTAAAGCCATTAAGAAATGATGGCTTTCGAGTATTTATTACCTTTGTTTTTAATATAATTTATTTCATCAAAACCTAACACAATTTATTTTTGATAATTCTGTGTAAGTAACCAGCTCAAAAAATTACTGAACATTTAACAAAAGCCTATTAAAAGCTATAGGATCCAGTACACTATTAGCTTCAGTGTACCTGTTTATATAGGATGTAATTTATATGATTTGAAGCTATTAAAGTCTCATTTAAAAAATTTATAGGATGCATAGATTATTTCTTTCAGGGTCCCACGACTTGATTTGGGAAGCCTTGTTGGCTCTGATGAAGAGGTAATTTTTACGTGTTATTTAATATAATAAACATTTGAACACAGTATTACAGATAGTATGTGATCACTGTCGCTTCATTTTATTTTTATGATGATTTTTCATATATTCCACTTAGTATAGCACTGCATTTTAACCCACCAAATTAATGTTCTGCTTTTGGTTGCATCCCACCACGCCAAATACCATATACTCAGCATCATCTAAATGACCCAGTTGGAGTTCCTGTTGTGGCGCAGTGGAAACGAATCTGACTAGGATCCATGAGGATTAGGGTTCGATCCCTGCCCCGTTCAGTGGGTCTGAGATCTGGTGTTGCCGTGAGCTGTGTAGGTTGGCAGCTACAGCTCTGATTCGACCCCTAGCCTGGGAACTTCCATATGCCACGAGTGCAGCCCTAAAAAGCAAAAAGCAAAAAGCAAAAAAAAAAAAAAAACCGACCTGGTTAGTATTTATTTTTTATTACCAACTCTTAGAATTTTAGTGTGCATCTATCACTGTATTTAATTCAGAAATTTCATTATGTTTAGTCTATGTCATTAGTTTAAGTATTATATGTATTAACATCCCACATCCCAAACAATACTGTTGATGAAATAATTTTACTTTGTTTTATATTTTCGTCTCACATAAGAATGGCATTTTTAAAATGTCTTATAAAATTGGTAGCATATTGATTTATACTAATAGAGAGTTCAGGTACTTGAACATTATGGCAGAAAATTTAGATCGGATCTTGCTAGGTTAACAATATAAAACTGGCCTCTTGTAAACTGACTTATACTTTAGGCTACTAGAATACTATGGAGTAAGTAACTATACTTTTTCAGGGTGTCTCCTTGGGACATATTTGTACTTCTTCAGATAATATTTAATGTTTTATTTCATGTTTTTTTATTAAAGTATAGTTGATTTGCAATGTTCCTTCAATTTCTGCTGTACAACAAATGACCCAGCCACATATATACATACATTTTTTTTTAATGCTATCTTCCATCATGTTCTAACCCAACAGAGTTACCTGTGCTGTCCAGTAGGACCTCATTACTTGTCTGTTTTAAATGTAATAGTTTGCATTTACTAACCCCAAGCTCCCTATCCCCTGGCATACACTCCCCCTGTCCCTGGCAAACACAAGTCTGATCTCCATGTCTGTGATCTGTTTCTGTTTTGAAGATAGATCATTGTGCCATATTTTAGATTCCACATATAAGTGATATCATATGGTGTTTGCCTTTCTCTTTCTGACGTACTTCACTTAGTATGAGAATCTCTAGTTCCATCCCTGTTGCTGCCAATAGCGTTATTTTGTTCTTTTTTTATGGTTGAATAGTATTCCATTGTATATACATACCACATCTTCTTAATCCATTCATCTGTCGATGGACATTTGGATTGTTTCCATGTCTTGGCTATTGTGATAGTGCTGCAGTGAACACAGGGGTGTATTTATCTTTTTGAATGAAAGTTTTGTCTAAATATATGCCCAGGAGTGGGATGGTTGGATCATATGGTAGTTCTATATTTGGTTTTCTGAGGAACCTCCATACTTTTTTCCATAGTGGTTGGGCCAGTTTACTTTCCCACCAACAGTGAAGGAGGGTTCTCTTTCTCCATATCCTCTCCAGCATTTGTCATTTGTTGACTTGTTAATGATGGCCATTCTGACTGGTGTGAGGTGGTACCTCATTGCAGTTCTGATTTACATTTCTCTAATAATTAGTGATGTTGAACATTTTTCCATGTGCCTGATGGCCATCTATATGTCTTCTTTAGAGAAATGTCTATTGAGGACTTCTGCCCATTTTTCAGTTGGGTTGTTGGCTTTTTTGCTGTTGCATTGTATGAGTTATTTGTATATTTTGGAGATTAAGCCTTTGTTGGTTGCATCATTTGCAAAGATGTTCTCCCATTCTGTGGGTTGTCTTTTGAACACAAGTTCTGAGCAGTGTTCTACAAGTAGGGCTTCCTTTTGCGTCTATTAGTCTTTTTCCATTCACGTTCTCCTCAGTCTCATTTTGAATAAATTATATGACTATTACCCTAATCAGTACCATGCTACAGTTTTCACCCTGAAGCCTTGTCCCATTTTTCTCTTCTGGGTGTAGACTTGGAATGTAGACTTTCTAAGTGTTATACTGGCATTAAACTCCCTTTGGAGCAGCTGTCCTTCTCTGGGACAATATGTATTTGCTTAGCATTCCTTTTAGGTTTCTCTTATTCACTGCTTTTATTACTGTTCATCCCATAGAAATGTGGCAGGGAACCAAATAAAACCAAAAGGTAGAATATTTCAGTATTCTGGAAATGGCAACAGAGCTTCTCAGTATGAGCGATCTCCAATTCTCATGGCTGTTCTGGAAATATGATGGGCAATGGAGTTTTTCTGGGGCAGGAATAAAAAGCCTATCTAAAACTCCTAAGAAGAAAGAAAAGTCAATTTTTTTTTCTCCTCTCCAATATTTACGAGCACTGATCTCCAGCTGGGAAACAAGGTACAGGCTTAGAGTCTGAGGCCAGGCCCATTCTGAGCAGCCCCCTGTGCTAGATTCTTCAGTGCTTCTTTTCCAGCTAAATGTTTTAAATATGACCTCTCTTTAGAAACGAGATTACAGTGGTTGGTTTCTTAGGCATTTACGTGAAGTTAAAAGGTAAACCAGTTAATGTTAATGAGGCAAATTAATATAACTTTGATATTTTCTGGAAGATAGTATAATTTTTCTTTTTACCTCTAGGAGCAGGACATACTACCTGAAAATTTGCCAGCGCCAACAGAAAAATATAAACTAAAATATCAGCAATACAAAACTGAAATGAAAGAGGGGTATAAACAGTATAGTAGGAGAAATGCAGAAAAGACAAAGTTAAACATCACACATCAGCAGTCTCTAAGAAACAAGATAGATGGCAAGGTAATGTAGAGGCTTTATAAAATTGTAATGAAATTTAAAGAAAACAGTACCCGTATTACAGAAGCATCTTTTGTCTGATATATCTTGCTGTTATTCATAATAATGCATAATATTTAATATTTATTTCTGTGTGCTGGGGCTTTTTAAGTATTTTGCTTACATTAACTAGTTTATTCTGCACAACAACCCAAATAGGTTATTATCACCATTTTCAGATGTGAAAACTCTAGTCATCTGACCTAATCATCTTTATTAATAATTTTTCACATGCCTTGGGTTGGAAATAAGGTAGTATTATATAACTGCCTTTTTTTTTAGGTAGCTATTTTGAACTTTGTTGGTCTCACAGGCTGAATTTTAAAGTTGGAAAGTAGTTTCAGACTTAAAAGTGACCCCGTTTTATTCTCAAACTGTCATCACTCTATAATTGTCTTCTATTCCATTTTGGGTGATAATTTTAGTGTCACGAATTGCTGAAATTGTTATACTTTCATTTAATATTAATTAGGTGTAGATTCATCAATAGTGAATATAAGAGCAAATTAAACATAATATGCTTTCCACAAGCATACCAGAAAAGTCAATCTTGAATTTTAGAAAGAAAGCTTGAAAACATAGTTTATGATACCACTGACCATCAAGAAGAGAGCACTTCTTGATACAATTCTTTATCACTTACCTTTTAATGAGAACAGTTTATTTTCAGAGACATTTTATGGTTGTATTTGCTTAGCATTTTCCTGTAGGTTAAAAAAAAAAAGGATAAATTTATAAGTAGATATGGCATATCAGCTATTTTTTTCTAATCCATGTAGGAATTATCTAGAACTAACTAAATCACATGGTGTTTAGCTGAAAGAGTAACAAAAGTTATGGGGTTATTTGGTCTTTTATTTTAAAACAAATTTCCCAGATCCAAATAGATGCACATAAATATAATATTCTAATGTCTGTCATAATATATAGAATAATTTCACAACTTTTTAGCATCTAGCCATTATTTGCAGGATCTATCATGTGATATTTAGATCACTGTAATATGCTGGAAAAATAGAACAAAGGCTTTTCTATAAGTGCATGTCTTATTTGCCACAGCAAAATAATTTTAAAGTAAACCCTTTTTTTTTTTTTTTTGTCTTTTTGCCTTATCTAGGGCCGCACCCGCGGCATATGGACGTTCCCAGGCTAGGGGTCTAACAGGAGCTGTAGCTGCCGGCCTTCGCCACAGCCACAGCAATGCAGGATCCGAGCCACATCTGCAACCTACACCACAGGTCACGGTAACGCCGGATCCTTAACCCACTTAGCAAGGCCAGGGATCGAACCCACAACCTCATGGTTCCTAGTCGGATTTGTTAACCACTGAGCCACGATGGGAACTCCTAAAGTACATCTTTGATACCCTTGAATGGAACATAAATCCAATGAGAACACTTGCTTAACTTTTGGTTTAAGAGAGGACAATATTGTTTGCAAATCTTCCTATATGATTGATAAAGAGTAAGTTACATAGCATGAATTAAGGGTTTTATAAATAAAAGCCAATATTTGCATATTTTCTTCCTGAGAAGATCCAATTTTACTTCTTTGATCTTTTTAACCTACATATTAAAAGTTTAAAAATTTTTGATAAAAAAGCCCTAGTTTCTATATATTCCATATATAGAAACTATATATAATAATCTTGTACTCGAGGGGTTTAAGCAATTTATCTGATTTCTTTATATACACACACATGCACACACACACACACACACACCTGCACCCACACACACACCCACCCCATTATTAGAACCAAAACTGCTGTATAAGTGCGATGTTAGTAAATCCTATTATAATTACATGAATTAACACTGTAATAGCAATCTCTGGAAATAGAAGAGGTCCCTGATATCAGAAACATAAGCGCCTCTTTAAAGCAGGGAGCTACATGTAAACGATTCTCTTTGTTGAAAAAGAAGAGCTAAAGTTAGATATATATAGAATCCAAGACAGTAACTAAAGGCCATAGCTACTAACTTATCAGGTTGATTCATCAGTCAATTGATAATGTCAAACAGTAAAATAAAAGTTCCACTCTCCTTGATTCTAAAGGCAAATGTTTTGTGTTGAGCTTTCCTTACATTTAGTATGGTGATGAATCTCTTATTGTCAAATTGTTTTACTATCTAAAATGTAAACTTGTGTGTGTGTACACATATACATGTATATGTATGTATATATACACACACGTATGTAAACATATGTTTGTTTTGTTGAGAATGTGTTTTTTTGAGGAGGCTATCACAGTATCTCAGGAAAGAGATGAAGATGCTTGCTTGGACCCAGGTGGTTGCAGCAGGCTCGGATAAGAAGTGGTCATGATAAATCAGATTGTAGATAGATTCTGAAGGTAGGGCTGAGAATATTTGGTGATGGATTGGTTGTAGGATTCAGAGAAAGGAAAGATGAAAAATGACTCTAAGGCTTTTGAGTTGAGCAACTGGAAGGGTGGACTTGTTATTAACTGGAGTGGAAAAGACCACAGTGAAGTCTGATTTGGGGGATTAAATGTGAAATACCAAGTGGAAATGTCACTATTTGCCTTTTGTAAAAGAATACAAACAAGCTGAAACAAAATAAAATGATTTGGAAAGTTTCTTCCAACCTACTCATAATGCAAAGCTTGGCTTATGGTTAAACATATCTGTTAATCTCTTAAATTTACCATATCTAATGCTAAACATCTTTTCGGTGCCTGTTAAAATAAATCACTATTTAGGAAAAAGAGATATTAGTAGGTAAATAAAATTATAAGATATACTTATAAATTTATTTCCCAATAGTATATAAACAAGATTTATTATTCATTCATTGAATAAATATCAAATGCTCACTATATGTGGTTCTGTTCTGGCACCAAGGATTCTGCAATAAAAGACAGACAAGATTCCTGCCCTCGTGGAACTTATAGCAGGAGAGGTGGGCAACAAATCCTATACAAATGTATAATAAAGTTTCATGTTGCAATCAAAAGTCATGAGATAGAGAAGAGTATGAAGAAGGAGTGTAACCTTTCAAGGAAGAGTTAGAGTAAAAACAAGCCCTAGGGGGAAAACACTTGAAATCTATTAAGTTTTTGACAAGTTGCATTGGGGCAATATTTCCTGTTAAGGTCATGTAAGCACATCTTATAGTCAGAGGAAAATGCAGTGTTTATCTCTTTAGGATCCTTGTTAAAAGTTCAGAAATATCAGAAGTAAAACCAGCAAATCACTGAAATAGTAATTAGTAAAAGTTGATTGTGCACACAACAAAAAGACAGTTTGTAAAGTGGGAGCATTCAAATCAAATGTGGAAGAAGACTCGGATAAATTGTTATAAAGCAGATTATAGAGTGAAGAGGCAGTGACTGTTTATTCTTCACAGTGATTGGTTATAATATTAGAATTTTCTTAAATGATAGGGGATTAATTCTTGGTTACCTCATATCAATTTTGGGGAACAGTTTAAGTTTTGCTTATGATTTCCAGAGACAAAAGCACAAAGTGCTCCTAGTCAAGTCAGTCTCACTTGTCTTGCAAAATAAGCTAAATTAAGCTTTGCTTCTGTGTTGTCTTTGTTCGTTTGTTTTTTGTTTTGCTTTTTAGGGCTGTACTTGCGGCATATGGAGGTTCCCAGACTAGGAGTCAAATCAGAACTGCAGCTGCCTGGCCTGTACCACAGCCACAGCTGCCTGGCCTACACCACAGCCACAGCAACACAGGATCCGAGCTGTGTCTGTGACCTACACCACAGCTCACGGCAATGCTGGATCCTTAACCCACTGAGCAAGGCCGGGGATCAAACCCGCAACCTCATAGTTCCTAGTTGGATTCGTTTCTGCTGCACCACGACGGGAACTCCTGCTCAGGGAATTTTCAAGACTGGTCTTTGTGTTTGATTTTAACAGTCTCAAAGGATACACCCCTTCTATTAGTACAGCGAATTTAATATTATAAAGACGTGACAAGCCCACATTTATTAACTTTACAGGCTCAAATGGACAGTTATATTAGTTGCTCCTTTTAATGTAATGCTTACTGTATGTCAGATACTTTTATAAATGTTGGACATGTATCTCATTTAATCATTTTGTGTGTGTGAGGTAAACACTAATATTAATTCCCATTCTATCTGAATAAATCGAGGCACAGAGAGGTCATCTAGCTAGAAAGTGGGAGAGCTGAATTCAAACAGGCAGTCTCACTGTCAGAGCCTGTGCTCCCAGTCTTATGTATACAGCAATAATTCTATCCTTTATTTTATTTCATTAATCTTTGTCTTTTTTTTAGGGCCACACCCATGGTATATGGAGGTTCCCAGGCTAGGGGTCAAATTGGAGCTGTAGCCGCTGGCCTACACCACAGTCACAGCAACGCAGGATCTGAGCAGCGTCTGCGACTTAGACCGCAACTCACGGCAACGCCAGATCCTTAACCCTCCGAGCGAGGCCAGGGATCGAACCTGCGTCCTCATGGATGCTAATCAGAGTCATTTCCACTGAGCTATGATGGGAACCCCAATCCTTTATTTTATTAAATATTCTAAGTATATGTATGTGGGTTCACTTGTTGCTTTCATGTATAGGGTATTCAAGGTGCAGAAGCCATTGTGGATGATCTTACAACTCTCGATAGGAAAGCCCTTCTACAGCATGGTTATGCAGACAACCCTTACACCGTACAACAGACCACAAGAAAATCTGATGCCGTATGTTATTGGTCTTTCTACTTATTTGATAAGCCGTTGAGATAATTTGCTCTTCAAGATTTTACTTAAAATTGAATAAATAATTGCAACAATTGAATTTGGACTGAGGTGATTCATTAATATGCAAATTGAGTGCTCGCTCTTACCATGGATTGACATTTGTTTGGTATGTTAAATGTGGGAAACTCATCTTGCTTCTTTGGGAGTCTGTAAAAATTAAGTTTATATTGTTCAAAACGTTAATGGGCCAGTATTTATGACAGTGGACTTATCTGGCGTCACCCCTTCCCCCACAAAGTAGTAGCCAGATTTTTTTTTGAAAGTCATTAGCTATAGAACTAGAGAAATTCAGGCCAACTGAGAAAAAGGACAGGGATCATGTAATTTTTCTTTAGCAAAAGGGAAGCAAAGCTCTAGGCTCTCAGAATTAACTTAAAAAAAATCAATGAGATTGTTTAGTAAGTATTGGTTTAGACCAGTTCTTGTACAAACAAAGGATTATAACACTTCTATAGTGTCCTGGGGCAAGCAGACCAAGCTGCATGGAATTGGAGTCCACTGGTTACCTAGACCCCATCCCCAACCAGGTAATTAATATCGTAGGCACCTATCATAGATTGATGGAATATCAGTGTATATTGTCTTAAAAGTTGATAAAATTCTGACTTAATTGGCCTAAATAATAATAAAACAACATGGATTCAGCTAGTTACATTATCACTATCCTTGAGGAGAAATTCAAAATAGATTTTACTTGGATAGAAGTCATCCCAAATCAATACATTCTGAATTGACAGCAATGTGTAATCAGTCTCTGAACCAGTTGGATTGATTTTCTGTGGCTGTCCCAAGTTGGTAATTATGTTCTTTTAATAAAATCACATACACATTACTTCCTATGCCTATTATTATTTAGATATGTATGCTTGATAGAATAAGAAGTATTACCAGGATTATCCTAAAAATAAAAAAACCTACTTTATAGGACAAAGTTGTGTCCCAGATAAGGCTTATTTTGATATATTCCTGAAGTTATACTTGATTGGATGTTATGAATACTTTAGGCCCATTGGGTTCTGTTCTTGGAATAATCCAAAGCCAGCTGGGCATTAGTGGATTTCTTTTCCTTACAATGCTTTCTTAGTGGCATCACATCTGAATTCACCATAAAGCACATTTTACTCCATTGTGGTAGAACTCATTTATCAGTTTTTTAAAGGAAATGTTTATGTGAATAAACTTTGCACCTGAAATTAGTACCAATGTATTTTTAAAATGTAGGTGGAAACTTTTCAATTTAGTTTTTAACTAAATGAACAAAAGAAATGAACCTATGGTTTTTAGGTCCATCTCTTCTAGTTTGTCATTTTTTAGTGTTAGCTCCTTTGCATCTATGTGACTTCTGCTTCTAATCTGCTTGCTGTTTACACAGGCCACTAAATCAGTGTGCTTGAGGGCGTTTCTAACCTTTCCTCCAAACTATAAGCCACCATAAATGTCAACACCCAAGGTGCGCTTTTTGCATGGTCTCTTTATTCATTAATCTCACCTCTTTCACTTGCTTCTGGGTTTTACATCCATCATCTGGCTGATATGGAAATCTCCAATGATTCCTACCAAAATTTAGGTGCGTTACTTTTTAGGAAATAAATGTATTTTTAGGTTAAAAAGTTGGACTTTAGATTTATTAATGATGGATACAGTAATCTAGATTTAAGAAAGAAAATTCGAAATGTTTTAGGACTATTGTGTTAACTATAACATTGTTCTGTTTTAGGGACAATAACATTTTATTTTCTCTTCTCAGGAAGTTGTGGCCACAGAGAAGAAGAAACAGACTGTTGCAGAGCAAGTGATGCTAGACCACTTATCCAGGTAAGAGCTAGTAAATTATAATAGAAACCCATTCAGAAATTATTCACAAATTTCTTTTTTAATACATGATATCCATATCTTGTCAGTCAACAAGCAGAGAGCTCAGAGGTTTCCAGACTTTCTCTGTTCACTGCACTTACAGTGTTTTAGTAATTTTTTTCACTGGAATCCTTGGCTGATAGATATAGCCAGCAGTTCTATTTATTAAGTGTCTTTGTCTAAACATCTTAATAAATATTTACTTCCTAACAAATTAATGGTCATCGGAAAAAATCATACACATAAATTGAAAGAAAATATATTTTAACTTCATTCTTAAATAGGCACAGTTACTTACTACTGAGATGTATGCATTTCTTGGGTGCTTCACAATCTCTTAAATCTTAGAATGTGTAGGATGCTGCCACCCTCACTTTCTGTTCCACATGGCACTTGTTTTTTATCATAGCAATTATAGAAAGGACAGCTTTGCAAAGATGTAATGTCATAGAAGGTGCATAGCATATTTTGTTGAAACTGTGAATTATCTTGAGCTAGTACTTTTGGTGATAGCCAACAAATATGAAGTATCACCATTTTCTTCAAAAATTAAAAATATCTGCGGTGTCTCTGTGAGTTCCCTGTGACACCCCAGTGTGACTTAGTGCCTGGTTTGAGAACTGTGGGACTGTCAAGAATTTTAAAACCTAAAGTTTCACAACCCTTAGAAAACTATATGAAGTTTTGATACCTGCTGTGCTCTATTGCATGAATACATCAATATCGCTGGATTTCAGAGGAGGCTGGAATAGTCTCAGAAGTCTTCAAGGAAGAAGTAAGACTTAAAAAAATTGTTTAGTTAAGTGGCAGGGAGAAGGAATGATAGTGTCTGCATGTATGTCTTTTGGTTAATTCTTTGAAACAATTTTCCTTACAGTCTTCAATGTATTTCCTTCCTTTATGTCATGGACTCTATATTTTCCCCTCCCCGCCCAAATGCCACTACAGTGTCTCTTCATAAGATAATGAGTGAGGAGTTCCCGTTGCGGCGCAGTGGAAACAATCTGACTAGGAACCATGAGGTTGTGGGTTTGATCCCTGGCCCCTCTCAGTGGGTTAAGGATCTGGCATTGCCATGAGCTGCGGTGTAGGTCACAGAGGCAGCTAGGATCTGACGTTGCCATGGCTGTGGTGTAGGCTGGCAGCTGTAGCTCCGATTAGACCCCCAGCCTGGGAACCTCCATATGCTGTGGTTGTGGCCCTAAAAAACAAACAAACAAACAAACAAAAAACAAAAAAGGAAAATAACGAGTGACATCCATATCGCTGGACTAATGGTGATTTCTTAATTCTCAGTTACATTACCCATCAGCAACATCTGTCTGGATTGAAGACTTTCTTCTTTTTGAAATGCTTTTCTTTTTCCCATTTGGCTTTCTGGCTTCCCACTCTTGGCTTGTTTTTCCTCCTACATCCCTGCTTTCAGCCTCCTTTTCTGGTTCTTCTTGGACTTCTAAACATTTACTACCTAAGTGATCTCCTCTAGTATCACATCGTTAATAACCATCTACACGCCAATGCTTCTCTAATCCAAGATCCCAAAGTAACATTTTCCAAACTGGGTGCCTGAAAATTGTTTCCCTTCCTTTCTCTCATGATGAAATCCTCTTTAATTTTCCTGCAGGGCAACCCCATTCTTTGAATTATTCAGGCCTAAAATCTTGGTGATGCCTTAAATCCCTCTCCTTCACTCAAGTCCTATACCCAGTTTGTCAGCAAACACTCTCAGGTTTACCATCAAAATGAATTTACTCCCTCTGCTGCCACCATCTCTGTTCATCTTCTGCCTCGGAATTATTTTAGTCACTTTTAACTGGATTCATTGTATCTACATTTGCCCTAATTGATCTCTTCTCAACCCAGCAGCCAGAGTGAGTCCACTAAAAGGCAAGCTAGATCAAACCCTCCAGTAATTTCCCATCTCAATCATATTAAAATCTATAAGACCTATGTATTGATTATATATAACCACAAAACCTGGTAGCTTAAACAGCAATTATAGTTCATTTATCTTCAGATCAGCTGCTCAGGCTAGTCCTGGCTGAATTGTTCTCACTTTTTGCTTACTTTGGTTTGTTATATATGAGCAAAAGCAATGGGCTTAATTCTGAGTTTAAGCCTTAAGAAATATCATGTGTTTCCATTTGCCTTTCTGTGCTTCTGCTCTCTTTTTTAAGAATAACACAGACTGGTTAACCCACTACTAGTCTCAAGAAGAAAGTGCTTCTACAAATGCAGCTGGGGACACTTAGCCAGGATTAACCTAGATGAGCAGATCCCTAACCAACCCACACTTGCATCAGTTCAGTTGAGATCATCAGAGCCATCTAACTACATATAACTTGCCAAAGAAAGTTATAAACAGCTAAAGTTAAAGCCAAAGGGTAGGAAAATACACTGTATTTATGAGGAGGCTAAGGCAAGGATATGGATCAGAATTGCTGAAAAACTGGGGCCAAGAATACAGTCTCCTCAAGCCCTAGGTGATCTGCCCACCATTAGACCTTGAACCCCTTTTCCTACTTTTCTCCCTCTTGTTTACTCTGCTCCACCATCTGGCTTCCTCCTCATTTTGTAGCATGCCAGGTTCACTTCTGTCTCAGGTGCTTTGCATTTATTTTCCCCCTGCTTGGAATGCTTTTTCCCTAGAAATCCATACCAGTGCTTACTTATTTTGCTTCCTGTCTTTATTCACAGGTCACCAGCACAGTATCTTTTTGTTTAAAGAATAGTAAGAGAAAGACTTAAAGGTCTGAGTTCTCTCAAAACTTTCAGTTTATTTTTAGATAACACTTGTAGAAAAAGAGACAAGAATATTCAATTTTTTATGGCCAGTGTTTTTTAATTATTAAATTTGTTCATCCCCTATCTGAAAAATATATAATTCTACCAGTAGTGTAAATTGGCATTTGTATATGAGCTTTCCAACTGCTTATAAATATATGAATGGTAGAGAAATTCATTATAACATTGTCAGATTTTGTATATTCCTATATAGGGCTGTAATCAGTGATCCAGAGCAAAATTTAACCACTGAGAAACAAGAAATTGCCCATATCCGTCCAGATTCAAAGATGGCACCTATTCGATTTAGGAAAAGAACACTACATGAAACAAAGTAAGAAGGTTTTACTTATATGAAATGAGGATGTAATATGTTATAAATGCATTTTTAAGTGTACTTTTGTGTCTAACTGAAAAGTTTCTCTGCATGTTTTTGCTGTTTTCTATATAAATGGAGGTGGAATTTTTGGAGTTCAGTTAGGATACTGGAGTAAATTTTGCCCTCCAGATCTTCTTCTTATAATTTAAGAGTGAAAACAAGAATCTTAGGTGATAACATATGTGAAATTACCTAACATAGTAATTGAGACATTCATTTGTGCCAATATGTATTGGCTGAATTTCTTTGACATAATATATTCAAAATTAGTAATGTTTAAAAGTTACTATTTTTGCCTTTTATACCTCCTAAAATCTTTGGTTTGATATGGACTTTTTCAGTCCATTAGTGCAGTCCAATGAAATTTTTCAGCGACTTCACTGATAGTTAACATCTAGCCTCAGACTTAATAGAAAACCCACTAGTTGCTGTAGCAGTTTTTTTTGTATTTTTTAGATTTCTGTAATTGTTAGACAGTTCTTTCTTATAACTATTTTTTGGTCTCATTCTTATGTTTTGGAAGCCTTTGTTTTCATACCTTTAAATATTCGAAGGTATCATGTATTCATTTCCTATTGATAATTTCCTATTGCAAATGATCACAAACTGGTATTTTAAAACAAGGCAAATTTATTCTCTTACAGTTCTGGAGGTCAGAAGCCTAAATCAAGGTGTTGCTAGGGCTGCATTCCTTCTGGAGGCTTCAGGGAGGAATTAATTTCTTTGCCTTTATTCCTTGGCTTTTTCTTCTGTTTTGTTTTTCTTAGGGCTGTATGCACTCCTGTGGCATAGATAGGTTCCCAGTCCAGGGGCCGAATCGGAGCAGTAGCTGCTGGCCAGTACCACAGCCATAGCAACGCAGGATATGATCCATGTCTGCGAACTACACCACAGCTCAAGGCTATGCCGGATCCTTAACCCACTGAGCGAGGCCAGGAATCGAACCCACAACCTCATGGTTCCTAGTTGGCTTCGTTTCTGCTGTGCCATGGGAACTCCCTCCTTGGCTGTTTAAAGCCATCAGTGACTGGTCAAGTCTTTCTTAGATCACCCTGATGCTCTTCTTCTGTAGTCATATATCCTGCTTTCCTCTTATAAATACACTTGCAATTGCATAGAACCTACCTGGATAATCCTGGTTCATCTCCTCATCTCGAAACCCTTAATTTAATTATATTTGCAAAGCCCTTTCTATGTGAATTCACTAATTACAGGTTCTGAGGATTAGGATATAAATATCTTTGAAAGGCCATCATTCAGCCACCATATATCTAAGCTTCTCTTTCTTAAACTTTTGTAGAAATAAAACATTCATTCACAAAGTGTACACGTTTTAAATGTACAGCACAGGAATTTTCACAAGCTGAACAATAATTTGTGTACAAAGTTCCTAGACCAAGAAATAGAATGTTACTCCCAGAACCATCCCCTCCCCTGCCCCATGTGTTGCCTCCCAGCTGCTCTCCACTTCCGCTACCATCTCTGCCCTGAAGTCCTATAGATCATAACTGCCTGGTTATAGACTTATATGAAATCACAGAATTTGGATTCTGTGCCTGGCTTCTTTTGTGCAACATTATGTTATATGAGTTTTATCCGTGTTACTATTTGTAGTTTTCCTTTATGCTCATTGCTGTACAGCATGTCATTGTATAAATATACCACAGTTTATTTATTCACACCTGTTGGTGGTCATTTGGCAATTTATGAAGACTGTTGCCATGAACTTTTGTGCATGCCTTTTGGTGAACATATGCACTTGTTTCTGCTCAGTATGCACTTAGGAGTGGAATCGTTGGCCCATTTAGTTTGCATATGTTCAGCTTTGAAAAATATTGCCAAATAGTTTTCTAGAGTGGCTGCTGCTTCAATTAAAACTCCCATAAGTAGCAGCAAGATGGTGCTAGTGGCACCATATCTTTGCCAGTGCTAGGAATTGTCTATATTTTTCATTTTAGTTCTTCCTGTGGGTATGTATTGGTGATTTTCACTTACATTGCATTGGAGAGTAATGACGCTGAACACTTTTGCACATGTATATCAGTCATCTGGAAATTCTCCTATAGGAAATTTGTCCTCAAACCTGTTGGGTTATCTTTTTCATCTTGATTTGTGGAACTTATTTATATTTTCTAGTTATGAGTCCCTTTTCAGCTTTATTTGTATCTTTTTCTACCCTGTGGCCACCTTTTCATTCTCTTGATCATGTTTTTTGATGAAAAAGAGTTCCTAAATTTATTGTAGACCAGTTTACCAATCTTTCCATTTATTGTTAGTGTCCTTTGTATCTTCTTTACAAAATCTCTCCCTACCCCCAAGTCATTATCCTTCTGATTAGCAACACCACTAATGTCATATATAAAGTTGTTATAAGTGCATGGTTTGTTTCTAGGCTTTTTTCAGTCTCCTCTACTTGAGATGCGTCCTTGCACCAATATTATCCTGTCTTAATTTGTCTTGTAATATATTAGAGTAAATAGCTGAAGCTTGTTTGGTTTTGATATTATCTTGGCATTCTTGGCCCTTTCGCTTTCAACACAAATTTAAGATTTAGCTAGTCTGGTTCTGTGAAAAGTCCTATGGAGATATTGATTAGAATGGTTGAATTTATGGACTCACTTCCCTGCTTCTCTATTGCCAGAGAAGGAGGAGTGGGAAGCAGGAATTGGCACATGTAGTCCAACCCTCCCCCCTCTCTCTGTCGTGGGAACTGTCTGCAGAAGTGCACTAAGTTTTAGAGGATCCCTCCCCAGTGGGAATGAGAGGATTAGTCTGTTTAATTCTAGTGTTAAGGACTTAGCTTGTGGTTGCTGCATTTCTAAGCCATGGTTTCCAGCAGCTCTATCAATAATAATATTCCTATGTGGGTCTTCATCTGCCTGATCCTTATTTCTCTATTGGTTAAGAACTTGGAGAAGCATTCATGCTACTCATTGGATACCCAAAACCCCAACATGGAACTTTCCATTTTAAAATATAAATGCCTTTTTAATTCTTTCATCTTTCCAAGAAGACTGTAGACTCCTTGAAGCTATTACTTCATTCTGAGTTCTGTTTACCTTTTTTTTTTTTTTTTTTTTTTTTTTTTTTTTTTTTTTTTTTTTTTTTTTTTTTGGCCATTCACATGGCATGTGGAAGTTCCCTGGTTGGGGACTGAACCTGAGCCACAGCAATGACAACACTGGATTCTTAACTGCTAGGTCATTGGGAAACTCCCTGTGAATTCTGTTTACTTTAGAGAAACAATATCATGTAATGGTTATGAGCAATTTTTTTTTGTTTGGCTCTGCCATGTGCTGTGTAACTCTAAAAACTGTAGAATGGGAATAATAGTACTTCCTTCATAGAGTTATTGTAATCATTAAATGAACTAATACTCATTAAAATGATTTTCACACAGACTAGTATCTACAAAGTTCTTAATAAATAGTACTTATTATTATTATTGCTTTTATTTTCTCAGCACTTAGAACTGTTTCAGGCACATAGTGGGCATTCAATATACACATTACTACCAATGGATTAAACTGAGTTGAGATGATCAAGCTTTCATGGCTCCACTCTGTGCCCACAAACTCTCATTTGGTTTACAGGTTCTTGTTTGCTGTATCCTGCTTACCTTTCATAAACAGCTAGATTTTATAGAGATATAACTTTTCAAGATCTCAGTGAGCTACACATTTACTGTTTACATTATTGCAGTTTCATTGTATCTGCAGTTTTATGGGAATATCATGAAATTGCTTAGGAAGGGAAGTAAAGAGCTATCACTGAATCTTCAGATCTCTTTTTTTTTTTTTTTTTTTGTCTTTTTGCCTTTATGTAGAGCCGCACCTGCGGCATATGGAGGTTCCCAGGCTAGGGGTCTAACAGGAGCTGTAGCTGCCGGCCTTCACCACAGCCACAGCAACGTGGGATCCGAGCCGCGTCTGCAACCTTCACCATAGCTCACGGCAACGCAGGATCCTTAACCCACTGAGCAAGGCCAGGGATCGAACCCGCAACCTCGTGGTTCTTAGTCGGATTTGTTAATCACTGAGCCACAAAGGGAACTCCCAGATCTCTTAATAAAAAGGAGATTGTTGGTAGTAGGGTGTCAAAGTGTGTGTCATTGGATTTTGCTTCATATTCTTAAAGAGAACTTCAGGACTGGCAGTCTTTGTGAGATCGTTCAATGCTATCTAAAGGCCATAAAAATTGAATAACTGATTGGAGGTCTCACAGTGGGAACTATGGCCAAGACTGGAGCCTTGTTCAGGACTCACCCTCTCTACTCTGTTTTGGCAAAGAATGCTTTCAGAGACCCATAACTGAAAACCTGACTGATAGGGGCTTAAACAAGTGGGGATTTATTTTCCTTATTCACCCAGCTGCTTGGAGGTAGGCAGTGGTTGGTTTCAGTTAAGTGGCCGGGGAGGTGCAGCTCTGGGCAGGCTTCCATGAGATCTTGTTGGCCTCTCTGACACTGTGGCCTGCTGGCTACAGTGGCTCCTACCTTCACATCCCTGCCACATCCAGGGCCAGGAACTCTTCCCAAGCTGCTGTCTCATCAGGACAGAAGAAAGCAAATTCTGTGGTGGGAGAGAGGCAAAGGAGAAGAGGGTTAGAAATGGGTAGTCCTGCAGACAGACAAATGTGCTGTCTCTGTTCCGTACTGGATTTGTAGCAATTTGGTGCTGTACATTCTAACATAAAAGCCATTTATGTGTTATGTTCCATAGCTCAGGGTTATTTCTTCTGTGCTCAACTAGCAATCTGGAAAAAAAAAGTTTATATCTTTATCTTTATCTAATATGTACACTTCAAAATATTAACATAACTTTTGAAGGTACTTTTATCATTTACATCCAATAGAGATAATTTAGAAATAATTATTGACAGTTTATATTTCTCCATAGGATAAGAACCCAGTCTACATTAACTGAAAACATGCTTTCTCATAAAGTACAGTTTGATGGTAGAATCATATCAAGGTAATTGTGATTTTATTAAACTTTTTAACCCTATGATTATTAAAAGGCGTTTTCCTTTCAAATAGAAATAGCAATAATGAAATTAGTTAAATTTGTCACATTTAAGTGAAAAATATGAATTTAGCACAAACATCTTTAGGTAATATATATTAATCTGTGACAAAAATTAAGAGAAGTATGAATCTAAAAGAAAAACATTTAAATGAGAAGTTATTGGAGTTCCCATTGTGGTGTAGCAGAAATGAATCTGACTAGTATCCATGAGGATATAGGTTCTATCCCTGGCCTCGCTCAGTAGGTCAGGGATCTGGCATTGCCATTAGCTGTGGTGTAGGTTGCAGACACGGCTTGTATCCCACGTTGCTGTGGCTGTGGTGTAGGCCGGCAGCTGTAGCTACAGTTTGACTCCTAGCCTGGGAACTTCCATATGCTGTGGTTGCAGCCCTAAAAAAAAATAGTTATTTGAAATGTGATTTTAAAATATCTTTCAAAAAGAAATTTAAAAGTGATTTTTTAAGGATACATATTACTGCTAGAAGTATTCTAAACTATTTAAATATTAACCTTTATGTAAGCTACTACTTTATTGAGTTTTTCTTTAAGAACCTAACAGTATATTATTGGTTGATGTAGCAAAGTGACAAGGAAGATGATTCTTAAAACTGATATCTCAGTCTTATAAAACCTCTAGTAGTACGTAATGCTACTTGATGCTCCTCATGTATTTTAAAGGTAAATTATCATATTTGTTCCGTGATTGTAAATTTTCCCTGTCACAAAGTAATAAATGTTTATCTATCCTGGGGTGGCTTTGTGCAAACTCAGCGTTTTTTTAAAGGTCTTTCACTTTATCTTAAAAATCTATGCCAAATTAGTAATCCACATTGTAATATATCCATATTCCTATCAGTGTAAGAAAAAGCTCTTTTCTTCATCCAAATATGACTTAAGTTGATACTTAAGCAAGCTCTGTTGTGTTTTCCCTGTGGTTTCCCATAACTCTTGCCCATTGCCACACATTTGAGTGAGTCACACAATCCCTTTTTTTTAAACTTTTACAGCCATACCTGCAGCATATGGTAGTTCCAGGCTAGGGGTTGAATCAGAGCTGCAGCTGCAGGCCTGCACCACAGGCGTGGCAACATCAGATCTGGGCCTCACCTGTGACCTATGCCACAGCTAGCAGCAATGCCGGAACCTTAACCCACTGAGCAAAGCCAGGGATTGAATCACATCCTCACAGAGACAATATCAGGCCCTTAACCCCCTGAACCACAATGGGAACTCCATGCAATCCCTCTCTGACATCCACAATCTATTATTAACTATTAAAAGTGTTCCTTTTGAAAATCTTTGATATTATTCTGTCTTACTAGAAATGGACGTGATGCCTGCAGAGAGCTGGTTGGGTTCTTTTTTACTCATGACCAGTCCCTTACAATTTATGAGTATCGACAATTTGGGAAAAATAGGTAGGCCATCAAACATTGTTAAAACTCTCAAGATGATTACTTCCCAGAGAAGCTGAAAAACTTCACATTTTTGTTATTTAACTTCTAGAACAAATGTACTTCCTTTTATTCAGAAGAACATTTATTGTCATCAGCATGGACGAAGAAAAGGAAAACAATACCAATTTGGTGATTTTTATGTTGTAAGTTGAGTGTATATGTGTGTATGTTATACTAACTGGTGTTGGATTTTGAGGGCCCCTTTGGGACTGGAGGAGCAGAGTTTCTAGTTTCCATTTTATTTTCTCTCCTCCTTCCTGAGCAGGGGCCTTTGTGTGAATGGCTCATAAGTTGATATTTCCCCATGAAGTTCTGAATCTAAGCATAGCACTTATTCCTGTAGCCTTCCCCTAACACTCAATTCTGCAATATAAGCTCTGGAAAGCTTGTGTCTTGGTACTTTTAAAGGCCCCGTGAGGCTGTACCACTGGTAAGTGGCTACTTTATTAGTACCAGGAATAATTCTCCACCTAATGCAGGATTATGTTCTGAGGATGCACATTTTTCCCCACACAGAGAAAGTAGCACTTGGCTTCTAGAGATGTCACATAGCTCTTAGCTTGTCTTCCCTGTGATTTTCCCACCTTGCACACTCCTGGCATATGGCATATCACAAGGATACCCTAGTGTGGGTGGATCATAGATAATATTAGAGTTTGTATAGTGTCCTTAAAATTTAAATTGTTATATTCATATTATCTCATGATCAAAATTAGCAATATCCACAGTGATCATTCATGTAACAAGTAGATTCTCATAGGCTAGGCATTTGAAATGGAACTGTAACTTAAAAACATTCCCTGCTTTTGTGGGAATTGCAATCTAATGGGAAATAGAGGAGCAACAACCCAGTTTTGTGGAGTCAAAGGAGGCTTCTTGGTGAAAGTGTCATCACCTTGACCTAGAAAAGTACCATCTGACCCTGACCTAGCTAGGCTGGGAGAGGTAGAGAGAAGAGGCTATAGGGAAAGGCTTCTATATGGAGGAGACAGTTTGTGCAAAGAATCAATGCATGAAAGACCGTGGCTTTTTTTTTGAGAACTGAAAGTAGTTCAGTCTTGTTGAACTCTATTTAAGGTGAGGGTTGGCAAGAGACAAATCAGAGCTTATTAAGAACAGCCTTTTGTTAAAAGCGTTATCTCACATATTTTGGGGAGTCATTCATGGGTGGGATGAAGGGTGGTGGCATTATCAGATTTGTGATTTAGAAGGATTTCTCTGGTTGCATTGTGGGGAATGGACTGAAGACTAGCACAAAGGACCAGATTGGTTTGAATGACATTAATCTAGGTGGGGAGTTGCGGCAACGTGAATTAGGCAAGTTACTGCTGTGAAGCTAATTAGGAAAAAATTCTTCAGGCAGTAGAGTCACTAAGATGTAGTGACTAGATGGGTGAGAAGTTGGGGGTGATGAAAAACTTCACCCTTAAACTTGGACACAGTATGCTATACATACTATATATGTATTTGTCTATACATGCGTATATATTCTTCAAGCCTGCTTCTAGAGAAAATCAGCTTAATCTCACATTTTACAAACTGTGGAATGTTGAATGCCTATCTCAGTTGAAAGTTACTTCTAGTTCTAAGCTGCTGTCTCTAATAATTTATGATTTATTTTTACTATCCCTCTTCCATATTATTTGAGCCAGATGTGTAACTGTTGCTTTATTATGATTTCTAAGAAAGAGAGAAAGAAAGGAGAGGGGGAATGAAGGGAGGAAGGAAAGAAGGAAGGAAGAAAGGAAAGAAGGACGGAAGAGAGGGATACAAAGAGAGAAATAAAAAAAGAAAGCTACACACAGACCATATATATGATACCTTTAGTGTGTGGCAGACATTTTGAAGGGGATACGAAGGGATTATATAGGTGCAGAGTTAGCAATTTACAATTATTACTAGACATTCTTTTTTTTAGAGCCACGCCTGTGGCATTTGGAGATTCCCAGGCTAGGGGTGGAATCAGAGCTATAGCCGCTGGCCTGCACCACAGCCATAGCAATGCCAGTTCCAAGCCGCATCTGCAGCCTGCATCACAGCTCACTGCAACGCGGGGTCCTTAACCCACTGAGTGAGGCCAGGGATTGAACCTGCGTCCTCATGGATGCTAGTCAGACTCGTTTCTGCTGAACTTGACAGGAACTCTGTATTAGACATTCTTATTCTTAAAAATATATCCTTTCATTACATCCCAAGGTAAAGGCCGGCCTCTCGATTTTTTGACTCCTTCCACTCTTGTGCCTACCCACAATTTCTGTTTCTTTGTGCAGAAATATGCAACCTTATCCCTCTTTTGGGGGGGTGTATGGTCTCTTCTGCCTTCCTGGTGTTGTTCTGGAACTTAAATCTTTTCATTTCTATATGTCCCATAAGTCTTTTCCTAAATACTCCCTAAAATAAATTTTAGTGCCACCTGTTAAGATAATACTCATATAAGCATGCACTTGTGTCCATAGACACACATGCATAAAACTTCACCCACTTCATTTATACACATACATATTCTTCAGATGAACTGACACAGACCTCATAGATGTACAGTTATGCACATATGCTTATATGCATAACCCTGCTACACATAACACAGTCTCTTTAATTGCTTAAATGATTTCAAGAGAATTTATATACATTCTAAAGAATGGAGAAAATACTTATAGCTACAAGTTTTCTAAAGTAAACGCTCTTGGAAAAAAGAGAAGAGAGAAATCTCTTATTTTCAAGAGAGGTAATTAAGCTTCTTATTTTAAATTTGTGTTTGTCTATATTTAACTATATTTATTTGAGCAATTCAGAAATTAAAATAATTTTCTAAGTTTGGATTAGGATTTTTTGATGGGAATTTTTTTCATCAAATCTTTGATGTTCTAATTATGCTAAAATTAGTTTTACATTTATGTGACATTTGTCGTCAAAAGAGCAGGTGAAAGAAGGTGATAAATCTATCATAGTTCATCAGTTTGTAGCACATCTTTCTGTAGATCAATAGCTCTATTTCTGTATTTAGAGGTGTCAAAATTTCCATTGAAATAACCTGTCCTTTCTTCTTCTGATTCTTATAAAAATTGGAGTACTTATATTTTTCACATGAACTGTTAAATCTAAGATTGTTCTAATTGAGAGATTGATTAGGAAATTAGTTCTATTATTTTCCTATATTATTAACTGAAGCCTGTGTAGTTTCTAAATATTCTCTTAATATACTTTTTATTGGTATTAAAGTATACCACATCAGTTATAATAAAAATTGAATATTTAAAATTAGTATTAGTTGTATTTTACTTCTTATATACTTTATAGCTTTAAATAATCCATTTATTAATTTCTTTAGGGTGCTAACTTGACATTTTTGAGTTCTGAACATCCCAGACTTCCAGAAAGCATAAAAGAAAATACACTGCTTATACTTCGAATCACAAATATTGATCAGAGAGCTTTGGATTCTCTCAAGTAAGTCAAACATCCATTTGTTATTTTGGAGGTAAGTGAAAACATTATTTTTGACTATCCTAAAATGATATTGTATGTCAAAGCATTTTGAATATTTGTATTTCTAAAAAACAGCACAGCTATATATGTGTATTTTGTGTTATATCTTACACTCAAATATATACCATATATGGGAACACTTGCACTCAAGATAAAAAAATGTCTCTGGAAGTTAGTTGAAGTACTTTATTAATTTGCCTGTGCTGTAACACTTTTATCGAATGCTACCAAAGTAATATGTTTTAAAAGAGATACAATAAAATATTAAAACAACTTTTTCCATATTTTTAGTGTGTGCTTTTTTTAAGCACTAAAAAAAAAGTCTTGGGTCCCACATGCTTATAATATTTACTGATTGATAATATACATATATATATATAAAATGAAAAAATAATGCTGTGAATTAGAAAGCTTTAAGTGAATTTTAGTTTTTTTTTTTATCACAGAAAAAATATATGTTATTCTCGTGAGTGTTTTTTGGTGCTAAATATAATCAAGATGACAGTAATTGGTATACTAACTGTGTCTTAGAGACCATTCCCGTAAATTGGCTATAATTTATAGGAAGTCTGTATTCCTTTGTCATTTACTATACTGCTCAATATGAATGTATTTTTTTGCTTTTTAAAATAACGTTTTTACATCTTATACATTTAAAGGTAAAACTGCTTTTAAATTCAGTAGTTTTAATTAACTATTTTAAAAGAACATTGAAAGAGCTACAAAACAATGTAATGTTTAAAGGTAATTCTTGGAAGGTTTTGAGGATTTTATTTCTTGATTTAGCATATTTAATTCTCCCAGGGATTAAAGCAGCAAGCAAACGTGGACTTGATTAAGCCCCCTTCCAACTCTGAGAGTTTCTTTCAGTCTAGAGTAGGGAAGAGCTTAAAGTTTCCATACTCAAGATTGCGAAAAAATATATATTTATCACTGCAAACATGTCAATTGCAGAACTGATTCTGTGGAACATGATGATATATCCAGTCAAGAAGCCAATGACAGGCTGGTTTTCAAGGTCATTCAAGGTATATATCATTACTATACTCTCAAGCAGTTTTAAGTTTCAACCAATTTCTTTGTGAGTAAAGCAGTATTTTCCAGATATTTCTTCATTTTATGACACGTGCTTTATATTTCCTATTTGCTTTCCTATCTTTTTATAAGTTTATATACACACACACACACACACATATATATATATATATATATATATATATATATATATATATATACATATTTAAAAATATTTTTAGGATTTCCCCTATTTTAATGATCCTATCTAACTGAATAACTAGTATTCTATCATTTATGAATTTAAGAATTTTAGAAAATACTAGATAGTACTGGTTTTATTCACGAAGTGAATATGTGATTTTTTTTTTTTTTTTGCCATATGGTACTTATCTTAGGCATTAGATGATCTCTTAAAGAGATCTGTGACAGCCTAGTATAAAAAAATGCTAGAATGGAAGCCAGATTTCATGTTTGGACCCTGTCATTCAGTAGACATACAACTTGGTGTAAATCACCTGCACTTCTTTCTCTAAAATGGGGCTAATAACTCTTTTATTACTTTCAGAGTTGTTTTAGGTAATAAGTGGAATACATGTCAGCTTTGAACACTAAAACATTCTACAGATTTGTTTCTAGAGTCCGCTCTTGTAGTCACTACAGTCTACAAGGCTCACATAGACAATTCTTTTGTTGAATCTCATTGTCGAGAATGGAAGAAGATATTAAAACACATAATCTCAGATATCAACATATAATTTATGAATTTTGATAAATCCTGATGATATGGGAGTAAGAGGACTAAAAACAGGCTTAAAAATTTTCTGGGATTGATATTTGAGCTCTCAAATATTCTTGATGCCATTGTCAGTAAATCATTTTCTTTATTCTATCATGATCAATACATTTGTCACTACTGTATCTAGGGACATTTGTCCTTTCTTCTCATGTGTTATATTTAATAACTGCTTTAGTAAAATTACCTATATTTTCTTAAGTAAAGATAGCACAAACTGCATTAAATGAAATCTGACCCACAAAGAGAATGCTGGGACCTGAGAACATAACTTCTCATTAATTTCTAGAAGAAAGAATTACTTAAATGTGTAATATAGAATAGCACACCAAAGCCTTAATACTTTTTAAGTATTATATATAGGTTATAATTTGAAGCTTTCAATGAATTTTAGAAGTTCTGAGCTGATAATTTTTGTGTGACTTGCCTGGCATCAATTTTCAGTTGTTAATTGCAAAGAAAGAGAAAAGATATTAAAGATGTGGGATCTCTAGCATGTAGGTTATTTTCATGCTACAGAGAAATTGAACCATTATTTTCTTACATTTAAAATAATAACATTTTCACCACACAGTGGTGCTATAGTTCTGATATATTTACATGTGATTTTATATATAAGCTCTTTTACTAAAAATGCTTTCTTTTTCAAAGCCTATTATCAGTCCTTTGTATGATCTAGTTGCATATTCACATCCCTTAAATCAGTTACATCAACTTGAATTTTCTTACCAGAGAGACAATTGCAATTTGATACATGGTGGGCATAGGAGCACTTCGTTTCCATCTCCCTTCTTTCTAAACAGATGTGCTGAAAGAACAGCTATGGAAAAGAGGTGTTCGTATTTTGACCGGATTGGGAAAATACCTTCAACAATTGGACAAGGAAGGAAATGGGCTTTTGAAGAAGGCAGATTTTAAGCAAGCTCTAGAAGTATTTCACTTAGAAGTGTCTGAAAACGTATGTACCACAGATGATTCTCTACAGTGAATGACGTAGTACTCTTAAGTGGTCTTACTTTTATACTGAAATTTTAGGAGTTCATTTGTTTCCTTCTCTATGTCTCAGTATCACTGTTCAGCCCTCAGGCCAGTCCTAGTGATTTCTTTTTTTTTTTTTGGTAGAGTACTATTTTATTAACACTTAAGATTTCACTGACAGTGCTAAATTCTAGAGCTTTAAGGGTGTAATGTGAAACAGCATAACATAGTAACAAAATTTAAGGGGTAGTATAACTGTACCTCTGTACACAGGTATGGGGACAAGCCCTGCAAGGCTAAAAGCTCAGGATTCAACAGAGGTCCTTGGTTGCTGACATAATCTGCGTTTGACCTCAGACAAGACACACCAAACAGTCTTGTCAGTTTACAAAACCCACTGACTTCAGGACCAAGAGTAACAGGATTGGAAAGAATCAATTCAAGATTATGGGGGCCAATCTGAAATGAGCTAGGTTAGCTGGAGCTGCGGCTCCAGTCCAGAATTGGTAGAATGGTTCATTAATTCTGAAATCGCTGGTTTCCAAAGTTCCTAAGATGCTTTTCCCAAACAGAGCCTAGTAATTTCTTAAGGGTGTAATAGTTAGTATTCATCCCTCCCTCACATACTGACTATGAGCCTAATACGCAGGCACTGTTCTAAACTCTGATAAGACGTACACTGTAGTCTTAACGTCTTCACAATCAAAGAAAAGAAAGATATAAATGATTACAAAACAACATGACAGATGTTAAATAAGCACTTTCAGAACATGTGAGGTAAATTCCAAGCCAGGTTATGGGGAGATAGAGGGAAGTTCAGAGGGTTTCAGGAGGGGGACATATTGGAGCTGAGTTTGGAAGGATGATGAGGAATTCAGCAGGGGAGAGGGGGGGAGAATCATGGATCAGACAGTGGCTGCTTCAGGAAGGGAAGAACCACGTGTGGAAGCTTCCAGGGGACAGAGAGTGCAGCCTGTTCCAGGAATTGCCCCAGAGCCATCACACCCACAGTTCCCTCTGCTGTGAGTAATCTTCCACCAGACGTTTGCAAGGCTGATTTCCTCGTCATTCAGTCTTTCTCTACTGAGAGCACTTCACTGAAACCTCTGTCTAAAGGAGCATCCCATCTGATCCCTGGTCCTCGCTATACCATTTACTCATTTTGTTTTCTTTATGTTACTTTGTGTATATTTTCTGGCTCTGCCTGAACATAGAATGCAAGTCACACCAGGGCTGGGACCAAGGTGCTTCTGGTTGCCTTCTGTATTTCTAACACCTCAAACAAACCTGGCATTTGGCAGGTACTGAATAGATATGATGTATAAGCTGAAGTGGATAGATAGAGGGAAAGAAGGAATGGAGAAGAATGGAGAGAAATAAGCCTAGCAGGGTACGTTATATTAAAGGCTTGTGTGCTATGCTAACAAGTTTGGATTTTATTCTAAGTATATATTTATTCAAAATATATCCATATCAAATGTTTCAGATAAGGAATTCTTTCACATTATTCTCTGGTTTCTAGTGGTATTGTCACAAGATATATATTTTATGGAAGGAGCACTGGAAATTGAATTTATGAGGTACAGGTTCGGGTTCTAGCCTTAGCACTTAAACTCTGATCTTGAATAGATCTTTTCACTTTTCTGATCAACAGGCTCTGCCCAGGCAATCCAGAGATAATACTTATAGTCAGAGTTGCTTTGAAGCACAAATGAGAAAATTACATGGAAATATGCCCTATTAAGTGTAAAATTCTGTACCAGTATGATGTTGTTTATCATTGTTGTATCATACCTGTCTTTTGTGTCTTTTACAAAATTTAATCCCATGGCCCACCTAATGACACACTCTGGGGATTGTCTAACTTCATCTCTTCCTTTCATAATGATTAATAATAATAGTAACAAATAGCAATAGAAAATTCGAAAGGTGTGGTTTTTATCCACAATAACACAGGTAGTTAATAACTGAGACAGAACTAGAACCCAGATATTCTGTAACAATCTAGTACTTTTTCTGAACTACCACAGTACTTGTCTTTTTGGTTGATTGGCTAAATTTTTATGATTGGATTCAGGAATATGAAACTAAAATAATTGTATGACTTCTAACATAGGGGAGAACCTATATTATGAAAATATGAGTAAGTTTTCCTGTTTTCTCGTTTTCAAAATAATAGTTCCTCTTTATTCTTCCTCCCTCCCTTCCTTCCTCCCTCCTTCCTTCCTTCCTTCTTTTTCTTTTTCTCTCTTTCTTTCTTTCTTTCCTCTCTCTCTCTCTCTCTCTCTCTCTCTCTCTCTCTCTCAAGTAAATGGTAGGCATTTTCAACAGAAAAGAATTAAACTTAAAAAGCTAAATTTGTAATTTATTGTCACCCTTATATGGCTCTTAACTTTATAGAACTGTCCAACACAGAGTTCCCCTAAATAAGCTTTCTTAGTGACTTTGATTGGATTTCTATGTAACTTTTTGGAAATTTCTTATTAAGTCCACTACCTAGTCTAGGGCTACAAAAGATGTAACAAAATATTGTTATGATGATTACTGTTGTGACCATACATAACTTAAAGGTGTAACAGTGGTCTCTATGTGATTATTTCTAGGATTTTGAATCTTTGTGGCTAATTCTAAATGGTAATGGCAACGGCAGGGTTGATTACGGAGAATTCAAACGTGCTGTTGTTGGTGAAATGAATGAATACAGGAAATCATTTGTTCGAAAGGTAAATTTTTTAGGTAATCTTTCAAATAGTTACTTTTAATAGATTGTTAGGTTTATTCTTTTAAACTAAAAGAATTATCATTGAAAATGTTTTAAATGCCTTTACTTCTAATGTATTTTGGGTTTAGTTAAACACAAATACACACATATACATACAGATCTGCCCAAGGTAAAGCAAAATAACTTGTGCATATATTTCAAGAAAATATTATAAAAGGAAAATAAAACCTCAAATTGAAATTCAGTTAAATTACTAATTCCACATTTTTGGCTCCATATAGCTATATATCTGTATCTGTTATTAAATATTTCCAAGCTCAGTTTCTTATCTCATAGAGATGCTCTAAGGATTGAATGGTGTAATACATGTAAAATTAATTGCATTATAGCTGTTGTAGTGTCAAGGCTCAATTAGGGTGATGACTAGAAGATGCTTCTCTACTTTTAAATATGAATGCTAAATGTTTAAATGAAGATTAAAACAACCATGTTAAATTGTAATTGAAAACAGGAGCTCTGATGTTGTAAGAAGCAGGAACATGTTACTTAGGTTCTGGTTGCCATCTTTAGAGCATACTTTTGAGCAATGTGTTTCTCTTTTCCTCTTGTATATTGATCTCATATAAAATGTATACCTAATATTGAAATAAAGCTATTGTGTATTTAGTATCACCAACTACATCAGGTAGAGATCTAAAAATAGAAAATATCAGAATCTTTATTTTTACTGGCCAAAATACAAAATAAAAACCTCATGTTAAACAATTTACCACATAATATGTACAAATTTGCACTTATTTGTACTTTACATGTCCTGCTGATAGATGTATAAGGAGTAGAAACTGGATGGTCGTCTCTTTCATAAGTCATAGAACTGGGAATAGAGGACAAAAGTAGACTTATAAAGTACTGTCTTAATTTGCTAGGGCTACCATAACAAGTACTACAGACTGGATGACTTATGCAACAGAAATGTATTGTCTCATAATTCTGGAGACTAAAATTCCAAGATTAAGGTGTTAGCAGGTTTGGTTTCTCTTGAGGCTGTTCTCCTTGGCTTGTAATTGGTCGTGTACTTGCATGGTTATATCTCAGTCTCTGTTGTCTGTATCCTAATCCCTTCTTATGAGGACTGTAGTCATATTGCATTAGGGCCCATGCTAATGATTTCATTGTAACTTAATTTCTCCTTTAAAGGCTCTGTCTCCAAAGATAGTTATATTCTGCGGTACTAGGGGGAGGGTAAGGGCTTCAACCTATGAATTTTGGGGAGGACACAATTCAGCCCATAACAGGTACCATGTATCTGCAGTATTACTGTGAATAAACAAATATGATTCTAGTTTTGACTTTTCTGCAAATGTGGGATATTGCTTTGGGTTAGTTGGATGTTTCTATGAACCCACTTCTCTTTCCAATAAAATATATTTTGTGATACTCAGAATTGCATTGAATTAGAGGAATAATATAATAAGTTAGCATTTCAAAAGATAGCGTTAAATTTAAGTAAATAGAGTAACAAAACACATTTAAAAATTATTTCTCTATCTCATTGATTTCAGTGATGGATTATTTAGTTTTAATTTTTGAATCAGAATAATCCTAGCAATTTGCCTTAGCCATTTATCAGTTTCATGTGAATCCTAGAGGTGAAAGTTACCTGAGAGGTCATTTACCCAACTCCTCAGTGTACAGAAGAGACAAGTAAGGGCAACAGAGGTTAAGTTACTTTCTCAAGGCGAGGTTGCTAAAAAGTGGTAGAACTAATAATTGAGTGCAGTTTACCTAATATCTTTTTCCAATACCTTTCTCCCTGTGTTCATGATGCTTCCTTCCTATACCAGTTTAGTACTTTAAACTGGCTTGTTTGAGCTCAAAAATAACCTACTTCAGAGTAGAAAATTAAGTTCTAATGATTTCATAGAAAAGAATAACATTTCTTTCTTTATTTAGGCCTTTATGAAACTGGATTTTAACAAAACGGGTGGTGCATCTATTATAGACATAAGAAAATGTTATTGTGCAAAGAAGCATCCTCAAGTAATTTCAGGTAATCATTACAAGTTAAAATTCATTGGATTTCTAAGATGTTAGTTAATAAAAGTATTATCTTTAATTATATTAATGTCTAGCATGAGCTTGAGGCCATTAAGAAAGAAACAAAGAGCTATTTGACCTTCTTCATTTAGAAATTCTTAGGTCTGTTATCTATACTTGTTTTTTCTTTGATATTTCTAATTGAGATTTAACTTTTATTTCCTGAAGGGGTAATGATGAATTTGAGTTAGAACAGAGTAGATTTAGAGAACAGATAATTACATAAGCACGGTCTCTGAGTTAGTTTTTCTGTATCTGCTTATGCTTGAGGATTTAAGGCAGAATAAGGGGATGTGTTTCTCTAGGGATAGCTACTCGTATAATGAAAATCATGTTTATCAAAATTTGAGGATATAGAAAGTAGCTGAGAATAATTCTAGAGATTCAGTACCCACTATACTTCTTCTGACTTTTTCACATAATTAAATATAAATAATAAATATAAGTAAATATAAATACAATTTTATTATTATAAAGAAAGCATTTGGCCATAGTAACCCCTCTCTTTCCATTACATTTCCCTCTATAGAGGTAACAGTTATTATAATTTTACTTAATATATCTATAGCAGTCTTTATACATTTTCATAGCTGTATATATACTATAAATAGATATCTTTTGAAGATTTTTTTGACATGAAAAGTACATTAACCATATTGCTATTTAGTATGCTTTTTACACTTAACAACATGTCTCAGCCCTTTTTCATCTTAATCAACATTGAGGCACTGTATTTTTATCTGCTGCCTATTTTTCTTTTTAAAAACCAGTGTACTGCAATTTACCTAGCTAGTCTCCCATTGGTAGACTTTTAATTTCTAGTTATTGATGTGCAAGCATTGAAGCAGTGAATATGCTTATTTGTGACTCCTTAGACCCATTTTCTTCTGTTTTCTTGGGATAATATTAAGACTATATTATCTACCGTTCAAGTTTTAATTGCTCCTCCAAATCTCATTATAAGATGGCTATTCCAGATTTTACTGCTGTTAATTGGAAATTAATCCCCACCACCACTTCACCAAAACCCTAGACTTTTTCCCAATCTGATAGGCCTGCAATTTTTTTATTTGTATTTCCCTGGTTACTAGGGAAGTTAAGCATATTTTTGAATATTTATTGACCATTTGTAATTTATATTTTATGAAGTTTCTTTCTAATTTATAATTTGATTATACGTTATTAAATTCTCTATAATACTGTTACTCTAGATTTTTTCTTTTTAGAAGAAATAACATATAGTCATTTTGATTTATAATTGATCCTTTTAAGTGGTTATTACTTTTAATTGTGAAGTACAAAATGAACAGAATTATGATGCTTAAAGGTACTCATCACTGGCTTCCCAATTTCCAATCATCTATTTCAGGTCAAATAGTTTAATTTCCTTATCAATGATTTTAAATGGATTATGGTTGCTATAAGGGGAATTTATAATATTATTTAATTGTATTTAGTATGTCTTTCCCTTTAAACTCAGATGATTTTCTACATTTCCCCTTGAATTGGTCACATTAAATGTAGGAACAAAACAGTTTACTTATTTCGATATTAGGTGATTTCAACACTGAATTTTTTTTTTTCCTGTTTGTCTTCTCCCCTCTAAAACCTTAATTCAGTTGCTTCAGTAACTTTAGTTTTACTGTGTGTTATTGAGTCCTTGGTACGTATTTTGTTATTGCGTTGTTGGATAAGCCTTTGTTAGTTTAAGAAATTCTATACCTTTTGCATTAACATTAAGGAAGATAAGCTAGCAAACTAAACAATCTAAAAAGAGGAAAAGCTGTTAGCTATCAAAATGAATTTTAAAAAGGATGAATCAGATATTTTATGTTCTCTTTAAATAACAAGCTAAGAAATTATAATTCTTTTACATATATAATTCTCAACAATATCTTCCTATAGGTTAAAATTAATCATTTTTAATATAAACCACCAGTAGAAATAGCTTACTTAATTTCAGAGATTCAAATAGAATAATTTAATCAAGTGAAAATTTTCAGCAAAGATTTTCATAGGCCTCTGAATCCTGAGTTTGCAGTAATATTTTCTAGCTGCAGTAATGAGTAACTAGGTAGCTAATGCCTTTCACACATTGCACTACTGTGTTAACCGCCTATAAATCGGTGAGATTATTTACTTGTTTTCTCCTTTCCTCATTTCTAATGGGAATGAAACCAAGGTCTCTAAAACATTAACAAATGCATGAATATCTATGGTAGTAAATATTATTTTGCCTATACATACAGATGCACAGTATCAGAGGCTTAAAAGATTCCTCAAATGTGTATTAAAATTCTCACAAGTAAATTCTAGTTCATGCAAGAAAATGTTTAAATAAATTGGGGGATAGCTTGACATAAGATTTCAAATTGCTGAAAAAGTTTCATAAGATGACTTGTTTTTCTTTATCATAGTCAGCCATTTTATTGGACTTTTAAGGACATTGTTTCATAGTCAGTACTATTTTATAGGACATTCCACAGAGGAAGAAATCGCATCATCTTTTCTAGAAACATTAAAAAATGCCTGCAGCAAGTCTGATGAAGTGTCATATGGTGAATTTGAAGATTACTATGAAGGTCTAAGTATAGGGATAGTAGATGATGAAGATTTTGTTAACATCTTACGTATTCCATGGGGGATTTAGCTTTTTAAAATGAGTATGTCATCAGCACTAAGCATTGTAAAGGATAGATGAATTGAATGCAAAGTATCAAACACTGGCATTCTAGAGTTCTCTTTATTCTGTTTGTTGTTATTCTTGTTGAGCCTGGAAAGAAATATTCAGAAGGATAGATGTAAGGGTACATGTATATTTATACACATGTATGAGTGCTTGCCTACATATAAAGATCTGTCTTTTTGATTTATTACTTATCTTGAATACGTTTTAGAGGTCATTCTTTTTATCAGCCTTCATAGAAAAGTAATATCTGTATCAAACGATAAGAGAGCAGCTATACAGTAACCAAGTTTCCTGTCCTTTGATTTTTTTGTTATCCATTCCCCCCAAAATAATTGCCACCATTCCCAAATTGATGATTTAGATGTGGGCCCAAAGCCTATGAGACTGAAATAGTTCAACTTTTTCAAATATCTGAAAGTGTTAAAGCAATTAAAGGATATGCAAAAGAAAATTTCCATGAAGCGTGATAATAGATGTTTTCTGTAACATAAATATTTAGAATGATGGAAACTTATCCTTAAAATGCTTATTTAAACACTGACTTGGCTTGTGAATTCTTTTCTTCTAAATACATGTGCTATTGTTTTTTCGATAGAGCACAATGTCCTATTTGTTCTTTTATTCTATTTTTAACTGCAACTCTTATTACCTACACAGAATTATTATTTAACTGGAAACAATATAAAATGGGAAGGGAAGTGTTTTCTTAGAATATTAAATAAAGATCTCAAAAAGTATGTTATCACTTACATGGACTAAGGGATAATTTAGTAATTCTTAACCAAAATGTAAAAGTTAATTTGTGTTCTAAAATGAATGTATGCTGTTCTAAATAACTTATTTTTTTTATACTAAACAACTGAAACATTTTATTCTAGATATTATTGAACAGTAAAACGTGTTGTAATCCTTCTTTCTAAATTTTCCTGTGTTCCTCACTTCGCCTTGGAAATAAGAGAGAAGAAAGAACTTTATAAGTTATTTTCAAGTTCATAATTTTAAATTTTATATATTAAGATAAATTAGAAAAAATGATATTAAGCAAAATAAAAAGTGGTTCAAAAATAAAACTATGTACTCTGTAGAATATGAAGTTTGGCATATAACTTAATCCATCCATACCCTTGGCAGCATTGTCAGAATTGTGATGTATGTGAACCCCATAAATTCAAAGTGATCCTTTTTCAAGATTCAAGGAGGTACTAAAACTTTCTACTGAAATATCAGAAACAAAGTATGTACAAACATTTTAGTGCTATTTTCACTAGCTTAATTCTTTAGAAAAATTTTTTTCAATTAGGTTATTGTAATTAAAACAATATGCCGGAAGATGTTTTGACAGGAAGGAGTCTTTAACACTATTTCTGAGACTATTATTTCTTCTTGGGAAAATTTATCCAACTATAATCATCCTACCCCAGAAATTGTTTTTAGGTAAAAATGACTAATACTCTGGTTGTTCAATATGCATGTGATATTTTTCTTTGGTAATTTAATGTCCCTTTTTCTTTTTCTTTCTTTTTCCTTTTTTCTTTTTTTGCTTTTCAGGGCCACGCACACGGCATATGGAAGTTCCCAGGCTAGGAGTCGAATCGAATCAGAGCTAAAGATGGAGGCCTACACCACAGCCACAGCAACATGGGATCTGAGCCACATCTGCAGCCTACAGCACAGCTCATGGCAATGCTGGATCCTTAACCCAATGAGGGAGGCCAGGGGTTGAACCCACATCCTCATGGATACTAGTCAGATTCATTTCCACTGAGCCATGATGGGAAGTCCCTTTATCTAGTTCTTAACAAATCTATTCTATGTACTGTTATGACATATTTTCCTGTGAATATAATAAGAAAATGTATAGACTATCATATTATAAAAAAAAGGGATTTAACATTTTAATATGATAGTATATTCTTAAATAAAGCTCCACTCTCTTAAAATAAATATTTATATGTAATTATTTGTAGGAATTTTCTCTATTTAGGAGATATAACTTTTTTATTGTTAATTTATTTTTTTACACTGTTTCCATGTAAAGCTAGAAGATAAATATTCAATATGTTATTTGACATATTTTGTTAAATTATAATTGGTGGCCCAGTAAATCATTCTGCTTTTGTCTCACTGTACACTTCACTGCATTCTTCTTTGAGTTGGGTAAAGTAAAATCTATTATTTAGTATGCAATATAACAGAAAAGTTAGAAGTTATATTTTCAAATATCCGCAACATAATAATTGACTTTTGAAATTCTACTCTTAATAGTCTTCATATTCTAAAAATCTCTTGATACACTTTAAATATTGTTATAGATCATAATGATGTTACAAGAAGGTTATAGTTAAGCATATTTCATTGTTCTCTGGATCTTTAAAAGATAGTTACGTGTTTGTGGTACAGGATTGCTTTCCTAGTTAACCATAATCTATTGAATTATATATATTGATTTTACTGATTCTATTCTTAGAAGTTTTAAATAATTTTTAGGGAAATATATTTTATTAAGAAGGGATATTTAGGAATTTTAGCTATATTTTCATTAGGAAAGAATATATATTTTTATGATGGAGCAGCTGTAGTATAGATAAAAGTATACATCCCTGTTTTATGTATTTATTTATTTTTTGTCTTTTTGCTTTATCTAGGGCCACACCTGCGGCATATGGAGGTTCCCAGGCTAGGGGTCTAACAGGAGCTGTAGCCGCCGGCTTTCGCCACAGCCACAGCAACGTGGAATCTGAGCCACAGCTGCGACCTACACCACAGCTCACGGAAATGCCGGATCCTTAACCCACTGAGCAAGGCCAGGGATCGAACCCGCAACCTCATGGTTCCTAGTCGAATTTGTTAACCACTGAGCCATGATAGGAACTCCTACATCCCTCTTTTAAATCTTATAGTATAGGAATGTTGGGCTTCGGGTCCCCTTCGAGAAGATTAAACCCAAAGCCTCTGGCAAGACAAAATTACCACACCCTTATCATTGCCCCACAGGTCTCATTGTAATGCCCCTTTCCCCACTTTGAGCAACCAGGCCTGCTCCTTCATACCCCCTACTGGGAAAGGTGCATGGCCCACTCCTCAACCCACCTATAAAGGGGCAATGAAAACACAATAAGACCCAACGTCAGGAAACTCTGTGGGAAACTTCCCTATAATCTGTCCCCCATGCAAATAAAGTATCCTGCCCAAGACCAATCAGCAGATCAAATGTGCCCCGTACAGAGACCAGTCAACACTCAGCCCTTATGCACACACAGTGGGCCAGGTTGGGGGAAAAATCAGTCCCCCACTCAGGTCTGCAGCAAGGGGATATAAGGAAAACCTGACTGTAAAGTGGGAACAGTTCCTACTTGAAGGGGAGAAGGGGGTGGCCTGCTCTCCTTTTGAGAGTGTACTTTCTCTTTAATGAACTTTCTTGTAACTACCCTCTGGGTAACTGTGGTCTCCAAGGCAACCCTGACACTGTGGCTCCAGCAGACCAGATGATGGCCTTTTAAAGCCAGGACAGGAGCTGTAACTTCTGAGGTGTCACCTCTGAGCTGTGACTTCTGAGCTGTAGCACTGCTCCAGAGCTGTGACACTTTCCAGCCATAATTAACATAACTAATGGTCCAACTAAAAGAGCCTATCTACACCTTTAATGCCCCTGCCATTTAGATTCTTTGCTTCACGAGGGGGCGGGGATGGAGGAAACAAAGCAATGCTACCCTAACAGGAACACTTACGATAATGAAAACCAGTGATTCTGCACAGGGAGAATCACTTAGAGTAATTCATAATTTTAATGCAGCCGTAAAACACATCTTAGTTTATTAATTACTTGGATTTCCAGTCAATCTAAATTGTCAGTTACTTCAGGAAAGAATTACGTAAACTAGGCTCTGCTTACTGCAGATTATTTAATATGCATTCGTGAGGTTATAGTTTACAAGTGCTTGCAAAATAAAATATCCACTGTGATAAATTTTAATCACTACTGGATTGACCAGAAAGAACAAACATCTACAGTGAAAGTGCTTAAAGAAATAGAAGGAACCTAGCCTATATAACAGAAGACAAGCAAGAGAAGAGAAGGAGAATCCAGTGGGTTGACAGGGATGTATTAGTAACTGATAAGAGAAGAAGCTACTGTCATATCCTCCCACTTTTGTTTTATGGTTATACAGATTTCTAAGGACAACTTATTTATTGGATGTCTTCATATAGTAAAGAATAAATGTCCCATATTGAACCCACTGTTCATTTGATCATTACTTTGCTCATTTGGTCATTGACACCAATTGTGTAGCACTATTCACACACTTGCCTAAGGCTCAGAGATATTCTAATTTTTTCTCACACTGTTTATTTATCCACTAAGTCTTGAGTCTGAGTCTTTTGATTTCTTTCTTTTGAATCCATCCCCTCATCAACTCTGCCTCCTTCCAAATCCTATTTCAGTCCTTCCTACACATTGCTGTTGGAATGATCTCTCTAAAACGGACGTTTCTTCCATGATGAAAATCCTTCCATGGTATCTCATATCTTTCAGAGAAGTTCAAATTCCCTACCTTAACATGACCTGGTCTCTGTAAACTCATCTCCTTCCTTCAGCTCACTCTTCATGATCCTCTAGCCTTTCCGAACTATCTACAGTTTTTAAAATGGATTGTGAGGTTTCAACCTTCTCTACCTTCAGAATCATTCTGCTACTTTTGTCCAAAATTATTTCTTCCACTTGGAAATAATTCATATTTGTATTCTAATACTACCTCAAGAACCATCTCTTTTAGAAAGCCAAATCAGACAGATTCTTGAGTCTGATGTAGTTAGCTTTTTTACCTTTTTTGGGGATCCCACCAGTACTCTAGGTGTGCCTTTAATCCAGCATTTGTCACTTTATACTATAGCGATTATATTGCTGACTTTTCTCCCACTGGATTTCAAGCTCCTTGAGGATAAGAACCATATTTTATTTAACGCTATGATCCTAGTGTCTAGCACAGTGTTTGACCTGTGGTAGGTGTTAAATCAAAATTTGTTGACAGGATACACATGTGGTTTACTGAGCAGCAATTGTTTTGATTCTTGCATTTGAACACTTTTGCATTAAAACGCTTTAATAAAGACCATGTAAATAGTATGAATGTGTAATTTAGTGCAAACTTCAATTATAGGGGCAGTAAATTTCCCTAATAAATGCTGCACAGACTGCACTATATCACTGCTCAGGAGCTCCTCTGTTCACTCAAGTTAGCTAGTATCTGTCAATCTCAAATGCCTAGATAATTAGCTTCCTAAATACCATGGCCTTTATCCATGAAAATGGTGTCCTGTTAGAGTCTGAAGCGGTGTTGTGTTCCACCTATGGATTAGAAGCCTGGCTGACCAATTGTAGGAGTACTGTAACCAGATCCCTCTGCTTGGAGTGTTGCTGCTGCTTCTGCTGGTGACCCTTTCAGGCATAGCCTTCCTTGGAGTTCCCAGAAGGATAAACTGCTGGGAGTTCACTGAGTTTACAGAAAAGGCTGTGTGTCCCCATGTTAAGATGTGCTTGTTTAGTAAACGTCCTTATGTGTGGCAGAACTTACTCTGAAATTAATTTCGTTATAACTGGATAGTAAGGTTAAGAGGAATAAGCTCATTCTCACCTACCTCAAAGATTTTTAGGGAGGGTGGGTAAGTCACAGTTAACAGCTATAAAGAACTTATTATGTGTGTACAACTAGATTAGCTACTCCTAAATTAGTTGTCACAGTTGCAATTCTTGCCAGACACAGTACAGACCTAAACATGGCATGGCATGATGGCTAAAGTAATAAGAGTTAAAAATTCCAAAGCCTAGTTCAAGATTGCTATAATACAAGCATAAACTAGGCAAAGCAGAGCATGGAAAGGCTGCTTATGTCATCCCAGGGCAATAATAATAGCTCACCATTCTGAAAACTTTCAATTTATTAAGGTATTACTGAGATAGCAATTATAGTGCTCTATTTTATTAAGCTGAAACAGCAAAGATTTTGGAGATTTGGTCACAGAAATTTTGGAAATGTTTTTGTGGATACACATTTTCAGATTTCTCTATTTAATAACCCGTGTAAGCTGATTTGTATAGTTTTTGGATATCTAAGAAAGGTAAAGTTATTTGAAAGGATTTGAATAAACATTTACCTCTCTGGTGACAAATTTTATGCAAGGAGAAAACAATCAAGGTCCCTGTTGTGTTTTGAATATTGTTTTTATCAAGTCAGAGTGGGATTTTTGAGCCCTGGCTGAATGAGTTTAGAAATAAATGAAAATATTCCTTAGGTTGCCTTGTGAAGCAGTGGGTTAAGGATCTGGCATTGCTGCAACTGTGGTGTGGGATTCCTGGCCCAGGAACTTCCATATGCCATGGGTGTGGCCAAAAAAAAAAAAAAAGAAGATTCTTCACCTTTGCAACTGCACGCTGAGTTTCTTGGGATTCTCAAATGATGAAAAAGCCAATGTGAAATCACTGACCGAAATTCAAGGAAATAATTATGTGTCACTTATCAAAGTTGCACACTTATCCAGTAGTTGAAGAACTTACAGAATTTTTGTCAAAGAAAACTAGTTTGGGGGAAGTATTCAGATGGCCACTACATCAAGGAAAAGTATGTGCTGATAGTAATATTTTAATAGAAATGATGTGGAAAGAGCACAAGCTTTGAAGTCACTGAATACTGCTTTCAAATTTCAGCTATGCTAGAAATTAGCTGTATAGTTTTGGGAAGCTACGTAGATTGAGTCTTCCTCATCTGAAGGTTGAAATGAGGATTGAATATAGACATAGAAATGAATATAGTTAAAGATGTAAACATAAATATGTATCTATATACAGTAATTAGCACACTCTAGCAGACATGTAACTCAGTACATATTTATTTTGTTTTCTTTCTTGAAATAAATTAACCATATATTTTCCTTGTTTTTGTCCTGATTACTCCCAAATGGCAATCATACACACTATTCTTTAAAGAGATACATATTATGGGTAGAAATAATTTGCATGTCTCCATTCCCTCCTGTATCTAATAAACCTCTCATTATTATCAATTCTCTTCCTTCATCAGACGGTACGAAGGAAATTCAAAATCTTGCACTAAGCCTATGAATTCTTTAGTGATTAGTAACGTAATTTGTTATTGAAATTAATTGAAAGATAATACATATGGAAAACTAATTTTATACCTACAGACACTTTAGGCAGCACTTATAATATCTTTGGTGTGTATATTAAGACAATCAATTGCCTACAATCCTATAAGAGATTGTTTTCCAAAGATGGCTGCAACAGTATCTCATCTCATATAGTCTTCTTACATAATAAATTTGGCTTGACATCAAGCACTCTGGTATTTTTTCCCCTCTTCTTGGTTCTGGGTAACTTGTTACTTGTTTGTAACAATGGATTATGGCTGCAATGATGCTGTGTTATTTCTGACTAAGCAAGAAAAAGCCACATGGTTTCTGCCATGTTTGTTCATACCACAAGGTAAGAAGCCATGGAGTAAAGAAGTCAGACTATGTCTGACTGACAACTGCAGGGACTACAAGCAGGTGCTCTCTGATCAATGGTCAGATCTGCACTCCCAGCTGATACTAGTATCAATTATCTGCCAGGTGAGGGAATCATTTTGGGTTGATTTCAGCCTCAGCCAACATCTCACTCTATTTTCATGACGGACCCCAAATGAGAACCACCCAAAAGAACCCCTACCTTTCCATATTTTTTTTTAATTTCAGATTTATTTAGGTATAATTGATCCATAATTTTAGGAGCAAAATAAAATGATTGCTTTAACCTGCTAAGTTTTGGGGTTATTTTTTATACAAAGTAGTAAGTTAAACAAATCCTTAATTAGATTTTGAATAAAGCAAGGATATTAAAAACATTTTTGTCAAATATTCAGGGGATTTAATTAACACAGCACACAGTTTTTAAAATTCTTTCGAGACACTGAAATAAAAAAATAGGCACAATAAGTCTATATGATCTCAGGTATATGGCAGACAGGGATCTGATGTGATGTGTGACACAGAACCCAAAAAGTCATACTTTATTAAAAGTAAACTAAATTGAATCATAATATAAAATCAAAACCTTGCAGAACATATATTTTACTACTGTAGCAGTTACTCAATATATTATATTAGTTCGGCAATTAGTACATTTATTTATAGTGGTCTTAGGTTAAGTATCATAATTTTCTTGCTGAAAAAATTTATTTCCTCTAACAGGTTCATCAATGAGTCAAATAAATATGGCAAGATAATTTGCAGAGTGATAATTTATGTTTTATTCTTATTCCTATGAGATATAGAAAAGAATAAAAAAGATCTCTCCAGTCCTATTCCAAGAAGACAGGCAAGCTTTTGTTTTTATTGTCCCAAGGTCTGAAGCAGAAATGCCAAGAACTCAATTCAGAATTTGAATTTCACCTATTTTGAGTGGTGTGTGTGTGAGAGAGAGGGAGAGTTGGAGGGAATTTAAATAGGTTATAATGGATTTAGGCCCACCTGGAGTGAAAGAGTCAAAAGAGTTTCTACTGAGACAGAGAGGAAAAGGGTTTTCCTATGGTACAAAGTAGAATAAAGGATGCTTTCTGTCCTCAAGAAGGCTTTTGGGTCCAGGAGACTGCCGATCCAGAAGTCAATGATTATAAGTGTAACAAGTGATTGACAGCATAGATATCCTCTAGATGAAATAATACTCTAGGTGAGTGAGTGTGTGTGTCCGTGTATGCAGGTCTATGCATGCGTCATTAAAATGGGGGAAGAGACAGGACGATATGTAAATAAGTTTATCTGATAGGAGTATTGCTAGTCTGGCTTTCTTTTGATGCCCGTTTGCATGGAATATTTTCTTCCATCCTCTCACTTTCAATTTGTATGTCTCTAGAAGTGAAGTGGGTCTCTTAAAGACAGCATATATATGGGTCTTGTTTTTGTATCCATTCGGCTAGTCTGTGTCTTTTGGCTGGGGCATTCAGTCCATTAACATTTAAGGTAATTATTGATATATATGTCCTTATTGCCATTTTATTAACTGTTTGGGGTTTTTGTTGCTCTTTTTTTCTTCCCTTCGTCTCTTGTTGTCTCCTCTCACAAGATGGCTATCTTTAATGTTGTATTTGAGTTGATTTTTCTTATTTGTTTGTGTATCAGTTGTAGATTTTTGGTTTGCGGTTACCCTGAAGTTTTGATGTAGGAGTCTATATATAACTGAGATTGTATTAAGTTGTTGGTTTCTTAATTGCACGTGCTTCTCCAGTGACCTGCATTTGTGCTCTCTTCTATGTAAATAAGTTTAAATGGAGTTCCCTAAAGCAATGAAGGCTGGAAGGCAGAGGGAGGGTAAGAATTTGATGCATCTCCTATTTATGTTTTTATGTTTCAGTATCATTCAGATGGTAACTACTCTTTTACTGAGATTTCTTATGAAAAATTTAAAACCCACTTTCAGGTTTCATCTGTAATGCCAGAAATATTAGTACTCCTTTTTATACCCTTCACAGCATTCTATTTATTCCTTGTATCACTTTGCCACTAGTATTTGACTAAATCAATTATTATCTTCCTCCAGAGGGCAGTTGGCATTTTCAAATGTTCACCACTATATTTTCATTGTCTAGTGCAGTTCCTCGCTTTGTATCTGGCACATAATTACACAATAAATATTTGTCCACTGACATCTTATGTAAATTGTATCTGCCCCAACATTTCCAATACTTTAAAATATCATACATTTTATGTTTTTTAAAGTATTGTCTATCCTGCCATGTTCTTTATGATTTCTATATGAAGAACTGACTTTTATTTATTTACTTATTACTTTTTTGGGGCATCCGCACCTACCGCATATAGAGGTTCGGCTAGGGGTCAAATCTGAGCTGCAGCTGCTGGTCTACACTACAAGCCACAGCAATGTGGGATCCGAGCCACACCTGGAACCTACACCACAGCTCATGGCAATGCTGGATCCTTAAACCACTAAGCGAGGCTAAGGATCGAATCCTCATCCTCATGGATACCAGTCAGATTTGCCACTGCTGAGCCATGATGGAAACGCCTGTAACATTTTTTAAAGTTGACTTTGTTCCAAAAATTATTGAAGTTATTTAAATTCCATACCAACTGAATGTTTACATTTTACTCTTTTAAATGATTATTTTTTTATCTTCTCCTCTTTATTATTTATGATACACTAAAGTGAATAGTTTTTGAGACATCCAAAGATGTTATTTTGAGTTTTCCTGTAATCTTTTAGTTACTGATGTTCTAAGTATCATACTCTGCTGTTTTCTGAAGAAAGATATATGAGTGGAAAAGATGTTGGAAACTGACATGTCTTTGCATGGCTCCTGTAGCCACCATGCAGTAGGGACAACTTTGAGAGTATAGTCTTAGATCATCCGCTTTCTCTTTCAGACTTTTAGATGTCACTCTGCTATATCTGGTGGTCTGAAGCACTCTTAAACTTGGTTTCCTGGTAGCAATTTATTCACTTTCCTTCTGCTTTTGAGGTTTGGATAATTCTTTGTTCTCCCTTGAAATTTAAGGACTTTACTAGGACATAGTCCAGTATTGATTTTTAGCTTGTTCATTTAATACCAGACATATTTTCTAATTTTTAATTTTAATTTAAGAATGTTTATATTATAATGTTGATGACCAATTTTGCTCTATTATTCAAATTTAATATCCATCTTTATTTCTTATATAAAATGATAGATGTTCGCCATGTTTTTCTTTTCTGTTTTTTTTTTGCCTTTTGTCATTTTTTTATGGCTGCACCCGCGGCATGTGGAGGTTCCCAGGCTAGGGGTCTAATCGGAGCTGTAGCCACTGGCCTGCGCCACAGCCACAGCAACGCAGGATCCGAGCCGCGTCTGCAACCTACACCACAGCTCACGGCAACGCCGGATCGTTAACCCACTGAGCAAGGGCAGGGATCGAACCCGCAACCTCATGGTTCCTAGTCGGATTCGTTAACCACTGCGCCACGGCGGGAACTCCCATGTTTTTCTTGACTATCTTCTATTTTATAAATGGAGTGTTGATATGTCATTATATTCTTTTCTTAGATTGAAGTTCTTTCTTTCTCTGTGGAGTCAGGTTAGTATTTCCCAGTTTTTCTCTGTTACCCTACAAGCTCCTCTGTCCCTTCCCAAAGTTAGGACCTATTAATTACATCCCTAAGCCAGCTTTTCCTTAGAACTCAGAAAGAATAAGTTCTTTTTTAGAAAAATGGAACAAAAATGTTTGTGTGTATGTATATACACATTTATTTTTTACAATAAGTTGATTATTCTCTAATTAAAGTATTATTTTCCAATTAAATCACTGAATTCTAGTTTTTTTATTAAGAGTCTCACTGGCGTTTCTTATGTTTGGCTAATTCTGAAGCTATAGATAAACCCTAATCTTAACTGAAAGTATTTAGCTTAATTGCTTTTTAGCCTTAAGCAAGCCATGAGTTCTTTTCCTTTGTTATTTCCTCCAGCAAATATATATTCAGTACTAACTGTATGTCAGGCACTGTGCCAGGCACTGAGAGTCTACAAACACAAACCTCAGTTACTACACTTATGTGACTGTTCGTCCTATGTGGGCCACAGCTATATTATATAAATACAAGTCATAGTATAGTAAAATATAAGGAACTATGATAGCCCCAGTGATATGATGGTGGTAGCTAATCAGAGAAAAATGCTTACAGGAATTGAAGTTAGATGTGATTTTTAAAGGGCAAGGAGGATTTAGTGAATTTCAGGGATGGAGATGGGAGAAGTGTGGAGGGGAAAGGCATTCTGGACAGGGCCAGCGTGAGCAAATGCACAGATGTGAGGACCAGCATAGTATGTGCACTGTGTGTATGTGTGTGTGTGTGCATGCACATGAGCGTGTGCATGTTTGTGCTCCTGTGAAGTTCAGTTTTGCTGGAATCTGTCTAGTCCAACAAGGAGTGGCAGAAGCCCAGAGGGGACAAGTAAGAGCAGGTCCTGGAGAAGCTTGTATGCCATATAAAGGGACTTGGATTTTATGCTGGAGGTGAGTGGTTCTTAATCTTCTGATAATATTCCCCTTTGAAAATCTATTAACAGCACTGGTACCCCTCCAGAATGGTGGGGAGAGACTTATACATGTTCATATAAAAAAAGGGCTTCCACTCAAGACAGTTCATATCTTCTGTTCCAAATGCAAGCAAATGACAAAATATTAATTGAAATTTACTGACAATAAAAAGTTATTTTGTGTGTGTATTTAAAGTTAAGAATAAAGTTAAAACTCTAGACAACAATAAATTGTTGTCTAGATTGTGAAAGATGATGTGATTGGTTGGGGGTACTGTTAAATTTTGCTAAAACTCATAGCTTAGTATTCTTGTCAAAATTTTAGCAGAAGTCATCATAAAAGAATAAAAATGCAATCTACAGCTTTAAAATCATCAGAGGAAAAAAGGAAACATAAAACTATCAAATGGAAGATAAGTAGGGAAAGAATTGAAGAAAAGCTTTGGATAAACAGAAATGACAATATGGGATTGTAATAAAATAAAATCCTAATATATTAGTAACCATAATAGATACAATTGGGTTAATTTTACCAGGCAGATTTGATCATATTTAAATGAAAAAGAATAAAAATTTTAGCACCCAAATTCAATAAAAATAAAACCACCTAAATTAAAACCACCCAGAAATGGATGAGGAAATAGACTGTTCAAAAAGTAACCAAAAGAAAGTTGATCTAGCCAAACTAATATCAGACAAAACAGAACATAAGGCAAAAAGCATTTATGAGAATAAAGCAAAGGTACTACTTAATAATAATAAGAGAAAAGGGAAGGAGATTAAAAACTAGAGGTACTAATGGAGCAGGAGGTAACTCGGGGTAAGATGGGATTAAGGGAAAAGAGCACAGATGGTTGAGAATGGGTGTAACCTAATTGTTGGCAGGTTCCCCCTGTGGTTAGAAAAATTGAGGTAGAGATAGGGGTGTGCATTTTCAATTATGTCCAGTGGCAATACAAATAAAGCTCACTTTAAAGCCTCCCCGTTACTCTAGGGGTCTTGAAAGTGGTATTTCATATACCCCAAAGACCCATTCTATCAGTTACATTAAAGGTACTTATGGTTGACTGTTGAAGGATAAGTTCCTAATCTTAGAACTGGATCAGCTCCTTACTGTGAAGACCATGTGGTTCATATTTTTCCTTATGGGTTTGCTGGAAGTGAAAATAGGAATGGCACCCACACAATAAGCAAGAAGAGGCTGATAAACTCAGGGTTTACTGCACTTATTTTGACAAAACTATGAAATGTCAACCAAGATCATTCCTGTCAGTAGAGGTTCATGTATTAAAGATGTTTTCTTCTATCAAAGAGGGTTTCCTATTTTCTAGTCTACACCCCCTTTTTCTTGCCATAGAATACCTGGTTATCAGTGGTCTATACCCTTTCTACAGAAGGCAGCATGGAAAGGATTTAAGGGGCTGGTGGGCACATATTAAGGTGACAAATGAATGAAGAGTTGGATTTAAATCTGGGGGAAACTGAAAGCCTATTCCTTAGAATGGCTGCTAGGTATCTACTCATTGACCGGTACAAGCATTAGATAGGACTTCTCTTCCAAATGCTAGCAGGCATAGTGTGGGGCTAAAGTAAGCTACTGGGCAGATTTCAAGCATCAGGGTAAATCCAGACTGGCTTTTCTCATTTGCTGCATTGTTTCAATCCATATGACAAATGGTAGTGTCCTGGATTAGGATGATAGCTGCTAGGGTGTTCAAATTCTGATCGTATTTTGAAAGTAGAGCCAAAAAAGATATCCTGATGTAGCAAATGATATATGGCCCCCTATACCATATATATGTATGCCTATAATGTTGTCTGATGTTTTAGAAACACAAAAATTAACTAAAATTAATTTAGAAATACCATAAATTTGGTAGATTAACCATGCTTGTCCCTCAGCTCTCCTTCTAAAAACAGAAGGTATAAGAAAAAATAATCTGCTTATGAAACAAAAATAGGACTTTTTGAAAAAAGAAAAATCAAAGAACAATTTTTAATTTTAGAAATTAAAGATATGATGAATAATAACAGGTTTACTTCAGCTTCTGCTGATGGCATGGCATGGCCCCAGAGCAGCTGGGAGATCAGAGTTTGCAAAAGGAGGTGCTGCCAGTATAACGGTGGGCCTGGGCAGTGGCCTGAAACTGGGCTGATAGACTGAAGAGGAGATGGGAGAGGCAGTGGAGGCTGGATGCTTGTTGTGGGCACTGTTGATCTGGTGGGTCCCTGACCAAAGAAAGAGTCCATTGGGTTCCTCTGTGCTCAGCCTTTTCTGGCCAGATGCCATATTTCCTACCTAGTGAAGGATCTGGCGTCGTAGGTCTTGGCAGTTTGAAATAAGTCCAGTGCTCTGAGCTGTTGAAACTCTGCCTGGAGTAAGAACAGCAGTTCCAACCAGTGCAGCCATTGTGCACTGAAGACAGAGATATGTCAAGATTTAAACAACTTTTTTTTTTTTATTTTCAATCTTGCACATAAATTTTTATCTTGGCTGTTAATATTTTGGACAGATCCTTGGCTTTTATGAAGTTGAGACCTAAAATCTGCCTTGCATTGGAGTCTGTTGTTTTTACTGGCTGCCATAATAGTTGAAGATAAAAATGCGATGTTTCATTTACTCATGAAGTAATCTGGATTAGTCAATGTAAATGCATTGCTTTTGACAGAAAATGAAGGGAAAGTGGAAAAAATTCAGAACTATGAAACAGAACGTACTGCTGTATTAAACTTTGTTTTGCTTACATAAGACTGTTATACTTCATATTTCAGAAAGGAAAGAAATATTGAGTCTTGATAAACTGGAAGCTTAGCTGAAAGCTTGCAATTTTCTACTAGTCTTTTCAAAAGCAAAGCCATCTGTATTAGCTTTGTGCCATTTCAGTCTGTAAGTAGAAATGTAGTTCATTAAATTATTGTAAATTCTCCTCCTTGTTATAAAGCATTCAAAGGTTAGATACTGAGTTATTTTACTGGAGAGAGGTGTTTTCTAAATGGTTAGCTGAATATTTTCTCTTGAATACTACAAGAAGTTGGCTTGAACTGTTTCTAGGTGCAGAGCCCAGACCTGCCAAGACAGCAACTATGGTGTTCCTGGGTTGTCAGCAATACCAGAGGATCTCTGTCTTGATGAAAGTGAAAGTGAAGATTCAGAAGATGTTAGTTTTAGAGAATGAAGTCTCAGCAGCTCCCTCTCCATCTCAGTGATCAAAGATGCATTGTCTTTTTCAACTAGAAAGTGACATTGTGTATTCCATTTTAGAAATCTAATTGTACTGTGTCAGAATTTAAAGTGTACATACAGTTTATAAGCAATAATTGGAGATGTAGGTAGTTTTTGATCCAGTCCCCATTCTAGGTAGGAATATGAAAACTGGAACACCTGTTGTCTACAATTACTCTGATCAGATCTGGTCAGTTTTTATATTTGAAGCTATCAAATGAGGTAGGGCCTCTCAAACAGATGAAAATAATTTAAATATTGGCACTTTGTTTTTCTTTGGAATAAAAATAATTTTTAGTTACTTTCCCATATGGATAATAGATTTTGTGGGTAAGGATGTAAGGAGATGAAGTGAGAAACTTTTTTCCTTGGTGAAGTATAAAGTAAGAGACTAACATCTGTTGAGAATAAAAGAATAGAGTCTGAGTGATGATGAAGTTTGAAGGGAGTGGTACAAGCTCTGAAAGGGTTTTGAGGGAAAGGGTGGAGGGAACCAATCAAGGACAAGTAAGAGTACTAAGGTTAATGATGTGGTCCTAGCCAAGGTTGAAAACCGTGAATTTATAGTAGTGCAAAATCGAAGAATTAGAGGATTTTTATCCAGTACTCTCAACTATCAAAATGTAGAAACAAAAAAGGTTGACCATTACTGTTCCAGGATATGGGTTTTGCAGGTTGCTGATGATGCTGGACTTCAGATGAACAGCCTTGAGGTCCAAGCTGAGTAAAGAAGGAAGGTAGCCTAGGATGGAACTGATAAATCCAAAGAAACTGGGAATCAAGGGACTGGAGGGTTTGTCAAAATTGGTGTGCAGATTTGGTGGGAAGGATAGTACAAGAGAGGTAAAAAAAAAAAATTGTTTTCAAAATATGGAATATGAAACTTTGAAGTTTCTGAGTGAACTATGAAAAGTGTGGTCTTTGGAGGAGGGCTGTGGTGCAGAGGAGGAAAGGGTAACTTGAAAGAGGTTTAGAGAATTCGAAATTAGGATGTCGGCTTTTGTCTATGCAAGCATTGAAATCTAGAATTATGGCAGAAAAAGACTTTGAGCCAGGTCTGAAAGTCTGCATTCATTGAAATGAGCTTAACAAGGATGATGTAAGATAAATACCCTTCAATGAGGACAAGCTTTCACGGGCAGATGGAAGAGTAAAGAACTAGGCATCAGGGGAATGTCACCTCCACCGTCTTTCAATATATACACTTTCTTGTGGATTTGTGGAAAAGAATAGCTTTCAGTAGAGAGGCTTATGGGAGTATTAAAAGTCATAATTAATCAAGGTCTGTTCTTCCTGTAGCATCAATTTCCAAGCTTGGTAAACAATTTCAGACATCTCAGTTTAATACAAACAGATACATTTTGAAATAGGATTCTAAATTTATGCACATATTAATGATAAAACAGCAAATGTCAAAGAAAATTTACACTTATGGAAGGCTGCTTTGGGCTAGTCTTCTGTTTCCTTTCCAAGGCTCTCTTTGCCCTGTCATCTGTGAGGAAAAACTTAAAAAATTATCTAGAAAGTAAGGGGAGGGGGAGAGGTCTTGAAAGAAAAGGTCACAGGGCAGTTCATTATCCATAGAAAGGAATCTTGCATGGCAATGGGTAAAGTGGGGGGTTGGATTGTTCAATAGAGACAACGGTCAGGAAGAGAAATTTGAAAACAGTAGAGGTGCCCAGAAGAAAAGAGGAGAAAATGTGGAATATTGCAATTCTTCAGTGATTAAGAAAAATGAGAATGAAAATCATTCACAGGTGATCACCGTTAGGTATTTTCCATTCTAACTTCTGCACAAGTCATCTTTGCGGAAGAAGTATCATATTCTGCTTATCTTAGGGACATGGTGAGGACTATGTGTGAGTAGATTTCAGTCAGTTTTAAGAGTGCTGATAAATTCAGGGCTTTTTCATGGCATTTGAAGCAATGTTAGTTCTCTTCATCATAACTCTCTATGCATCTTATAATTAATTGAAATGTTGACAAGATGACTTACTTTAACTCTTTTGTCAGGTCAGAGACACCACTAAAGACCCCCCAAACATGATTTTACTTTCAACATGATTTGATTTCCATAATGCTTGCCTCTTCAACTTCTTTAGGACAGTAAATACAGGCAAACTGCTGAACAAGTTTCTAAGCAAATATACTTTTTTTTTTCTTTTGCTTTTAGGGCTGAACTTGTGGCACACAGAAGTTCCCAGGCTAGGGGTTGAGTCTGACCTGCAGCTGCCGGCCTACACCACAGCCACAGCAACGCGGGATCCGAGCCGCGTCTGCAACCTACACCACAGCTCACGGCCATGCTGGATCCTTAACCCACTGAGCAAGGCCAGGGATCGAACCCGCAACCTCATGGTTCTTAGTCGGATTCGTTAACCACTGAGCCACGAAGGGAACTCCTACTGAATTTTTTAAAAGACTTAAAATTGTCCTAGAAAATTTCACAACTGTTTTGAGGGGAAGTGGAGATTTGTGGTGGACACTTGACGATAATGTGACTCAGCAAACATGAAAATGTGTGACATAAGGATTAGGGTGAAGAAAGACAATAGCTAAAAACAAAATGGAAGTCATAAATATTAGGAAGATATTTGAATGATAGAATATCATTGTTTGGATTTTCTTCTGAACAGTCACAGAAAAAAAATAATACTTCTCAAATAGGAAAGTAGCACCAATTTAGGAATCATAATCAGTGATGTCCTGTTGGATTGGTGAGGATTATTTGGACAATAGAGTGATGGGTGGTAATTGAAATTACCTAAAAATTAAGTGGTCCTCCCTTGCAGGCCAAGTTTTGTGATTATGGAAAAGTAAAAAAGGGGTAAGTGTGAGAGACTGTGGTTGCAGCTTTTTGCATTCAAACCTATCTGTTTCCACCACTGGATTCAGATAGATCTTGTCTGTGTGATGGTGATTATGTCTTCCAGTGTCTATCCAGCCTAACTGAGGAGGCTTCTTGGATGAAACCTCAACCTAAGAGAAGAGGGAGTCAATGACTCAATCTGTATATATTAAAACCCAAACCAGGCATTTGCCATCCTTGGGAAATAGGCTGAGTACTTGGTTTTGCCAGTTAGATTTGTCTCTTCTATGGATCTATATTTTAAACTCCGTGTTTTTTTAAAAGGCTCTAAGATGGGAACTTTCTGCTGTGTTATCTGTGTTATTCCTTCAGTTCAAACATTTGATGCTCCTGTGATTTGAGTGGCCACTGCTGCACTCAAATGGTAGGTGAGGCTGGGAACAGCAATCCTCCAGGCTACATTGCTAGCCAGAAGACATGCTTGTATTTAATGAAAAAGGTGAAGGAAGAAAAGAGGGGTCATGGTACAGGTGGCATGCTAAAAAATATGATTTGGTTTAAGTATATGCAAGATACTTGGGAGGGGCCCTAGAATGCTTGGAAAAAAAAGGAATTTGCAGGGGATTGGTCCTAAAGTATGAAATAAGGGGAAAAATTAATAAAAAAAGGAGGGAGGAGGTGATATTTGAATTGACTGGGATTAGATAATGTGATAGGTAGAATAATGGCTCCAAAGATGTCCAAGTCCTAATCCCCAGAACCTGTGAATGTGACACTGTGATGGGGAAATTAAGGCTGAGGTTGGAATTAAGATTGCTAATCAGCTAATGCAGGAAATTCTGTCTTATCTGGGTGGGCTCAGTATAATCACAAGGGTCATCAAGGGAGAAGGAGATAGAAAAAAGAGAATCAGAGAAATGACAGCATAAAAAAAAGATTCAACTAGTCATCAAAGGCTTTGAAGATGGAAAGGGGCTATAAGCCAAGGAATGTGGAAAAGGCAAAAAACTGAATTCTTCCCTATTATGCTCAATAAGGAAGGCAGTCCCACTGACCCCTTGACTTTAGCCCGTTTCAGACTTCTGTCCTCCAAAACTGTCTGAGAATAAATTGAAGCTATTTTAAGCCACTAAGCTCATAATAACTGGTTACAATAGCGATAGAAAGTTAATTCAGATGTGAATTTTATAGGAATTGATGTGATTCATCAGGGAAAGAGAAGAGCAAAACGAATATGTGAATCTTCTTTTTCAAAAATTTAAGTGGTCAGTTGGGATCACAATGCATCCAGAGAAGCCAAACATAGTTGGCAACAATGGGAGATGTTTTGGGGTGGAAGATAATGAGATACAGTTGATTTATGATGAGTTTGAAGTAAGAGAATGCTATTAAAGCATAAATGTCCAGATGAAAAAACAGATTTGGATTTGGAAATGACAATTTTAGAGAAGCTATGAGAATAGAGGATTAACACTGCAGTTTTAGGCAAAAAAAAAAAAAGTTGTGTTTCAGAGATTTTTCAGATTTAGATGTAGATTAAAATTCTGAAAAATGAAGTATACAGCAATCAGAAAAGTGGCAGGAGAATCAATAAAGGACAGGGATAAGTTTTTTTTTTGTGTGTGTGTGTTTTTGCCTTTTATGTAGAGCCGCACCCATGGCATATGGAGGTTCCCAGGCTAGGGGTCTAACAGGAGCTGTAGCTGCCGGCCATCGCCACAGCCACAGCAACGAGGGATCCGAGCCGCATCTGCGACCTACACCACAGCTCACGGCAATGCCGGATCCTTAACCCACTGAGCAAGGCCACGGATCGAACCCGCAACCTCATGGTTCTTAGTCGGATTCGTTAACCACTGAGCCACGAAGGGAACTCCAACAGCGATAAGTTTTAATAGAGTTTGTGGTGCATAACCGGAGTTTGGTAAACATCTGTTGAATGGATTAAAGAGAAATATCTTAGAAACTAGATAAAGGCTGAGACTGAGGTGGTTAAAAGTGGCCTTGCTAGTCAAGAGTGGTGAAACTGCTTGTATGCAGTATCATAGGCTTTGAAACTGACTAGTTTATTATAGATTCCAAAAAACACAGATTGGAGTTTATGTCCTAAAAAGTATCAACTAATAGTAGTGAATGTGAGTGCGCATTTCATTATGCCTTTGTCCATATGGAATGTTACAGTTTGAGGAGGACTTCAAGTACATGCAAATAAATTGAGCTAGATTCCTTAGTACATTACTAGTCAATATATGACAAATGTTTATTGTGTATTTTTATACCATTCATCTCCCAGCACTATCCCATTCCCTTATGCTTCCCTTCTTTTTGTGCTTAATTTATGTTCTGCCAATTTATACCTTCCATAAGTTTCTATATATATGTCAAGGTCAGATGTAGTATAGCTTCATAGAATGCACATATAAATTATATGCATGGATTACCTGTATCACATAAATATCAGATTCCTATATAACGTGTTGCACTATATTTCTTACTTTTTTCATTCAACCCATAGAGAACTGTATCAAAAAATATATCAGAATTGTCCTTTTCTAGTACCCACATAGGTTATCTAGTCTTCTATTTCCTGATACCTAGAATGCTTCCAATGTTTTATTATTAATGTACCTCAGTGACCATTTTTAGTCATGCCTATTTGTGCCCCCGAGCAAGAGTTTCTCTAGAACTGGATTTTGATTCTAAGATATGTACCCTTATTTAGGTAACCAATATATTTTATTTCAAAAATGAATGCCACTGATCACATTCAAAAATAGGGCATCAGCATCCTTGCTTCCATGCATCTGCAACAATAGATAATTGAATTTTTGCAAATATAATGAACATGCAGTGTATATCATTGTTATTTTACTTGCAGTTCTGTGATTACTACTGAGGTTTTCTTTTTATATATTTAATGGTATCTGTGTGTATAAATTGTTCATATCCTTTCTCTCAGTTCTTTGTGGTTTTATTTCTTTCTTTTGGTCATTAAAAAAAATTGAAGTATAATTGCTTTACAATATTGTATTTGTTGCAGGTGTATAGCATATAGATATATATTTTCCATGTTATTTTCCATTATCGGTTATTACTGGTTTCCTTATGTCTTGATAATTTATAAGACTTTGTTGATAGTCCAGGAGGAGTTCCCGTTGTGGATCAGTGGTTAATGAATCCGACTAGGAACTATGAGGTTGCGCGTTCGATCCCTGACCTTGCTCAGAGGGTTAAGAATCCGGCGTTGCCGTGAGTTGTGGTGTAGGTTGCAGACGCAGCTCGGATCCTGCATTGCTGTGGCTCTGGCGTAGGCAGGCAGCTACAGCTCCTGTCAGACCCCTAGCCTGGGAACCTCCATATGCCATGAGTGCGGCCCTAGAAAAAGGCAAAAAGACAAAAAAAAAACTTTGTTGATAGTCCAGATCTTAATCCTTTGATAATTCTGAGTGTTGCAAATACCTTCTTTATGCTAACTTCATCTGAGAGGCCCTTGTTTGAGGAAATCTTTACTTTTGATATAATATTATACATGGTTTTTGTTTTACATTATTAATATCTTTTGGGCTTCTTTAAAAATCATTCTTCATAGAGAAAGAAAAGATGTTAGAACATACTTTCCACTAATCCTGTTATTCTTTTCACAATATGTCTTCAATCCATGGAGCTTATTTCTGTGACAGTCATAATTTCAACATGATTCACAAAATAATCCATAATTTATCCTTTACGTACTACTTTTGCCTTTTATCTTTTTATATCTAATGTTGCTGTTTGGAAACCTTGGGTAAATGATTCAAATTTAACATTAACATTTCATCCTAGAAATGTTGAGGATTTCTCTTTCTGTTCAAACTGTTCGTTGTTGTTGTTTTGCTTTTTAGGGCTGCATATGAATATGGAAGTTCCCAGGCTAGGGGTCAAATCAGAACTGCAGATACCAGCCTATGCCAGATCTGAGCCATGTCTGCAACTTATGCCACTAGCCTGTGGCAGTGCTGGGTCCTTAACCCACTAAGCAAAGCCAGGGATAGAACCCGCACCCTCATAGGTCAGGTTCTTAATCCACTGAGCCACAATGGGAACTCCATCTGTTCAATATTTTTAAATATATCTGTGCTATTTATAAATATGTATTATATATATGTGTGTGTGTGTATATATGTATACATATATACACACACACACACACATTTTTTGGTCTGCTCTTTATGAGGCTTCTCAACTGAGGGCATTATCTTTCTTTAGCTGTGAAAATTTCATGGCACTTATGTATTTAGCTTTTTCTTCTTTCTCTTATTTATCTTTCACTTTCTGGGATTTCTATCAGACGGAACTTGATACTTTGACCTTTAGTCTTTGTATCTTGTAATTCCATTTTGATAGAGTTAGGATAGGGGTTTGTACAAGTATATAAAAGTCTATCTTATTCATTAAAAAAACCCATGTAATACATTACAATATTATTAAAAATTATTGATGGATATTTAGGTTTCCAATTTTCATTACCACAACAAATAATTCACCTATGTACATTTTGATGCTAATTTGTGAATCTTTCTCTTGAATTGCTTCTTAGAAGTTGAACTGCTGAGTCAATGGAAATGTATAATTTTATTTTGATAGACTGTCAACTTGTTTTCCAGAATGGTTTCTTCAATTTATACTACCACTAAAAGTGTACAAAAGTATTATTTCTTGTATACTTGCCAAGGCTTGATATCATCGCTGTAATTCTTGTCAAACTTATGAAAAACAATTCCTTCTAATTTGCATTTTTCTTGTAACTAGTCAGGTTGAACATCTTTCACATATATTTATGTAGATGTTTGTTAACTATCTTTTATGACTTGTCTGCTTGTATCCTGCTCATCATTTTAACTTTTTTTTTTTTTTAACATTGACTTTAGGAACTCTGTGTCTCTGTGTATATGTGTATATTCCAAATAGTAATACTCTGTCAGCAATATAAGGTGCAAAATTTTTCCTCAGAACTTTGCTGAAATTTTAAAATTTGTGATTTATTTTAAGGGGGGCTTTAGTCTGTATGAAACAAAGCCTTTGTTTTGTTTTTTGTCGGTCTTTTCTTTTGGCCTTTGTGTTTTACTTAGGAAGTATCCCTACCAATATTGTATTTTCTTCTACAACTTTTGTCATGTTATTTAACCTGGAATTTACACAGGCATACAGGTTTACTCTATTTTCTCCAATATGTGAACCCAGCTGTTCAAATACTAGTAATTTGATAGTCCACATTTTCATTTTTACTTGACATGCTGATTTCACCAATAATGAAAATAAAATATATACATAGATCTATTTTTGGATGCTTTTTGTAATACAGTTTAACTTCATTACTCATGTCTTCATTAATTTAAAAAGTTATAGCTATATTTTTCATAGCAGTCAATATATTCTTTTAGTGACTTTAGAATAGTATGTGGTTAATTTCTTTGGTCATTGGTGGAGGTAATATTTTAATGTAGATTTATTTATTTGTTCCTCTACTGGTCATGATTCATCTCTCCCTTCTCCATCTCTTTCAAGTCTTCAGTAAGCTTTTATAGTTTATTTTTATTCTCCACTCTGAGGTTTTTCAGTTTTTTATTATCATCCTTAGTTATTTGTATTTTCAAATTTTCTGATTATTTTTCAGAAACATTTAATAATTAAAAGAAAACCTTTAAAATATTTATTATTTATTCAATAAAAATGTTTAGTGTATTTCTTATAATTTATAATTTCAGTGAATTACTATTTATGCTTGCTTTTCTTTCTTGATAAAATTTATCATTGCATTTCTTACTTTACTGTATTTCCTCAAAGAATCAGCTCTGATATAAGTCAACTCTGTTATTTTAAGTCAACTAACTTATTTATAATTTTTGTGTTTACTTTTTATTACTCTGTTAAGAGTTATTTTATAGTGATTTTAGAACAGGAGATAAAAATATTTTTAACTTATTTTTATTAAAGTAACAAAAGCTCTGAAACTCACTTCTGTTACAGCTTTGGTTGCCTCATATGTAATTTGGTATATTTTTTTTCCTGAATATTTAAGATGTATTCCTCTTTTAAGATTGCAAATGTATAAGTTGGTATTTTAATATTATTGAATTTAAACTTGGACTATTTAAACTAAAGAAGCATTAGTTTATTCATTAACTGAACATTTGAGGGTCTATCATATGAAAAGTATTGAAATATGAAATTATAAAACATTTACAATAAGTGAACATGTTTGAGAGGTAAAAAATTATATCTTGCTGTGATTTACAATTTTCCAATTACTAAAGGTTTTACTCTTTTCATGTATTTTATTATTTTAATGTATTATTTGTAAAAATAAATGTTTTTATTGTTTTTTCTTTAATTTTCTATTAGAGTATCATCTTTTTGCTCTTGATTTCCAAAATTTCCTTGGATAGTTAAGATTCTGACCCTTTGTTTTGTAGGTGGCAATCTTTTCATTCTTTTTGTTTCTTTCTTTTTCACTATTTCTTCTTAGAGCAGGTAATTTCCGTAATTTTTTAAATTGAGCCATAATTTACCTACAGTGAAATGTATATCATTAGATGAACTGGCAAATATATAAGTCCACATGACCAACATTCCAATCATTGTATAGCTTAATTACATTACCCGAGAAAGTCCTTTTTACTCCCTTCCAGTCGACTGCCTCTTCCCTGTTTCCTGCTGATCACCACTGTTCTGATTCCTATCGTCATAGCTTGGTTTTCTACATTTCAGAAGTGCTTGTGACTAGAGTTATAATATACCTATTCTGACTATATCTACTCTGAATGATATTTGATTCTATTCACACAACACGGTATTTGTGAAATTCTTCCCTGTTTTTGTGAGCATCAGCAGTTTGTTCCCTTATCCTTACTAGACAGTATTTTATTGAATAAATATACCATAACTTGATTATCCATTTGGATTTCTTTTTTTGTTGTGTCCATGACATGTGGAAGTTCCTGGGCCAGGGACTGAACCTGCACCACAGCAGAGACAATAGTCGCTAGGCCACAAGGGAACTCCTCCATTTGGTTATCACGAATAATAGGTTCTGATAATTTTTTGTTAAACCATTTTAGGAGACATATTGGAATTGAATTTATATATTTTTTAATTTTTTGTCTTTTTAGGGCCGCACCCATGGCATATGGAGGTTCCCAGGCTAGGGGTCCAATCAGAGCTACAGCTGCCGGCCTACACCACAGCCGCAGCAACACCAGATCCGAGCCCCATCTGTGACCTACACAAGAGCTCACAGCAAAGCTAGATCCTTAACCCACTGAGCGAGGCCAAGGATCGAACCCTCAGCCTCATGGTTCCTAGTCAGATTCATTTCTTCTGTGCCAAGCATGATAGAAACTTCTGGAATTGATTTTTTTTAATGTAAAGAGAATTTTGACCAATTTTAAGCAACTCAGAAATTGCAGAGATGAAGGGATTAGCAGATTAAGACATTTCACTAGCTATTTTAGTTATGATCCAAATGGATAAGAAAGACAGAGAAAAATATGATCATGAAAAAAAAGAGAATTGGAAGATACAAAGACTTAAACTGAACTCTCTGAGATTAAAAAATACAATATCTGAGATGAGGAATAAAGTAGATCATAATATACACTAAATGCCTGTTCCCCTCTCTTACCCCTAAATTTATACACTGGACAATGATTAAGTTACAAAAGTGACGTCCTTGTAAAAAGAATTAGTGCCCTTATAAAAGAGACCCCAGAGAGCTCCTTTGCCCCTCTACCATATTATGGCCACCTATGAACCAGGAAGTGGGGCCTTACTAGACATCAGATCTGCTAGTGTTTTGATTTTGGATTTCCAGACTCTAAAACTATGAGAAAACCATCTGTTTTTTAAGGCAATTGTCTATGTTATTTTTGTTACATAGCAGCTTGAAAATACTGATAGATAACATTTATATTAAATCAGACACAGCAGAAAAAAAGATCAGTGAAGTTGAACACAGAGCTATAGGAATTATACAAAATCATGCATAGACACACAAAAAATGAAAAACAGCATCAACAGCCTATACGATAATATCAGTCAGTCTAACATAAATGCAACTGTGGGCACAAAAGGAGAGAACGGAGAAATGGAATAAAACAAAAAAAATGAAATAATAGGAGTTCTCGTCGTGGTGCAGCGGTTAATAAATCTGACTAGGAACCATGACATTGTGGGTTTGATCCCTGGCCTTGATCAGTGGGTTAAGGATCCGGCGTTGCCATGAGCTTTGGTGTAGGTCGCAGACGTGGCTCGGTTCTGGCATTGCTATGGCTGTCTGTAGGCAGGCAGCTGTAGCTCCAATTTGACCCCTAGCCAATTTGACCCCTAGCCTGGGAACCTCCATGTACCGCGGGTGCAGCCATAAAAAAAAAAAAAAAATGAAATAATAACTGACAATTTTCTAAGTTTAACACAGACTACAAACCTACAGACCCAAGAATTTCAACAAATTCCAAGGAGTATAAACCTTTATGAAAGCTATACTAAGGCCTAGTCAAATTGCTGAAAACCAGTGGTAAAGAGAAAAATCTCAAAAGCACCAACCCAGAGGAAATCAAGACAGAGGACATCACTATGGTAAAATTAGATGGATGTAACATTTGTGATTGGTAGCACTGACCTAACACTTTAAACATAGATTATAAGAAAAGTACAAAATATAAATCTTAACTTTTTTTTTTTTTGCATTATAGCTGGTTTACAGATTTCTGTCAGATTTTCAAACTGCACCATGTGGTGACCCAATTACATGTACATATATGGATTTGTCACATGCAATTAGATATAGTTCCCCGTGCAATACAGTTGGAGCTCCTTGCTATTCCATCATTAAAGCACTAGTTATCCCCATTCCCCCCCACCCCTCCCCCACCCCTCCCCCGCCCCCTTGGCAACCACAAGTCTGTTCCCCAAGTTCCTGATTTTCTTTTCTGTTGAGATGTTCATTTGTGCAGTGTTTTAGACTCCCGTTATAAGAGATTTCATATGACATCTGTCTTTCTCCTTCTGGCTTGCTTCACTCAGTATGAGGGTTTCTAATTCCATCCGTGTTGCTGCGAATGACATTATTTTATCCTTTTTTATGGCTGAATAGTATTCCATCGTGTATATATACCACATCTTCCTAATCCAGTCATCTGTCGATGGACATTTGGGTTGTTTCCATGTCTTGGCTATTGTGAATAGTGCTGCAGTGAACATGCGTGTGCAAGTGTCTTTCTCCAGGAAATTTTTGTCTGGATATATG
>PVHT021183617.1:13723692-13734932 GCA_004024745.2 Catagonus wagneri | reverse complement strand
CGTGGGAGTGGTGTAGGTCCCAGACATGGCTTGGATCCCATGTTGCTGTGGCTGTGGTGTAGACCAGCAGCTATAGCTCTGATTTTACCCTAACCTGAAAAATGCCATTTGCTGGGGGTGTGTCCCTAAAAAGACAAATATGTGTATATATGTGTAAATATTTGAAATCTAAAAGAATAACTGCTCCACTATGTACAATCAGAACATTTATCAGCTAACGTAGATATTAGATACAAAATCTGTTTTTTTTTTTTTTTTTTTTTTGGCACTTTAGGGCCGCTCTCATGGCATATGGAGTTTCCCAGTCTAGGGTCGAATCGGAGCTACAGCTGCCAGCCTATACCACAGCCGCAGCAACACAGGATGCGATCCACATCTGTGACCTACACCACAGCTCATGGCAATGCCAGGTCCTTAATCCACTGAGCGAGGCCAGGGATTGAACCCACAACCTCATGGTTCCTAGTCAGATTCATTTCTGCTGCACCACAGTGGGAACTCCTAGATATAAAATCTTTTTTATTTTTTGTCTTTTTGCCTTATCTAGGGCCGCACCCGCGTCATATGGAGATTCCCAGGCTAGGGGTCTAACAGGAGCTGTAGCTACCGGCCTTTGCTGCAGCCACAGCAATGTGGGATCCGAGCCTCTTCTGCAACCTACACCACAGCTCAAGGCAACGCCAGATCCTTAACCCACTGATCAAGGCCAGGGATCGAACCTGCAACCTCATGGTTCCTAGTCAGATTCATTAACCACCGAGCCACGATGGGAACTCCTAGATACAAAATCTTAGTGTTATTAAACAGTGAGTAGGAACTGTCACTTTTTTCTGGAAGTAAACTGTCCAGCCCTGTGGAATCTCTTATCTCAGTGTAGCATATGTGTAGTAGACATGTTATGGTATAACTTATCAAATTATATTTCCAGCAGTCTTTTATAGCCAGAGTTCCTTCATTCCATTTTCATTGCAAGCATTTTTGCTCCAATAAAGTAACTTCATCTTCACAGGAAGAGATTCAAATCTTTTATTTTGCCAGCCTGAGAATGGGGCTTTGGGGTACTCTTTCTTAATGGATTATGCAAGTTACCAGCCTTGCCTATGATTTTTAAGTCTAGCAATGACACAAAGGTATTTCTGTATGGCTTTTATTCACTGGGTAATATATTCTAGCATGATTCCCATGAGTTAGATTCAGTGGAAACATTTTCCTTACTAAGAAAAAAATGCATGTGAAATTAACTTGCTTCTAAATCCTGGTGGAAGTGATGAAACTTGATGTTTAATGATGTTCCCTTGCAATTTAAAGTGCACATTTCTAAGACCGGGACAAGACTACAATTAAATTTCTAGTTTCCTCTATTGCCTAGGGGGAGAATTCATCCAAGTTGATCCAGGCATTGCTTTCTAATAATTTCTTTTGCATTTGCTATGACAACACACACATTGTACTTTCTCATAACCGTTGAAGTCAGAATTTTTATCCTCATGTATAATATAAATTTCCAAACTTGCTATTTCGTTTGGTGTTCTATTGTTCAGATAAATAAGTAGAGTTTAAGAAATAGTTTTTGAATAAATAAAGATGCACAAGCATTTGTTTTTATATTGGACAGTTTCTCTATTCTTCATATATTGTTGCTGTTGCTCAGGGTACACGAATAAAACAAAATGGGAAGACGGTGACTGACACAGTTGATTGGAGGAAGGTTGAGTTTTAGGGCTGAAGATCCTGCTCTAACATCCCCACTTTTAAATCTTGGATTCTGACTTATTTCTTCTATTTATAATTACACCTTTCCCAAACTATTAGGTGAAGGAAAAGAAAAAGAGAGGTATATCATTAGATTGTGAATAGCTTTGCTTCTCATAAAACCACAGGTTCAAGGAGGGAAAAAAAATAAAATCATAAGTAATTGCAATATCTCACCACCTGCAAAAGAGAGTTCTCTTTTTCCTTCTGACCTCTCCACTACACACCCTCTATCTCATTAAGAAAAATGACATACTTTCCTGGATTCTGGGTAACTGATGCAGGAGGCAACTAAGTCAAGACAGTCACTATGTGATGAGGAGTCTGAGCAGACTTGAATGACATAAAGGGCAATCCAGGAAAAGACCCATCAGAATAGCAATTCAGGCAGAGAAAACAGTAAATGAAATGCTCCTAAGATAGGAACTAGTTTGTGCATCAGTGAATAGAAATAAAACTACTGGAACTGGAGCTTAGGTTATGTTTGCAACGTCATAGGAATCCTTGTAGTTTCCACCATGATCTATTGATCTATTGCTTGTGAAGCCCTGAGCTTCAATGGGAAGTTTATGACTTCCTTTGGCTTCCATAACTGGAAAAATTACAGAGATATACCATAAAAAGATCCCAAGACTATGTAGATGGCAAATTCTCAGTCAGCTTCAGCAGATCCAGCCCGCATTCATTTCAATCTTCCCATCTGAGGCCACAGATATCATGGAGCAAGGATGAGCCATCCTTTGCCATGCTACCTGACCCACAGAACCATTAAAGATAATAATAATAATAATAACAACAATAATAGTAATATGTTTTTAAGTCAGTGTTTGGAGTAGTTTGTGATGCAGGTCTAGTCAGAATTTGGTTCTTGAAGTATCTAGCACTGCTGTAATAAAAATTCAAAGCATTTGCCATTGACTTTGGGACCAAGTAGTAGACCAAATCTGAACAGTCTCAAGGATACTCTTAGTGGAAGCTGGAAATAACCTTGAGGAAACAACTGGTACGGGCTTGAAGTAAAGCGAGGAAAATGTTATCAGAGATTGGAAATGGGGATTCTTGTTATGCAGTGGCGGAAAGTTTGACAACACTGTTGCCTATGGTCGCATGAAAAACAGAAAGCAAACCCAGTGAACTCATAGATCTGGCCGAATGTACAAAGTGACAACTGGATTCTTTTTGCTTCTGATGATAAAATGGGAGAAGACGAGACAAACCACAGAAGAAACTTCTAGGTTTTTGAGCAGAATTTAGAGAAATTACATGAACCAGAACTTGCTGGATTTGAAAATAAAACTGTTTCTTTTCTTAATCTTTCCCAGCAAAAGAATATCAAAGTTAGAAATCAAATTCAAATAGGGCTGTAAGATCCTTTCTTAAAATTCCCCAAAGGTATAAATCGGTATGTCTCATAGATCCTTGTAAGCAGACAAAAGCCATCTAAAGAATTTGTGGACATGCAACACAGACCTTTCCTGTTAAATGAATAGAACTCCTAAGACTATTAAGGGTTTTGTATTTCAGCAGCCTCATAGGGAACCCAAGGTTTAGATGGGCTTTGAGAAAAGATTTATGAAAATACCTTTTGTTTAATGTAATAGATGATAATTCGATACACAATGATTTTAAAAGAATTATATTAGCTTGTACTTAGCAGGGAAAGTTCAAAATGAAAAGAGGCTTTGGACCCTAACCTGCTTCAGACAAGAAGCAGGCTGAGAAGCATTCTTATGTTTCAGAAGAATTTTTCTTCTTATTTTTTGAATATTAGAATAAGATGTTGGCTGAAAAATAGTATCACTAAGTTAATTTAAAAATTAGAAGGACATTAATATTTAAACGTCTGACTACTCATTAGTCATAATAAAGCTTATTGAAAATTATGGATTTTGTAATTTTTCAAGGAAATAGTACACTTAGAATTCTTAGGAAAAGGGAGTAGAGCTGAGAGGATGAAGATTACCTTGTGAATGAATAAGATTGAAACATCAGAAATCCAATATCTAAAATTCTCAGCTGTAGAAATTCAAACTCATAAAGAGCAATTTCTTCCACATGGCCTGCAACGTAAAATAAAATTCAACACAAATGTTATTCTAAAAGAAAGCCTTTGCAGGCAAAAATATTTGGATTCAAGTCTTACTTCCTCCAATTAATAAAGATTTGATTTCAGGTAATTTTAATAACCTTTCTATATCTACATGCCCTTTTCTCTAAAATGGGAATAGTCATTACTTCTAAAATGAGGATAATCATAGTACATATATTAAAACATTGTTGTGAGAATTAAATGGAGGTATATATGTAAACCATTTAGCCGAGACCTGGAAGATGGTAGTTATACAATAATATAACTATAATCATCAAGTGCAATATAAATCACTATTGTAGTTATGTCATCATCATCATCTTTATTATCTTCATCATCATTGTAAAGCAGGTACTAACTTGGACATCGGGGATGTAACTGTGGTCAAGACAGACTTAATTCCAGCCCTTCTAGTCTAGCATGGGAGATAAGCAATTAAACAAGTAATCGCAATTCTGGCTTCTAAGTGTTCTGACAAAGAAAATAAAGCATGCCGTGTGTATATGCACAGTACTGAATCCACATAATACACCATCTTTAGAGCATCAAGGAAATCTGCAAGGAGGTAATAATGTTAACACTGAGATCTGAAGGTTGAGTATCAGTCAGACATGTGAGGAGAGATGGGAGTGTTTCAAGGGAAGAGAACAGTATCTGGGAATGTTCTGAGGTAGTTCAAAAGAGAAAACATCAAAAGAAATGACCCAGGTGAGGTGGACAGGGAGTTATTATGGAACTTGAATTTGTCCCAAGTGCAAGAAATAGCCAATGATAGGTAATAAAAAGGACAGGGTATCGTGAGTATCTTTATTCTCTGAAGGACTATTTTGACATCAGTATGCAGAATAGATTTTTCGGTATCAATACTGAAGGCAGAAAGCTCTGTTAGTGAACTGTGGATATTTTGCAGGTAAGACATGTTGGCTACGTGGACAGTTAAGAATGGAAGAAAGTGAGCAGACTTGAAAGCTAACCAGGAGGAAGAATTTTTTGAACATGGTGACAGAATTGATCTTGAGTGTAAGACAGAAAAAGGATTGAGTCATGGATGTTTTCCAACTTTTTAGCTTGAATATATCAATGCAACCCAGAGATTTCAGGAGGTTGTTGGAAAAGCTGATTTGGGGATTGAAGATCATGGTTGATGAGTTTAATTCTAGGTATTCTGTGTAATACCTTTGGAATAATTTATTTATTTTAGTTATGGTCCTCAATTGTGCTTTCAAAGTTGGCTCTACTGCATAATTTTTTTTGGTCATTGCATAATAGGGGGTAAAATAATTGAAATGACTACTAGTAAAAGCAGAAGGTACTGTGTTTAGGATCACGAAAGAGTGTAGATAGTGAGTATTGTCTTGGTTTATATTTTATCAATAAATTGTGCCCCCCATCACAGTAATGAAATGAAATCAACTAAAGACACTCTTAAATCTGTTCAACTAAATGTCCAAGTTTAATTATGGCAATAAGAAAGATTCAGGACACTCAGAGAATCATGAACTTTTTAAAATTATGTATCTTACTATGGAGTTAAAATTTATTTATTTTTTTTCCCTGACGAATTTGAAAAGTGTTTTATATCTCTTGGAAAGAATTAACTGTGTGTCTCAGTGTGTGGCTTAACATTTTCTCTGAGAGGTTGTTTTATCATGGTAATTCATTTGGAATTTTAAACTATTTCCCACTTCTGTCCCCCAAATTGCATGATATTCTATGCTATCCCATAGTCCCATTTCTTAAAAAAAAAAAAATAAATAAACTGAAAAACAAGATTTCCACGGGCTGGTTAAAGAATTTCAATAATGTTTGCCTCTATCTGGTTCCTTTTTAGAACTGCTCCTTTGCCCTGACATTATTTTTACTTGACTCAGTTTCCTTTAAAACTTGCAAAAGGTAGCTTTCAAAAGCCTGATTTTCTACCTGTCTAGATAGTTTTCCAAATAACGAAGCTAAACCAGTGTGCTTATATCTGCTTTAGTCTTATTGCAAGTCTCTTTTTCAACTTTCCACATTCTTTGACCTATTTCCTGGGGAAACCCACTGGATTATTTCTAACCTTTTGCATAACAATTTTTGTGATCCATGGTTTCCATTCACCTCCTCCTGTATTAAATAAATCCAAAGTCTTTTAAAAAATCTGCTTACTTCCCCGTTTGGGTTTCTGCTTTTTTTCATATGATGTTTATTAAATAGGAGGAGATACTCTGAGATACTGAGATACTGTGATAAGGGGTTTTCAATTCACTAAACAATTGGGATACTTCAAGTTTGGCATTTATTTTTTGTTATGTCTATTGTTTTCTATTTCCTATTCAAATCATTGTTCTAAACATATTCAAATTATGCTCTATTTACTCTCCTACTAGGACACAAGCATTGAGATTGAATGCCCATGGGTTTGAATGTTACCAGCTGAGTCTTATTAGCTGTGTGATGCTGGGCAAGTTATTTTAAAATTTCAGTTTCCTCATCAGTAAAATGCTTATAAAATCATAGGCTGAGGATCAAATGAGTTACATCTAAAGCGCTTGGAATTTTATTTTGCTCTTAAGTACTTAAAAAAAGTTTTGACTAGTGCAGTTGCTAATAATTCTGTTTTCCCTAATCACTCTGACAACCTCTGGCCTAAAATGAAGAAAATACATATTTCAACACTTATTAGATACACTGTAATGAATAATAAAATAATATACATAAGCATGATGTCTATAGTTTGTCCTTAATAAATGTTAGCTCTCTTCTTGTTCCACTCCTCTCTAATGTATTCTGCAGATGAAGCATTCAGCTAATTTCTTGTTACATATTTATAAACATTCACTTCCATATAGCTTCCAATGGACATTTCATAAAATGTAGGATGCTTTTTAAAAACACAGATTGTCAACTGCAGAAACTGGTGCAGACCAAACCAACTGAATCAAAATCTCTAAGTGGAGACTTTGCATTTTAGAAAGCTTCTCAGGGGAGTCTGATGCACTTCAAAGCATACAACTCTCCAGTGGCTGGGTAGCTATGAAGAAAACGTAAAGAGAGGGAATCTATAAACATATATAATATAGCAGAGTAAGTCATACACATATGAAATAATCAGCAGTAGAAAGCAAGAAAGTACTAAAAATACAGATTATAAAATTTTAATGAATTGTCTTATCTAGCATCTATGACCTACTGAGGAACAAGAACAATAGCAAGTAAAGTGCACTTTATTGGTACCTGCCAATAACTTAACCCTTAGTGGTAGAACACTTTGTCACCTTAGGAGAAACTACTGCATACTGACCCCTTTGTAGGTTATAATGACAATAGGTAGTATAGTATGAATAATGGGCTGCTCTATTTACTAAAATTTCCCTCTCTCTCTCCCTTTCTCTCTGTCTCTATCTGCCTATTTATCCATCACCATCTTTTTAAATAAATGGCTGGTGCAGAGGACTATGACCCAAAATTTCTCATAACGAGAAAGCTATTTTCAACTCTTGCTTTTAATGCTCATCACTCAACATCATCCTATATTCATGGAAACTTTTCTCATCCTTCAATCTAAAATGCCTTTTCTCAGCATTCTCGCACATCAACTTTCTAAGCTAGGGTAAACTCAAATTGGCTAAATGTCTATGTTGTTATGCTGGGTAATTATGCAGATCCTCTGGCTCTTGGCAACCAATGCAAATATGTATTTCTTTCAAATCAAATGTCCAAGGTGTAAAACTAGTGATCCATGAATTCTTCATATGTAGGTCTGTCTTATCCTAATTGTTACATGTAGCTATGCTGGAAAGTAGAAAAGTGTATTGCATGAATTTGGTTATTAAAAGACAGTTATTACATATATTTTAAAATTAAAATAATTTGAGAAGAATGCAGACACTGCAAAGGTTCTAGAGTCGTGGTTTCATTTTATCTTTATGAAGTACTGAATACTTGAGCTAGTTTTGATCTCTCTACAAGGCACTGTGTTACAACAGATAAAAGTTAGAATTGCTCTCAGAAAATACGGATTATCACCCTGCTTCTGCCGATTATTAACTACGTGATTTGGGGGGAAGACTTTTTCCTCACTTGACAATGAAGGCTACTATTCATATGCCAAACTTTCTTAAGTGTTTTATTGGCCTTCTGTCATTTAATCCCAATAGTAACTATAATATTATCTTATTCTATAGAACAGGAAATCGAGGCTCAAGGAGCTGGATAATTTTCTCCAGGTCAGACAGTTAATGAACAACACTTGGAAGATAAACTCTATTTTACTTATCTCCAAGGCCTATGGAATAAATCATCATAAAACACTACCTCTTAAAAAGTTGTAATTTGGGGAAAATATTATTATATCTTGTTTGGGATTTTATAACTCATAATATATGATATGAAGGGAACTTGGAGGTTGAATCAGCTTGTTTAACCATTCTAAAACTTGAAATAGCCTATACATAGTCTTTTATTTATCTTTTGGTTCTGTGGGTTAGTGCACCTAGTCTAGGTTCAGCTGGACAGCGCTTCTGGACACATGCATAAGAGCAAAACCGTTCTGCTTCTGGAGATTAGCTGACTATCCTCCAGGGGCCCAGATGAGAAGTTTTAGCTGTTGGGGGGGGCGGGTACTTAATTTCTTTTAGGTGTTTATTTTGTCTAAGTCTGTGTTCTATTATGTCCTCTTGGTTTCTAGTACTATTTTTCTTTGTATCAAAGAGGAGTGTGTATGTGTGTGTGGTGGAGGGAGAGGGAGGTATATATGTCTCTCATCATCAGGCAGGCCAGCTGAAGCTTGATCTCACAGCTTAGGGTAGGATTTCAAGAAAAAGAGAAAGCAGAAGCATGCAAGACATTTTGAAGCCAAGGCTTAGAACTGGTACCAAATCACTTCCACTTTTTCTACTGGCCAGACCAAGTGAGAAAGCCATGATAGATTCAAGGGCTGAAAAAATATACTAAATGGTAGAAGATGCAAAATTACATTAAAAAGGGACGTACTTATAGGAAAGGTAGGAAACCGTGGTCATTTTTTTAATCTCCTGCGGAGAAATTCTGGTTATGAATATGTTGCTTTCTGAAGGTGAATAATATTTAAATAATCCTTATACTGGGCTTTAAAAGAGTTAATTTGTTCAAATATTAAATTTTGATAAGTATGTCATTCTGACAGTCACAATGTAGCTTCCTGAGATCAGTCTCCATTTCTGGTGGTGATGTAGTGCTGTTTCTGTGTGATGCTGGCTCAAGGATATAAAGGAAGCAGCATTTCAATTGCTTCTCTGCAAAAAGTATTGTCCATACAGTCCTTTAAATCCTTGCTCCACACAGACTAACAAAGGAAACCATAACTGTTTTTTCCTCTTCAGTTTTCCATTGCCACTTTTCAAAGATTTCCCCCTCACACAACCACTTTTATCTGTCTTTTACAGCAGAATCAGTGGAGTTAGTTAGCTGGAGGGGTTTTCTGTTCTCTCCTGTGTTATATAATGAAGCCTGGATATTTGTCTTAGGAGCTTCCCCTCTTATATTGACCAGAAAAAAAAATGAATGAAACTGTATTTCATTCATTGTTTCATTTATCCTTTCTCCATTGATAAAGACATCTTATTATCTTCCTACATTCTTTCACATTTATCTGAAATTTTCTCTGATTTCACATCTAATCCTTTAAGAATCACAGGAAAAGTATAAATTCTTCTAAAAGATGATCCTTTTATCAATGCAATTATTTCTAGAGAACTTATGTGACCTCAGACTCAAATTGATTCATTGGCTCTTTGTTTTCTTCTTTCCCAACATGAAAGAAATGCTTGCATCATTTCCCCTCTTTCTTTTGGTTTCTATATAGATCCATAATAATACAAATTTAGTATTATCAAGCTAAAGGCTTTCATTATTGATTCCTGCCATCTATAGGAGTTATTTTTCTACAAGTCTTGTAATTTAGTATAAATATTTCCTCCATTTAAGTTAAAAGGAGTAATTTATATAAGGCATTTTGCTCATAGTAAGCTCTCCGTAAATGTTATCTATTATTATAAATGATACTCTACTACATTTACTGTTACTAATCTACTTTAAAGCAAATCATATGTATTTTCCTCCCTTTTGAATCTACAATTAAACTATATAAGAAACTATTTAGACAATATGAGAATGCATGTTAGACTCTGAGTATAATTTTTCTTTGTAATTTCTTTGGCAATTGAATTTACTAACACTGTTATTTTTAGAGATGCCTCAGTGACTGTACAAAACTAGAATCATTACCTCAGAATTTAAACTTTACACTTTTTTGCATGTGTTAGTAAAATATTTATATTTTCATAGGACTAGGTCCATACAACTGTTCTTTGGGTTATTGTTATGCATTGTCTATCATGTTGTTAGTAAATATTTTATAAATGTATACATACCATATTTTCTTGCGTTAGTTTCCTAGACATCAGTGCTTTTCCAAAGACTTTAGTTCTTCACTTTGTTTAGTTATTTTCTGTCATAACACGTAGGTGTGTTCTTGAATTTGTTATATTTAATTGCCTTTCAGTCCTCTACTTTGCTAAAACTTTTTATTAATAACTCATAACTCTTGCTCTTTCCAAATCATAGTGTTCATATCGGTATCCTTTTCAAAGAGATCTTCTCCTATATACCTGGTATTTTACCTACTCCATGGACATAAGCTTCAATCCTATCAAACTATCCCCATGGACTAGGGTCTCTCTCTTCCTTCCCTCCTTTCTTTTCTTTCTAGAAAAATACACAGAGATACAGAAACACATACTTCATTTGATAGTAAGAACTGATATGGGTTGAACTGTGTCTCAGCCTTCCCCTCAAACCCCAACAGCCCCAAAAAGAGATGTCGGTGTCCTAACATCCGGTTCCTCAGAATGTTATCTTATTTGGAGACAGAGTCTTTACAGAAATGATCAAGTTAAAATGAAATCATTAAGGTGGACACTAGTCCAACATATATATTCTTAAATAAAGGAGAAATTTGGATGCAGAAACAGGTATGCATAAAAGGAAAGCAATGCAAAGAGAAGATGGTCACACGGGGAGAAGATGGTCACCTATAAGCCAAGGAGAAAGACCTGGAATAGGTCCATTCCTCACAGCCCTCAGAAGGAACCAACTCTGACAACACCTTAATTTGGAACTTCTAGCTTCCAGAACTGTGAGACAATAAATTCCTGCTGTTTAAACAATCCACTTTGTGGTGTTTTGTTATGACAGCCCTAGCAATTTAATAAAAAGGCCTAATAAAAATTTAAGAAAGGGAGAAAATGGCTATTGAGATCATTGCTTTGGGACTTGGATATCTGTAGCTTGTCTTTTTAACTTCTGGGAAAGCTGAATTTTTACTTGCTAGAGCATTATGTTCCTGGAATAAACTTTTAAAACTTGTTTTGTTTTATATAAC
>PVHT021183617.1:13571213-13722692 GCA_004024745.2 Catagonus wagneri | reverse complement strand
AGGAGGTGTGTCTCCAGCAGCTCTGTCCCCTAGCTTCGCCCCTCCTGGAAAGCAACCCCCCACCCCACCCCCAGGGCGTTTGTTTTTCTTGGGAAAGGGGGATGGGGTGGAATGCACAGATCACTTCTACTCCCCCAAACGGTTCCTAGTTAGTCGCTTCCTTTTCCAAGTAATAGTAATATTAACAACATTAATGTGAAAAGGAAATTGGATCAGGGAATTAGGCGGAGGTCTCCTTGATGAAAGGCACCAGCAGGGACTTTTTTTTTTTTTTTTTTGCTCTGACTTCTGCGTTCAGCCTTTCTCCCTGACCTGGGAGAGAGAGTAGAGGTGAACCGAGAATAGGTCGCGCAAAGGGCACGCCCGGGAGCCAGGGAGCAGCGGGCCGGCCAGAGTTCACCGAGGGTACACATCTGATGGGGGCTCGCCGCCCAGCCTTGAGGGGGAGGGGTCCTCTCACCCAGTACCGCCAAGTTGCCTGAGCACAGAGAACTCCCTGCCCAAGGGAACTGCCTCCCGGAGACGGCAGCCGGGGAGAGGGTCTCAGAATGCCGAGGGAGGAGAGGGACGCGGTGAGGGGTTTGGGAAGAGGGGGGTTGGGATAACGGCTGGGAACAGGTTAGACTTGAGAGCGGACAGAGAGGAGGGGAGGGTGAAGGGTGAGAAGATGAAAGAGGCAGAGGACAGGGAGAACGGTGTGAGGCAGGGGGAAAGGTGTCCTGGAAGGTCAAGGAAGACTCGGACTGCTGTCCTCTCAGCTCTCTAGAAACCTGAGGAAGATGTGACGCTCGAGGCGGGGTTCCGGCTGGGCGCCGAACTCCTTCGGGGAGGGCCTTTGCCCCGTGTGTCTCCGCCAACCCGGCGTCTCGGGACTCGGGGGCTGGGAGCGGGGGGAGGGGCTGGGGTCACCGCGCGGCTCCGCCGGCCGAGCTCTTTAACTTGGCGCTGTGTTCGCCTTCCCCCTAGTCATGTCTGAGGCACAGAGATGGGCAAGATCGAGAACAACGAGAGGGTGATCCTCAATGTCGGGGGCACCCGGCACGAAACCTACCGCAGCACCCTCAAGACCCTGCCCGGGACGCGCCTGGCCCTCCTCGCCGCCTCCGAGCCACAGGGCGACCGCCTGACGGCGGCGGGCGACAAGCTGCAGCCGTCTCCCCCTCCGCTCTCGCCGCCGCCGCGACCGCCCCCTCTGTCCCCCGGGCCGGCCGGCTGCTTTGAGGGCGGCGCGGGCAACTGCAGCGCCCGCGGCGGCGAGCACCCCGGGGGCGGCCGAGAGTTCTTCTTCGACCGGCACCCGGGCGTCTTCGCCTATGTGCTCAACTACTACCGCACCGGCAAACTGCACTGCCCCGCCGACGTGTGCGGGCCGCTCTTCGAGGAGGAGCTGGCCTTCTGGGGCATCGACGAGACCGACGTGGAGCCCTGCTGCTGGATGACTTACCGGCAGCACCGCGACGCCGAAGAGGCGCTGGACATCTTCGAGACCCCCGACCTCATCGGCGGCGACCCTGGCGACGACGAGGACCTGGCGGCCAAGAGGTTGGGCATCGAGGACGCGGCGGGCCTGGGGGTCTCCGACGGCAAGTCTGGCCGCTGGAGGAGGCTGCAGCCCCGCATGTGGGCCCTCTTTGAGGACCCCTACTCATCCAGAGCCGCAAGGGTAAGGCCAGAATCGCCCCCTTTCCTGCCGCCAAACGCATTCCGCAACTTCCTGTTCTTTTCCGCCGTGGGGGTGGGGGGTGGGGATTGGGGGATGGGGGGACGCTCTGGGATGTGGGAGGAGGAGTGGAGAGCAGGGCTCCTAACGTTGAGGTTAGAGGTCCCTGTGGTGCGCGATAAACTCTGGGACCTTGGCCCCCCCATCTCCCCACCCCCTGCCATCCCTCATCATACCCCCTTCTCTCTTCAACTCAAACTGAGATTTACTTTAGCAGATAGGACCTGAAGGGCAAAGGTCGACTTGCCTGGGCAACCTTGTCCCGATACCGGAATCCCACTTCATCTTGCACTTCTTTCTCTGACTCTTTGGTTCCAACTTTTTCTTTAGCTCAGATGTCCCTTCAGGCCTTTTGGTCATCACGATTTGACCTTTTCAGTGAGGCCTGACACTCTGCACATCTGACTCACCCAGAGCAGTGGCTCCAATTAGGGTTCTAATCTGAGGACAGTAGAGGGGAAATGGAATATATGTTTTGGCTGGGCCTGGAGAGGGTGTGCCAGAAGGTTCATTTTGTGAGGAGAATCTACTGAATGCTGTTTGGGCTTGTTTCCTTCCAAGGGAGAGCAATGCTGGGCCTGCTTGCCCCAGTGAGTTGACAGATCATCCACCTGCACAGTAAATTTTGGAGTCTGGTGTCTTTCCCCTTGTGCTGTATCTGTGTTTTTTACAGATTGAATGCCAGTTGGTCACTTTGGTGATCCTAGTTTAGTCAGAGTCTCTAAACCTGGGTAATTTAGATTGCAGGTAACTATTTTACTCCATAGATGGGGATCACATCCTCAATTTTTCTTTCCAGTTCCTAGCGTGAGTGAAGTTTAAACGTAGTCTTTGACACCTCCAATGAAGTCTTCAAAACAACATGAAGGGATTATAAAAGTAACCAATAATAGTTTCTCTAGTTTTAAAGGAAATAAAAGAAATATAAATAACCAAAAAATTATACAGTATGTGAATGTTTTTTAATTATATGTGAGAACGGAGTACTGTATTTAGTTAAATCTTTGCAACTGCATGTGTCTGGCTTGCTTCTAACACCCAGAAAAGATTACCCTTTGGGCAGAATGGGAATTATCCCAGCTTGACTTTGGCTCCATCCTCCCTATTGTCTTCCTCTGCATGTCAGAAATCTCTGCATGTGAGATACTATGCAGCTGTCTGATAACTTGTCAGAAGATGTGCTTCTGATAACACTTTAGAAGTCTGAGGGTATGTTTTGTTTTCAATTTCAAATAGAATATGAAAGAAACAATTTAAAGCATTGCTACTTTGTGGGTTCTAGTCTACATAAATTCTGTTATGTCCATATTCTCATATTTGAATATGGAATTAATAACTTCAACTCTGAAATCTTCCTTTTAAGACCATTCTATAAATTCAATAAGCGTGGGCATTCAGGAAAAAAAGTGCCTATTTATTTATTTAAATTAAATCACAGATTCATGATCATTACCTCTGTGGGGTTTTTTTTTTTTTTTTTTGATTCCAGCTGAGTTCCATAGTGCTCTTTCCACTTGGCGGCCAAAAAGTTAATCTGAATTTGTTTTCAGACTCATCATGTAATTTATTTTATAGTGGTGTAAAAAAGAATATTTTATTATCTTTCATCATATAACATGGTACATTTTATTGTAGGCCAGACTGCATAGCAAAATCTTTTAGAAGGTGTTCAGTTTTTATTATTGCTATGGAAGTTGATTCTGTAGATTATTGGTCAAAGGGTAGACTATTAACTTGAAAATTTTCTTTTTTTTTTAGAAATCTTACTAAGATTTCATTGTAGTAATATTAAGGATTTGACCTGTATCTTTTTTAGGTGAGGAAAAGAACACAGATAGATGACAGATTAATGCAAGGTCAAAGAGCCATTAGAAGCAGAATCAGCTGAGAATCATAGACCTGGAAAATTTCTTTGAGGTCACCTCATGAGGACCCTGTATTTTGTAGCTGAAGAAAATGAAGACTGCAGAGGCTAAGTGATGGCCAAGGTCATACAGCAAGTTAATAACAGAGCCCAAATTATGCTGGAGGTCTCATGGCATCCTCCCCAGGCCCTTTCTACCACAACCACTGATTATAACTGACCGTCTGGCTTGTGAAATCTCTGCAGATCGTGTTGCTCTTGAGATTTAAGGCAGAATAGGATATTCACTAGACATTCACTAGAATTCTAACTTTGAAAGGTCATCTATGACATATGTATATGTATATATATATATTTTTTTCCAGGTCTTTGCCTGTACCACCCAACATTGGAGTGCAAATATGGGATTCAAGTTTTCTTAAAATTAGCCTTGTTTTAACTTACCACTTTTATTGACCAGTTGATCTGTAATGTTTTTCTTTCTTTCTTTCTTTCTTTTTCTTTGTTTCAGATTGGTTAACATTTGTCAGGTTTGTATTCAGGAATGAAATGAAATTATTTTCAAATTATTAGAGATTGCCTAAAAAAGAGTATTCAGAAGTCATCTGTTTAAAGCCATTCTATTTAAATTTGCTTTAATATTCTTATATGGACACTTTTAGTTTAGATGATTGACTGACTTAATATTGTATGAATAATTTGATAAATAGAATCACATCAGGAGGTCACTGGATGAAATTATATTTTGCATGGGCATGACTCTAGGAGACGTAAAATCAATTATCATGTGGTTTGTTTCCACTGTGGTCTTACTGCCACGAGTCTCATTCTTTTTCCTTTTTTTTTTTTTTTTTGTCTTTTTGCCTTTATCTAGAGCCGCACCCGCGGCATATGGAGGTTCCCAGGCTAGGGGTCTAACAGGAGTTGTAGCTGTCGGCCTTCGCCACAGCCACAGCAGCGCGGGATCCGAGCCGCGTCTGCGACCTACACCACAGCTCACGGCAACGCCGGATCCTTAACCCACTGAGCAAGGCCAGGGATCGAACCCGCAACCTCATGGTTCTTAGTCGAATTCGTTCACCACTGAGCCACGAAGGGAACTCCACGAGTCTCATTCTTAATGGAAGTTATTTAACTTCTATAAACCCTCTTACTTTTCGTTTTGCATTAGTTTATCTTTATTGATATACTTGAGATGAACAATTTTACTTGTTCAAATTCTATTTTCAGTTTGTTTTGCCTGTTTCATTATTGTCTTTTATTCTTTTCCGATATTGAGGAGATTGGCTCAATTATATAATAGCTATTTTTTATTTCTAACTTTTATAATCTAAAGTGGAAGACTGAAACAACAGTGATAGGAACTGGATAATTAATTGAATTTTACAACTTTTTATTTTTTTCCTTTTATCTTGGTTGGCATTTCCCCCTTCTCTATTCCTTCTAAGTTATGATTTAAATACATGTTTAAGAAGTCTAAATTGTTCACATTAACTTGATAGATAAATTTATATTTTATATTTATGAATTTTATCTTTAAGAATAATATTCCAAAATAGAAATTTATAAAAATTCAAATATAAGTTGTCATGGAGACTTGTGGGGAAAATGAAATCATGAAAGAAAAGGGGAGATTATTTTGTTGATGCCACAAGTGATATTTACAAATAGTAAAAAGCAAGGATGCATAGATGCATTTGTGAAAGTGTTATGCATTGTATATTTCCAATATAATATGTACATTTTAGAAGTAAATGAAACTTTTATGTGCTTTCCTATGAAGGTGTATCATAATAGGTTTAAGTAAACAGGCCCCAGGCAGAAGCTCTTTGATAGAACTTCTAGATTTTTTAGAAGCTTAAAAAATAGCATAAGGACAAAATACTAGAATAAAAATATTTAAATAATTTGTTCCCAGTGTTACAGAGTTGAGAGCCGTCCTACATTTCTACTTCTCCTTCTTCCTTTCATTTATTTTTTTGAGGGGGAGGAGGGAAGGTGATTGAATTAGGTTGTTTTAGAGTGTGGCTTTTCCTTGGGGGCATGTACATCTTTGATTACCTGATAGGCCTTCTTTTTTTTAACTTTCAAAGAGCATTTAAAACAAACAAACAAAAAACCCTGCCATGGAACTGTATTTAAGATGCCAGCTTTTTGGTGTGTATCTAGATCACTTTATGTATGTTCTACAGACCTGTATCCCATATACCATTATGTGCAGATAATCTTGAATCATACTTGGATTGTGATGGTGAATTCATCATTTTTATAACCTTGAAAATATTCTCTTTATTGCCATTTTAAATTGTTGTTTCCACAGCATTATTAAAATGTACTCCTTAAGACTATTAAAATTTAAATTTCAATGTCTAGAATTGGATTCAGAATTACATATATGTAATTTACTTTTTATGGGCCATTTTCTCCTCTACTTCAAAGCACAAAACAGGAAAGAAGAGATCTAAATAACTACTTGCTAACTGAAAGTGTAGCACTTAATTTAAAAATATTATGATAAAGACAGTTTGAGTCATACATTAAGATTAAAGAAAGAAAATGTCTTGATTCTTATTTTGTAGGCATTGCTCCAGTTAAAAGAATGAATGGCCAAATATAGATTGTTTGTAAAATATTGTTATTAATTATTAAAATTTTAGAATGCTCATTTAGTCAATGGATATGATTTTGCAGTCACTATAGACTAGAAACTATGTAAGGCACTGACTGCGAATGCATGGAAAAGATATAGTGCTTTGCCCTCAGTAAGCTCAGCACTCTATTTATAATATAAATGTTTCCTAAAACATTATATATTAGGTTAAACTGAGATAAAGTCAACAACAAACAACGTTCCGGAGACATTAAAGATGTTTTCCTCAAAAAAAAACACAAAAACCCTCACATGTAAATATTGACCCATGCAGGAAAATATTCCATTTAGAAATGATGGTCTGAAGGTATTATTAGGTCTTTATTTTATTGTGAAAGTGTTAGGCTATTTCAGTCTTTGATTTTTCTGTTTTCAAAGGCTCTCTTTTTTGCAATATTATTGAAGAATGTAAAGACCAACACATGATAAAGGCTGCATTTATACCAAACAACTAAATTATTTGTGGTGTGGTCGAGTGTCTTCATCTCTTCCATTTTAATTAAAAGTTATGGCTACCTATGTGACAATGCAAATCCAAACTTCAGACCAAGAGTCTGCTATAATAGTTTGGTGTGTTTGCATTTACTATGTAAGCATCTTAGTGTCCTTTGATCTTTTTCAGGCTGCTAAATGTACAGTTCACAAGTAAATTTAGTTTCATTCTTACATTCTGAGCATTGAATAGGATCAGAGAGTACCTAATTCAATACATCATTAAAAAAATAAATAACTTTAATAGAATGGTATTTTCAGCAGTATATTTGATCTCAGACTGGGTGATACAATCCATTGCTGGGCATTAGGCATGCCAGAGGTGAATGGCTGGGCAGATTAGGTGTGATTTTTTTCTGTCATATTTTGCCAAGAGCTCATTTGTAGACCTGAGTTGATGAAATTAGATTAGAGTCAAGGAAATTTTTCTTGTCTATCAAGAAGCTTATTTCCAAAGCAACTGAAAACAAGGAAATGTGTACGTTTGTAAAGAAATGCAGGTTGGGAGTTCCCGTTATGGCTCAGCGGTACGAACCCAACTAGTATCCATGAGGATACGGGTTTGATCCCTGGCCTCACTCAGTGGGGTAAGGATCCAGCGTTGCCATGAGCTGTGGTGTAGGTCACAGATGCTGCTTGGATCCCACGTTGCTGTGGCTGTGACGCAGGCCAGCAGCTGCAGCTCCTATTTGACCCCTAGATTGAGAATTTCCATATGCCACATGTGCAGTTCTAAAAAAGCAAAATAAACAAATAAATAAATAAGAAATGCAGGTCAACTTTTCCCATTTGGAAATATGTTTCAGTACTTTTTATTTTTACTACTGCAAGTAAAGTAAAAGTGATTTTCAGATCTCACAGTTTTTCAAATTCTGAGTCATATATTCTTTTTATTATGGCAACCTTTAAAAATACATTTAAATGAAATAGTAAAGGGCACTAAAGGATTGATAAATGATGAACACAGATCTCCATAAGAAAACATATAGTGGCAATATATATTATATAAACTTATTTCAGTCCCGTTTGAGCTATGAAGAGCTATTCTTTTGGAAGAGCTGTCAAGATTTTTTTTTTTTTTATGACAGGATAACCTTGTTTTTTGCTTTTCTTACAGGTTGAAAAGTGGTGATTAATTTTAATACCGTGTGGTCAATATTTTCATAGAAAGTGACTAAAATGTGGGTGTTGGGAGAAGAGAGTAGAAGTAGAGGATATATGGAAACAGCATTGGAAAAATGCCTGGGTTGGAATCCAGGAGACCTAGGCACTAACTGTTTTTACAACTAGCTATGTGACCTTGAAAAATTTACCTCATCATTCTGAGTCTTAATTTCCTTTTGCCTTTTCTGAAAGAAAAAAAAAATGAGGATAACACACTGGATTTAATAGTATCCAAACTTCCTTCCAGCTCGAAGATTTTGAGGAAAAATAAGGACAGTTATTGCTAAAAATCCCTGAGGGGTGGGGTAGGGACGGTGGTGGACAGCATGACTGCACTCATTTTGATTGTACTCTAGGGACTATCACACAAATAAGGTAAACTAGTATTGATTTCTTTTCTTTTCTTTTTTTTTTTGGTATATAACTTTCTGCTTTTTTCTTTTCCTACAGCTGTTGGGTAGCTGCTGGTTACCATAGAAACAGGTTAGCTCCTAGCTTCCTGTTTCCATTGAAAACAGCTTTCTCTCAACCACATATTGATTTCAGGAAATCATTTTGCTGTGGCTCTGTCATAAAACCCATAAAGATGATCGGCTCTGTCATTTCCTAAGTCAAAGATTCAGTGCAGGTGTATACCCATCCACCCACAAAAATAACTGATTAGGTAATCCCAGTTTTATTTTCATTTCAAAAGTGCCTTGTCAAGACACCATCCTTTTCCCCTTCCCAGAGCTTCTACAGAAGGGAAAGTCTATTCACTTGAGGATTTACAGATATGCCTAACACATTGAAGTGTTTACAAAATAGTGTCATATTCTTCAGTTCTAATCTTTCATAACTCATTCTATCAGAATAAGCATAGAGAATGGTATGCTGTCTAGCACACTTCATAAGTTTGTATGTTAATGTACTCGTTAATAAAGAATATTTCAAGGTAAATATATATAGTGTACCAACTTATAGTGCACTGTATTTCTCTTTTAAGAAGAAATAGTTTTTCTATTTCAGGATATGTATGTTTACATAAAAAGAAGATATATTCACTGTTATGTAAATATATGCTCAGAGAATATGTTTACAAAATTTTTATATAGATAAACAAAGAAAGATACTCATAGGAATATAGCTTAAAATTTTGTTGAGAATATTAATGGCATGTGTATATTATATATACATATGTGTGTATATATATATGTGTGTGTATATATATGTGTATATATATGTGTGTGTGTGTGTATGTATAAATATAATATGTACTCACAGAGTGAGATTTGTGACTGGTATGTATGAGACAGAATTGAAAGGAAACTGGTGATCACCTAACACAGTTGACTCAGTTCACAGAAAAAGCAGCTGACTTGTTCATTGCCCTGGTTAGTGACAATAGCAGGGTGAAAATTTAAATCTTCTGACTCTCAACGCTCTTCCCATTCAATCTCAGTTTCTTAGTCTGGATTGGGTTTAAACTTCAGTGCACACATTTTAGCTCTTGGAAAGTAGCATGCATGTTAGGAATGGTTGGGGTTGGGTCTGTCCTGTTCCATGTCCTATTGTTTAACAATAGCAGGGAAGTTGTCACTGTTTTAGGTATTCTATTTCCAGATCCCCCTCCAGATGTAATCTTCCATTGGTGCCTTCTCTGCAGTTCTACATCTTTTAGAGCCTCAAGATAACCTGCCTGTGCACTTACCTTCTTTTTTCCTTTTAGTCATGTGTATGTGTGCCTTTTGTAATATGTTTTTCTGCTTTTATTGGATTTATTGCCCTTGGAAATTTTTTTTTCTTTTTTTTGCCTTTATGTGGAGCCGCACCCGCGGCATATGGAGGTTCCCAGGCTAGGGGTCTAACAGGAGCTGTAGCTGCCAGCCTTCGCCACAGCCACAGCAACGCAGGATCCGAGCCATGTCTGCAACCTATACCACAGCTCACGGCAACGCCGGATCCTTAACCCACTGAGCAAGGCCAGGGATCGAACCCGCAACCTCATGGTTCTTAGTCGGATTCGTTAACCACTGAGCCACGAAGGGAACTCCGCCCTTGGAATTTTTTAATCCAACCCTAGTTCAACTTAATGGTGATGTTAAGTTAATGTGTTTTGTAGAACATTCTATTCTCACTTGTAATTAATCAGGTCAAGATGCGTTTAAACAGGGATAACTGATGAATTAGAGTGAAAGATATTTGGTGCTGTTTTTAAGATCTGCAAATGAGATTAGATGTTGCTGTGAGGTCAGTAAATACAGGAACAGAAAAACTTGTACTTCAACCTTTCTTTAGTGGACTGTTAGCCAAAGGTGGTATTTACTGGGCTGTGATGGGAGTAAAGCAGCATTGTAATTTTGGGAGTGTTTGAGAGAATGCATTTTACAGGAATCAAAATAGAAGAAGTTGGGCCAAAATGTTGCTGGTAATATTGGGAAAAAAATATTAATTGCTGTGGTTACTTGACTGACCTTTTCTTTCTTCTGAAAGCTGATAATGATAAAGACATCTTTGTAATCCGACATTTCTTCAGTGTTCTTATATGAAGAAAATCCTATGCAGACACTTCATTTTCAATTTGAAGACTCTGGTGGGTTTGCTATCAGATCTGAGAGCTTTGCCATTCTTTATGTATCTGACAATATTGTTGACATCTTTAAAAACTGGAGCAGAAGTCAAAATAGCCCTTCTTGGCTTGTGTTCTGTGATTTAGTCTCATCAATGGAAGGTGTTCTCCTTTGAGTTGTCCCTATGGATTTTCATCATCCATATGATGGGTGAAAATATGCCACCTTTTGGCCACAGACATACTCTTAGTTGGACACCAATGCTTTGTCCAGAATTTTAAGTTATTCACTAAATGATAAAATGGAAAAAAAAATTAGTAGAATAAAGTGATCCTAAACATATTGTCAGGATATTCAAATAATATTGTTAATTCTAAATTTAAGACCACATGTTTATGAATTATGTTTAAGCAAAAACTGTTTGGATGAATGTGAAGTTACTCATTGAGTAGGTTGTCTGATTGGATTCAGTGGAAAGGCCAGAGGTTATTCAGAATTTTTGTAAATTTTGTGTCTGTGTTTATAAGTTATACAATAGATATTCAGATATGAGTCTTCTTATTTAAGTATTTTTTGTTTACTGGTTAAGGATAAAATACCTTTGGCAAAAAAATGAGTATTGTGTGATCTTGTATTAGAAACAATGGCAAAGTAATCATAGCAAGAGGAAACTTCCTATGTTAAATTGGATAAAATTGATATTTAGAAAAACAGAATAATACAGTTATTACCGTTTTATTTATTGTTTAAATCGTCCTGCTTCTCTCTTGAGGTGAACAGTGAAAGTGCAGTTATGAAAATTATTAAAATATACTAATGAAACCTACCTTTCATATATATTGAGTAGGAAATGGACAGAACAGGGACTTGGCCCTTTTTTTGTGCAAACAGAATGTATAGTCACAAGATAACGTCTTCAAAAAGCTATGGGAACTTTATTATCAGGCCTGAGTGACCTATCAAAGTCATACAAAATGATTAGTGAGTGAATCAAAATTGAGCAACTGTCCGATTTGTATCATGATGGATAAACGTTTGCAAGCTTATGCTTAATTCCCAGATTCAAAGTGATGTTGACTGTGCTTTGATAGTTAGAGTACAATGCTAGAGTTATGAAATTCAGGAAAGTTAATTGAATCAAATGTGTTTTAATGTACTAATAAGCTTCAGTGACATTCAAAGTGGATTAGTCTTAATTCAGAAACAGGGTTCTTTAAGTGTTTCACTTTCTTCTGTGAGCCCCCTGCTCAGTTTTGAGTTGTAACATGTGCACACTATGAGTTCTTTAGTTTTCTTTTTAAATTTAGTGATTGTTTTCAATAACTGTTAATTCTTCTGTTTGTGTCTTAATTGTTGATTAAATTCATTTTGAATTTCTCTGTTAGGGGATTTCTTGGTACGTTTACTATTTATTTATTTATTTATTTATTTATTTATTTATTGCATTTTAGTATTGTTCCTGAGGCATGTGGAGGTTCCAGGTTAAGGGTTGAATTGGAACTACAGCTGCCAGCCTACACCACAGCCACAGCAACACAGGATCCGAGCCATTTCTGTGTCCTACACCACAGCTCACCACAATGCTGGTTCCTTAACCCACTGAGCAAGGTCGGGGATTGAACCCACAACCTCATCGTTCCTAGTCAGATTCATTTCTGCTGTGCCACGACAGGAACTACTAACTTTACTTTTTAGTACTTGACTTTGTGCTTCAGTGCTGCGTTTCTTTGTTCATAACCTTCGTGTTTCCTCTACTTTGGCTTGAACTGCTTGGTTGATGAAATAGCGTGTTGTTATCAGACATTAGTACATCTCTCTCCTAGCTAAAACTGGAAGAGAAGCAGGCATCAGAGATGAAAGCTTTCAAATACTTTTGAATCTCTGCTGACATTTATTGAGCTTTAACCACTGGACAAAATTAGGTTAGTACTGAGAATGCAAAGGTTAAAATTTGGCCTTTACCTTCAGGACACCTTCATTCTATTGGAGAACAACTGTATGTCTGTAGTTACAATATAATGCTTTAAACGCTGTAATAGAGACACTGGAATAGTTCCAACACACAAATGTGGGAGGGCCTACTCTCCTGTACAGAGGAGATGAGATTATTAGTTAACACCTAAAAGATGAGTGTTTTCCAGCAATCAAGTTTAAGTCAATAGAGAAGTATGCAGACATGAAAACTTGACAGATAGTACTATGCCATGGGGGTTAAAAAAAGGACCAGAAGGCAAGAGAATAGATTTGAGAGAAAGGGGGTGAGGCTCTGGGCTTTTAAATGAAATTTTCTGAGGAGCTAGCTATTCAGTCCACAGTAGGAATGAACACTTGTGTTTCAGTTTATTCTGAAATAGTTGTTCCTAACCCTAGATACGCCTAGGAATAATTTAAGATTACGACTAAAATTTTCATTTCTCAGGTATCACTATGGGCACTTGAATTCCAGAAGATTTTCATAGGATTCAGATCAGGTGAACTTCTTTGGGGCTGTATTTGGCTACCGACCCAGTACATGCCAGTACTGTGATGTGACTGCTATAAAAGCAAATACAGTTTAACAATGAATTAGGATTCTAGTCATGCTTCGACCAGTATTTCCCAAAGTGTGTTGTCTAGATTGACAGCTGTTTAAGGGATTAACAGCTCTTCCCCTCAAAAGAATTCTATAGACAGATGAATTTGAAAACTAGCTTCAAAGTTAACCAGGTTTTTATTTTTAATTTTATTAATTATTATTATTAATAATATCATTTTTACTATAGCTCTTTTTAGGGGCAAAGAGTTGAAATACTAGCTGACTGCTAGACAATTGGGAAGAAACCCACAACTTGCCACTCACTGAATACACATTTCAGTCAGTGGCCAACATTCTATTCTTCATTCTATTACTCTGTTATTTCAGCTAAAAGATATTATTCTACACTAATTCCCATACAACATATCCAATTTCTAATTAAAATCTTTGCTCAAGGATCATATTTTTAGGAAGACTATCTCTTTTGAGGCTCTGAAAACCTTTCTACCTAATTATTATTATTTTTTAAAGTTTTATTAAAATATAGTTAACAAGTTTGTAATAATTTCTGTTGTGCAACAAAGTGATCCAGTCATACATATATATATATATATATATATATATATATATATATATATATATGCATTCTCTCTCAGATTCTTTTCCCACAAAGATTCACAGAATATTGGGTAGAGTTCTCTGTGCTATACAGCAAGTCCTTAGTCCTTGTGAGCCGATCATTCTATATACCTCACTGTGCATATGCCAGTCCCAAACCCTCAGTCCAACCTGTCCACACCCTGCATGTCTCCTTTGGTAACCATAAGTTTTCAAAGTCTGTGAATCTGTTTCTGTTCTGCAAAAAAGCTCATTTGTATACCTTTTTTTTAGATTCCACATAGAGGGGATATCTTATGTAATGTTTGTCTTTCACTGTCTGACTAACTTCACTTAGTGTGATAGTTTTTAGTTCCATCCAAGTTTCCGCAAATGACATTATTTCATTCTTTTTTGTGGCTGAGTAATATTCCATTGTATGTATGCATCTCATCTTCTTTCTCTATTCCTCTGTTGATGGACGTTTAGGTTGCTTCCATGTCTTGGCTATTGTAAATAGTGCTGTAATGAGCATTGGGGTGCATGATTCTTTTTAAATTATGGTTTTCTCTGGATAGATGCCCAGGACTGGGATTGCTGGACCATATGGTAGTTCTATTTTTTGTTTTTTGAAGCACCTCCATACTGTTATTGCATAACTTGCACAAAGTTGCTTGTTTTAGCGTCCTTCTTTTCCTCTGGACTGGGGAGGTAATACTGTATCTGACTCAGAGGATTGTTATGAGGGTGGACTGAGCAACTTCATGTTAGGAATCCAGCATAATGCCTGGTTCTGTAAATGTTGGCTGTATCATTATTATCATCATCATTATGACCATTCCTCAGGGCAAACATTGGATATTTTGAATTTCATGTGGCTACTGGAAAACTCTCTAGGAAACTGTAGGGTATTTCTATCCCTCATGAATAAATAGTGGTTAATTAGAATAATATCTAACAGGTATGTATTATACACCAGGCATTTTATGAATGGCAAAGTAAAGGCGTATTTCCTGCCTTTAAGGGGTTGTGGTGTCTTGGAAGAGAACAGTAGAAGGGGAATGATAGTGACATGTCATGAGAGCTCCAGCAAAAGTATGCTCAAGGTGGGAGTTGATGTAGTCTTACCAAGGTTGGAAAAAAACTTCCTGGAGGAAATGTGCCTCTCTTGGTACCAGAGGATGAAGAGGAGATAGCCAGACCGTTTAGAAAGAGAGAAAAGCTGAAACAAAGTCCTACAAGGAAAAGATTTGTAATCGGAATATTATTCTGAACGCTTTATACTTGGAGAAGGGATTGACTGAGCTGGGGAAGATGAATGCAGTTTGTCAGAGGGGTTACAGTTTAGCACGTTAATCATCCAGGCAAGTGATACTGGTGATCTCAATTAAAACAGTGGCCAGAGGGATGAAGTAAAGTGAACATAGTTTAAATGGAATTGTTGATTACTTAGGTGCAGTGAATGAAGCAGAGAGAGAAGTCCAGAATGTCTCCTCCTGGAGTTACCCATCGTGGCTCAGTGGAAATGAATCTGACTAGCATCCATGAAGATGTATGTTCGATCCCTGGCCTCCCTTAGTGGATTAAGGATCCAGCATTACTGCGAACTGTGGTGTAGGTTGCAGATGCAGTTTGGATCCTGCGTTGCTGTGGCTGTGATGTAGGCCAGCAGCTACAGCTCAGATTGGACCTCTACCCTGGGAACCTCCATATGCTGCAAGTGCAGCCCTAAAAAAAAAAAAAGGATTCTCCCAGATTTCTGTTTGCACAATAGGGCAAGATAACCTTTATGACTTGTTTAATTCAAGATTCAGTGGTTACATAATTTGAGAAATCAGAAGTTATTCTTTCATTGGTTTTAACAATATAATATTTTGTATTATATTTTGTGGTTTTTTTTGTATTTCAGTACTAGTTACTTAATTATTAACAGCTATTTCATAGATTTTATGGTTGTGAAATTAGATGCAAATAAGGCTCTTAAAATTTTTAGTTGCAGTAATTCACCACCATAAAAAGTGGTGAGGAATAAGAAGTCCTGTCTATAAGAATTGTCAGCTTCGCATTGCTATTATTTTGGTTTAATGACCAAGAAAATAATTTTTGCATAATTTCTACAGAATGATACTGACTAGTTCAGTATAGTGGCTCCTATAGACTCCAAATTTAGAAGCTTAAATTGAACTGGGGATTAAAAAAATACCAAGAAGATTCTGTGGCTCCAAACACTCCCTGGAAAATTCCTTTAAATAAATATTTCCTTTTGATAAAAATCCAGGAAGGAGCAAAGGTAGGAAGGAAGAAAAACAAAAGTGAAAACAGCCATCAAAGGAGTTAACCTAGGAAGAACATGGAGACTTCAGATCCAAGGAAGAGTAATTCCTTCTAAAGCATTAATATAGCAGGCCATTTTCTTGCTTACAACATCGTTATCCCTTTCTTCTGGCTACATATTAAGATATATTTTCCTCAGCCTGGCTCTCTGGAATCTGCCCACCATCTATAATCCTAATAATAGCTCTCACAGCTCTACCAGTAAGACTGCATGCTTTGGCACTTCTGAATACAAGAGACAATCTTACATTGTTGTACATTTATATACATTATTGTCACAGCTTGGAATACTTTCTCCTCTTCGATTTAAGTTGATTTAATTGTCTTTCAGTATCCTGTGTAATTATCAAGTCTTACTTGACAACTTCTAAACTCTCCATAAAGCAGTTCATTTCTTCCTCTGAGTGTCAGTCCATATAATTGTATAGACAGTATTATAGCACTTAACTGATATATTAGTTTCCTTGAGTTGTTGTGGCAAACTACCACAAACTTGATGTCTTGAAACATAACTTTATTTCTTGCACAGTTCTGGAGGTCAGAAGTCTGAAATCATGTGTCAGCAGGATCGGTTTCTTCTGGAGATTTTGAAGGAAAAATCTGTTCCATAGCTACCTCCTAGCTTCTGGTGGTTTCTGGCAATCTGATATTCCTCGGTTGGTAGACACATCACTCTAATCTCTGCTGCCATTTCACATGCTGATCTTCCCTGTGTGCCTGCCTCTCAGTTTTCTCTTCTCACAAAGACACCAGTTCTGAGATTATAGCCCCAAATAATCCAGCCCGACCACATCTTAATTTAATTTCCTATACAAATATGCTCTTTCAAAATAAAGTCACATTCTGAGGTTTATGGTAAACATGCATTTTGGGGAGATGCCATTCAACCTATGCTGACTTTTCCATTTGTGCATCATTTTCATAGTATCCAATAAGCCTTTTATTTTCTGATTTCTCATTTTCCATTTCAGTATGCTCTCGTTGAAGGATCTTTAAGGATCTTTGTGAAGATACTAGTTAGATAATTTTCAAAGTTCTATTTCTCTTCCTGAAGATACTAGTTAGGTAATTTTCAAAGTTCTATTTCATTTTTGGTATTAACTCTGGCCCCTTTAGGATTTTTTTCTATTCTTTCACTTTTTTCTTTCTATACTGTTTATTTTCTTCAGATGTCTTTCCCTTTGAAAGAAGGTGAAGGTAATTATAGTGCTATGTGGATAGATAAGCAAGATCATGCAGAAACATAGGATTCCCTTCAGGGTGGGTGGGAGAAGCAGGTGGGCAAAAAAGGGACCCTCTCAAGCTGTAAGAAAAGAATCTATTTGGGGACAGCACATTAGTGAAGTTCAGCTAATGCAGAGTGACCTTTCCCTCATCTTTTTCTTCATGCACTTTGAGGAAATCTGAGGTGCTAAGAAGTTTGCTTCACTTTTCTCTATCACACTAACACATCTAATTATAAACTGTCTTCTTGTATGTTGATTCTATACATAATTTAAAGAGTTGTTCTTGCTGACTATATCCTGGGGGCAAAATCTGAAGCCAGCCACTAAAGGAAGTCAGGGACTTCCAAGGCGTTGACCCACAGCTAGCTCCCTGTCTTTGGGCCTGTTGCCTCTGAGTTTGAGTTTTCTCTGGTTTCTGGAACTTTCTGAGAAGAACTGGATTAATCCCAAGAAAAACGTTCTCTTGCATCTATATTGAATTCCATTCTTCTTCCCTTCTGAAACTGCGTCTCCATTAGTTCAATCCTGTTTGCTTTATATCTTAGTGTTTCTTGGTCAATGACCGCAGTATTTCCTGTTTTCTATCCCTGTGATATTTTTCATCATTTTTAATGACACTTGGCCAAGGAGATGAGGCATACTATCTTCCACTAGGATTTGACTGCATGTGTATAGGTTTCTTGCGCATATACTAGTTCTGAACTCTTGTGCTCAGGAATATCATTCCATTCTTGCTGTTTGCCAGAGTAGTACACAATGTCTGGCAGTTTTCTCCTGGATTTTCATTTTCACACGAACAATTCCATGAGTTTTCTTGTCTGTAAGGATATATTCCCTATGATTCTTCCCAACAAAGTCATTGTTTCTTCTTATCTTCTTTGAGCCCACTTTCTTTATCTACTTTTCATCTATTCTGGTTCCCAGATATGTAATCCTAGTGAGGAAATTCAAAGCCAATGTATAGTGTGTGATTTTACCATTGCTATAAGAAGCTTGTTAGACTAACATTAAGCAAAATCTAGAAAAAAGTATCATTTGGAGAATAGTGGCATTTTAATTTATCATCTGTCCACTGAGAATACACGTGTAAGAACGTGAACTTTGATGATTTAATGCATATTTGTGGTACTTAAAGTTCCCCAATAGAGTAACAGCATCAAGGTGAAATACTGTTTACCTATTAGCATGTTTTAGTTTTTTACACAGAGACATTGCCAACGGGACCAGATGCTTAGCCCTTATTTTGTAGAGAAACGTCTGACTGACGATAAATAGATGGCACTGACTGTCCTGCTAATTACATGGAAACAGGGCCTTCAGTGAAGGGTGTTGTATCCTAAGAAAAGATGCTGAAGAATGAATGTTGCAGCAGCAAGAAAATTAGGCAGAGAGAGCAGAAAAAAAGATTCCTGTTCATCATAGTATGGTTATCTCATTTCATTTAATAAAATAGAGATATCCAAAGGTGAATTTTTCCCTTTGCTATCTAGAATACACTTTATCAAAACATCAAACAGTAATGAAGACTGTTATATATAAAATCTAATTATGCTAAGATATTCTTCCTGAGTTATGGCAAATAGAGGACTGAGAAAGACAAAGAAATATGTATTTTATGTATTTATAAAATAGTTGTCATGAAAATAGAAGGAATGAGAAAAGCCTGAAATTATACAAACATACTGTATATATTATAGAGATCATACAACATTGTATTGTTTTTAGGATAAACCATTGTGAGACAGTAGATCAAATAAAAATTATAAAATACATGGTAATATTTAAAACAGAATAATATTTAGTAACAAGTTTATATTTTAAAGATAAGGGTTCATTGTCATTTATTCATTTTTAAAATTAAAAAATGGTCTTAAGTCATAAAAGTAAATATTCTTATTATGGACAATTGAGGAATTATATAATATGCCGAAAAAATAGTCCTTTTATCCCCAAAGGCTATTAGAAATTTAGTATAATTATTTTATTTTTATTTTCTTTAAGGTAATGCTAACTATAGAGGTAAAGAATGTTTTTATCCAACACTAAATGTTTATGATCAGGAATACAGCCTTCCCTTTTATTTAAATCTGGTTTTAGATCTAAAAAAAAGAATTTCATTGTTTATTTCATGTATGTCCTACATGTTTACTTCAAGGGTTATTACTGTATATTTTATAAATGAGTTGGTATTGTGAATGGGATATTGCTGTCTATTACATTTTACCTAGTTTTTGATGGCATATGAGTAAGCAACTGCTTTTAATATATTAATCATATGTTTACTTATCAATAATCGATCCTTATTGATTGAAATAGTATTTCATTTTATTTTAGGTTTTGTGGATATGGCATACACAGTAACATTCATTTTATAATTTCTAATATTTAAAACTAACATATGCAATTTTGACTAGTAAAATATGCAGTTTCTGTCTGATATTTAGAAATAATGAAGAGTAGAAGAAAAAAAGAATGGGGAAATCTCAATGTGTTAGAAGAATAGGCAGGAGCCCTAAACAAATCTTGGCCCCAAGGACGTCTCTTGCTGCAGGTTCCACTTCTACTTCGACCCTTATTCTCCAGTTTTCTTGATATTCTGCAGCCAAGACTCAAAATTGTCCAGAATTTCCTCCTAATCCATTTATGTTCTAGCATTACCTCTCTTTAAGAGGCATCATGTTGTGATGACTAAGAGTGGAGATCCTGGCATGAGACAGACCTAGATTTGGATACGGCCCAATGACTTATTAGTTGCATGACCTTGGGTGAAATAATTAACCTCTTTAAGATTTTGTTTCATTGTTTGTAAAGGAGCCTCCTCATTAGATGGGTATTATGAGGATTAAATGATATGAGAACTAAATGTGACAATGCATTTAATGTATGTTGCAGAATGCCTAACATAAAGTAAGCCTTCTATAAATGATAACTACTATATGAAGCTTGAGGGCAGGCTGAAGTGCAACATCTTTAGTCTAATAATTGGTGGCATCTTTCAAATGTTTGTTTATGTCTAGATCCAGGGACAGGAGAACCTCTTTTTATTGGATCATAGGTAGAAAATCCAGGAGACTGTGAGAGAGTTTGGAAGATAATTTGTGTTTTTGTCAATAGATTGAGTACAACTGGCAATTTTCTATCATTACCTTGACCGTAATTTTACTAAGTTTAGACCCTTTGTTGAAATGAAGTAAGATAACATTCCTGATACCGTTGCTTACTTCTCTGAAAGAGAGGAAGGGAGTAAATGATCAAGAGGCACAAGGGAGGCTTAGATCATTTTTGTTCAGCAAACTGCTGCTGCCTAGGACAGACCTGTACATGGACGGCACTCAAAGAAGTGTTTCTTGACAGACTGGCAAACTGACTCTTTCTTAAGTAGAGGTATACTTCCCAGCATGAAACACTCCAAAGGCTTCCACTGCTTCACCTACAAATGCACCTCTGAGGAAAGCAACTAGAAACCTCTTTCTTCCCTCAGCTCTGTGGCTCCCCGAGATGATTGTCAGAGGATAAGAATCAGGAGGCCCTGTGACCGTTGTTACATTGCTGCTATCGGAGAACATAACCACACTGGCGACTCTACTTCTAAAACTAACCAAAGAGTAACCACTAAGTAGCTAATTTTATTACAGAAGTAGAGTGCTCCCCATTTCATGAAAGATTATTGGTGGAATGACTCTTGGTTAATGTGGTTTTCCTAGTCCAAGGTAAGGCTGGCACCAACTGTAATTTTTAAGAGTTTTCGTATTTCTCTAATCCTGACCAGTCTTCACTCACCTCACCCCCATTTCAAGAGTTTGAGCATACAGTGCTATGAAGAGGGATACTCAACTATTCTTATCAATAGATATTTTAATTAATATAAATTCTTTCTGGATCCTGGCATGTCATGAATTTTTGTCCTTAATTTTTCTGGGCTATTATAGTGTGTTATTAGTATACGTTTTTATGACTGCAGGGTTGCCAGATAAAATAAAACACATAGTTAACTTTGAATTACAGATAAACAAAAATAAGTGTTTTTAATATTAATATTTGTACCAAATAATGTGTTATACTTATACTAATAACATTTTGTTTCTTATCTGACATTCAAGGTTAAGCAGGCATCCTGTATTTTTATTTGCTAAATCTGGCAGTGCTGCTTTGTGTTTTAAAGAGAATTCAGAAAGAAATTTTTGGTGCTTGCATTTTACAGTCTTTCTCACTGTTTTAGCATAGTTTCAAAAACAATTTTTCCAACTGAACATATTCATAGTACTATACATTGTCTGCTGTTGCTCTAACACTAATTTTTGAAGCAGTTAGTGTTCAAATAGAGATAGAAGACTTCTCCAGCTGTCCAGTGGCATTACTGCCAAAACAACAAAGATGGTTGGGTCCTTGCCAGAGGTGATTTCTGTGATCCTAGAGCTGGAGAAAGGGTGACATTTAGTATTATTTTCATTCAAACGTTTCTGGACCAGCATACCACCATATTTTTTTTTCTCTTCTTGTTGGCCATTTTATAACTTCTGTTTGCATGTTAATATCCTCTAACATGTATGATGATTGCAAAAAATAGAGCTTTTAATTATTACCGAATAATTGTGCTCAAAGTCTATGCTATTTGAGGAAAACTCAGTAACTGCTAATGAGCTTTATAGAAACTTTTATTTTAGGTGGGTTTTTAAATATATGAGTACATGCATTCTTCTGAAATTTGATTCATCATAATTTTCTTTCATAGTCCTCGAGTTATTATATTTATGTTAACATTTGTGCTAGTTTCAGATAAGCAGTAGTCTGTGGGCAATTAAACATTCTGCTCCAAGATGTACACTGGAAAAAATTGCATCTTCCTCTGCCTTCAGTTTGGTTCCACAGTCATTCCCTTTGGCCTTCACTGTGTCTCTTCTGCAAATAACTTTCCTTGCAAGCATTGCCAGCATGCCCCACTGTGAGTTCTCCATGATTCAGTAAGTGAGGAGCACATAGTTGAAGGAATACAGCTGGGAGAATAAGGACAAAGAAAGAGGTTGGAACAAAAAACCATATCCTATAACTGTAATTCAGTAATTCTAATGTTTGGTAAATTGTCTCTTGCAGTTGGTTCCAACAGAGGACTTCTAAAAATGTTTTAGACAATGGCAATGTCATACTAAGGGCATAATCTCTCCAAGCAGAAGTGTTTTCTTTAGTACACAAGTCCTTTGAGATGCTTCATCATAAAAAAAAAAAATTCTGTTTGAGATATGAGTCACACTCTATCTCCACTTGTTGATTCACGGTGCGCATTATGCATTTAGCCTCTGAGAAATCCGATTTAAAACAAAAAGGAAAATTGCCTATCTTCCAACTTTTTTTCCAAAAACATACAGTTTCATGGAATATCTTTCACAAAATACTTTTTAAAAGGAGGAGATCATATCTCTGCTTATCTAAATTTTGATTTGTGTGTGTTTTAAAGCCATTTATATAGAGTCACATACTCTGGAGTCCTGAGTATGTTAAACTGCAGGGCTGAAATGGGAAAATACCAGTTTTATGAAATGGGGATTCAAGTCAACTCTGTGTGCCTTTGAATTTGGCCACCATTGAAGACAATATTTGAGGGCTTTGATCCCATGGTTCCATAATAGAGTAAAGACTTAGGAGCTAAAAATTAAAAAAGTAACTTGAAAAGAAGAATGTCTTCATGTAAGTTAACAGCAGACCTTTCAGTCATAGAAAAAAACTGGTGAAATGCTGATCAGCTTTGTAAATAAGGTAATTTGTTTCTCAATCTAGTAATCTTACTTTTAGAATTAATTATAGCAAAGTGTATTATATATGAGGAAACTAATTTTTGCACAAAAATATTCCTTGAATAATTATATTAGTCAAAAATTAGAAATAAATTGCCAATAAAGGGAGACAAGAAGTATATGTAAATTATGATAGTCCACATGATGGGGTATTACTGTAGTGTGAAAACTAATATTTATGAAAAAAATCTTAGTTACATGGTAGAATACTTATAAAATATTATCATAGCAGATTTGCACTTTACTTATTTGGTATATTATTAATAATTTAAATAAGTATGTGGTGAGTAAATTCTGAGAGCTAGTAAAAAGAAATTTGAGATCACTTTTTCATCCTAAAAATTACATATTTCTAAGTTTTGTTCACTAGTAATTTGTTAACTGTAAAAAATATGAATATGCCAGTTTTAAAAAGCATGTTTCTAAGATATAGCAGTGGGTGTAAATGAGGCTCTTAGCATTGAAGATCTAGCAGGTTGATAATTCTATAAATCTTTCTGCTTTAAGGAATTCGTGAAATTATCAAACGTCTCTTCTCTAATGTCTAAACTGTAATGCAAGCAGAGAAAGAAATTATCACTGAGAAAAATTAAGTACTCTATTTAATTGGTCAGATATTTATTGAGCTTCATGTATACTAATGCTATGGATGCTGGAGATTACCTCTAGCCTGAAGAATCAAACCAACTTAACTGGGGCTTGGAGGTACAAAAGATAGCTAAACAGAACATTACATAGTTTGGTAAATTCATAAGAGATACATAAAATGTCTTAAGAACCCATGAAATGAGCATCTAACTTAGAAATCAGGAGAGATTTTTGTGGGGAGGGAACACCTGAACTGAATCAAATGACAGGCTCATTGTCAGTGGAAGAAGCATAAGAAGAAATATGTTCCTGGTAGAGGGGACAACACTGAGAATGCCTCGAGTTTGAGGGCACCCCCCAAGTTAATCATTTTGGCTTAAGTAGGGTACAGAGGCATAGAAGGAGTTGGGAGGCAGAGCCCAGTGTTTTCCTTAAAATGCACTAGGTGGTTCTAGAACTCCAAGAAGCATTCTCTAAGAAGCCTAGAGAAAATTTCCAGAAGTCTAGGATTTGTAGTCTGCTTTGTACTGGCTCCACTGATTTCTTTATTGGCATTACAATGAAATTGAAATTAATAACTAAAGTGACATTTGTAGGAAACTATGATAGTATATTTATTTAGTAGACAGATTTTATAACATTGTGTTTTCAGAAATACATACAAATTGAATAAGTATGCAAACTAATGCATCACATAAACTTCGCAGCATGTGCTACCATTGTGCCAGTCCAAAGATGTCTTTCACAATTCTATCCTCTATTACCTTATTAAATTTAACATCTGTTACCTTCCCTATAATGGGTTGCATATCAAGTCCTTTTTTTTTGGTAACTCTTGATTGATTATTCTGTTTCTTCTGTGAGAAAGAAGAAAATGAGAAAATTCAAAAGATCTTATTTCAGATATAGAATCTGCTCTTACCATTCCAGATATGTTCTCTGTATCCTTCCAGCTCTACATTTTTGTTCCCTTCAGAGAGATCCTGCATTCATGGGTCCATTAATGGGTATTTACATATGAAAATTTTCCCATGAGAATATTGCCTGTCATGGCCATGTTCAGCCCTGATTCTGTTTAGTGAGGATTGGGCATATAACCACCACCAGTATTTAAACTCTGTTCTGTCTCTGTGAATTCACAGATATTTTCAGAAGCAGGCATTTTGGTGTGTGAGTGGCTCTTCAATCAATGCATCATACATGACTAGATGAATATTTTAAATATAGTCTTTCCCAGATGCTGGGAGATAATTAAGAGAGATCACTGTGCTTGGTAAACCATATATTTCCTTAATTCAGGAAAGAAATACTGTATGGCAGCACTTTCCATCAGGCAATGTAATGGAGTGAGAAGAAGTGGCTGGCAGAATTAGACTTGAGTTTACATTCCAGCTCTGCCAATTAAGTCATGGATTTCCAGGAAATTACTTTATTTCTGAAAAAGGAGATGTGATTAGGGTTAAGTGAGGAAAAAATACATAATTTGAATTTACATAGAAGGTACTTATCTAATGGTTGATATTATTATTAGTGATTAAATCTAGTGCTATTAACCCAGTTTTCCTTAGCCTAGCCAGTTGACTTGTATGGAGACTCTAAACTAGATGATCAAGTTAGCACTAATAATATCTGCCCTTGAATAGTACACAAAACAAGTTTAGGTCCTAAAGGGTATGTATGATTATTAAAATTACTCATTTTTGTGTTTCTACAAAGTGAAGGACTGTGTTATTAATGGGACTGCACAAATTACTACACAAATCCTTACAGAATTTATATCTAGAAAATATGAACCAATTATTACAATCAAATATGAGAAGTGTTATGATAGTGGGTATAAGGAGAACACAGAGAAAGTGGAGCTAAGCAACCAAAGATGATGAGAGAAAAGCTACAGGAATTAAAGTTTATACATATTTTTGAAAGAAGGATGTGGATTAGGAGAAGTGGGTGTGAATACGAAATGTGTGTGACCTGGAAGAAATGTGTGTGAGAGGAAGAAATGTGTGTGAACTAGAAGAAATGTGTGTGAGAGGAAGGGTATCAGGTGGATGAGGGGTGTGTGTGACACTTTTGAGGAAGAGAATGAAGTTGAGAATTTAGGAGGGAGAGTGGATGGTGAGATTGCAAAGGGGGATGGAGTCAGTGGAGAGCCTGGTAAGCCACGTAAAGGACTTTGGGCTTATCCTAAGAGCAATGAGTATTTAGTAAGGGATTTGCAGCAAGTGAGTGACAAAATCCATTTTAAGTTTTAGAAATACTATTGCTACAATTTGAAGACTGGGCGAGAGAGCAAGGGCAAGAGTGGAAGGAGAACAACAGAGAAAGAGGGATTGCACTAACTTAGGCACGATTTTTCTGTTGGAGCATCTCAGTGTTCTTCCCCTTCATGGCTAATTGCTATACAGTGTTGGACTATGCAGAAGTGTACACAGTGAAGAGCAAACTTGAACAACTACAGCTTTCTTAAAAATAACTTTTTACTGGACAATTTGGACTTTTTATATTTTTTAACTGGGAAAAGTAGTAGCAGCTTCACTTTTTCGATCAATAAAATATTTTAAGACAAGAATAATATTCAGTTCACTTTCAAATTCCAGGGTGAAACCAATTTCTGTTATTAAAGTTGTGGGACCATCTCAGGCAGAGCTGACATTTCCTATTGTTACGTCCGTCTGTGGTGAGAAGACAGAGATAACATTCAGTTTGACTTAAAAAGAAGCATAATGATTATACTAATATTCCTAACATATATAGATAATGTTTCAAAGACACATCAAAGACACATCAAAGGCTTACAGAAATTTCAAACGTAGTTTGCTTTTATCTGTAGAGTCTTGTCATTTCTTGGTCTTTCCAGTAACTAGTTATTTCATTCCTGAGGTTGACTGATAATTTTGGTTATCAAAATTACCTATGCATTAGGCGCAGTAGTTTTTGTATTTTTTACATTTCGGATTGGATACTGAAAAGAAAGTTTAAATATTTTTATCATGATGGATATCTGTATAATAGGTTACAGTTTGTTTTAGAAATCACCATGGTTATAGAAGTTCCTACTTGATTAGCTCAAAGGATTTGTCAAATTCAGGTTTGAAGTCTCTGTATGAGTGGTCTGTTTTGGGGGAATATTTGAGTGAAGGGCACCAAAGTCTTTGCATTATGCTACTTTATTATGATGCTGGAAAACTTCTAGTAGTGGAGTCAGTCCTTTCAATTAATGTACTGTGATTTTTGAATTTCTCTGTTAGCATATGTTTCCCTAGAGGGGTAACATTGTTGAGCTCTTTTCAGTCACAAACACTACCATAAATTAGTGATCAGATTGCTAACTGCTCCATCAGTGAGGGTCTGGAAGATGTAAGAAGCAAAAAACTATCTGTTTGTGCGTATTAGGTCGGAAAGATAATGTGTTCATTCTATGTCTCTAATGCTCTGCTATTAGGCATCTGCATCCCTAGTACCCAGTATAGGGCCTGGCACAAAACAGCCCACAATATCTTGTCCTCAGTTCTCAACTCCTGGGGGGTGGGGGAATGCTCTGGAAAGAGAACATTTTTTAGTAACTGATTTGCAGTAAAACTTGTCCTGAAGTGAGGTGAGGCTATTTATAGTCTTCTTTATTTATCCCACTTAGTGTGAATGTTTTGATTGCTGCAGAAGTATTAATGTGCTTGATTATGGGGTGCTGCCCCAGACCCCGCTGGAGGTGTTACATAATGTGTTAAAGGAACTGTGTTACCTTTCTAAAATCTAAAAAAAAAAAATCAGAAATCTGAAATACATCTGGCCCTAAGGGTTTTGAATAAGACTGAGGGTCTTGGAAAGTACTTTGTACTCAGTGCTTCCCACAAGTCAGGTTGGGCATTGTATGCAAACACATGTTATCTTGTAAATGTATCCAGGAGAGGCAGCTGTTATAGAGTGGAAATAGCAGGGACTGGAAGGTCAAAATACCTGAGCTGAGATTTCAGCTCTATTCTTTAACCACCTATATGCCTTTGGGTATTATCCTTTTCTGCCCTTTACCTCCGTTTTGTCCTCTCACAATAGAGAAGTAACATTTACCTAATAGATTTATAATTGAGATTAAGTGATTTGAGATGCAAAGCACTTATAACTATGCCTTCACAGAATTATTCTTATTAATCATTTTGATAAAACTGTGATATTGGCACCATGATCCTCCTTTTATAGGGGAAGAAATTGAACTCTGATGAAGTTTGATAACTTGCCCGTGTTCACACAGCTGGAAAGTCATTGAGAAATATTTGAATCCTTATCTGTGATGCCATCAAATCTGCTTTTTTCACCATTGTACCCTATTGTTTCTTTGCAAAAAGCGGTGTTTTAGTGAACCTCTAGGAATGAAAATATTGAGAGAAAGAGGTGCTGGGAGGAGGTCAGATGGTAGGTACTCTAGTGAGGGATCCACTGCAGTCATGAAAGTGTGGCTTTCAGGAATAAGCATGAATGCTTAAGGGAGGAGGTAAAGTTATTAAATATAATTTTCTGCTCTACAGTTCTGCTTAGGATTAGTCATATCTGCATTGCTGTAGTTATACAGGTGTGTCCTGCACAGACAGAAAAGAGACTGGAAAAAGAGTAAAAAAATAATGTTGTTAGAAGTAGGGCAACAGTTTACTTTATTCTTAAGTGAGGATTATTCTTAGAGTGAGGATGAGGGATTATTATTATTATTTTTAATTCAAATGAGGTACTCTATCCTTGTACCTGGGATTGTAATTCAGCTGCATTTTAAATGAATTTATCTTTTGAGTTTTGCCTTCCATTTCCATGGGAATTCTGGAAACTGACTTGTCAAGTTCCTTACTTTACCCTGGGGGTCATTATTTCAAGGTCATTATCCTTGAAAAGAGAGCCTGTCCACTAAGGCTCTCTTTTCAAGTATTTATTTTGAAGCATTGTATTCTACAAGTTAGAATAAGAACAAAAAGTATGCCATAATAAGAAAATTAGAAAATTGATGTTTTAGGAAAGGCATGAATTATCAGAAACACTAACACTAAAATTACCAAAAATTATACCAGAAGGCTTTTAACCTGTCTAGTTTTATAACTAGTTCTTCTAAACTTTCAAGGAATGATAATTTTCACAGTATATTATTTATTGCAGAGTGTAGGAAAAGATTTTCTAAGAGGATACCAGGTATATTTATGAATCTCTTGTATCAAAGGCAGAAGTATCTTAGTGCTAACCTGTTCCTAAATTCTTTCATTTATACTATCCCATTTTTCTTCACTAAAGTTTGTGATTTTTTTTTTTGAGGATGGTGAATTTTTGTTGTTGTCATTGTTCTCTTTGACTAAATTCCCATTTGAGGGTTATAGGACACGAAGAGTTGCATGTTTATGAAGTAAGCTGAAAAACCAATTTCCAAATTTGGATTTTTTTTTTCTCTAGTCTAGAGTACTTTTTACTCTACAGTGAAGCCTTTGAAAATATTTTTTAATAATCAACACAATATAATTTTAAGAAATTAACTTTTCTACTGCCTTCACCAACATAACTCTGCTAAATGAATTTGATGTTCATTACAGTAAGAGCTTCAAGAAGTATTTTACCATCCCCATGGATCAATTTTCCACTTTAATTCTTACCTACCATCTTATTTCTTTTTGAAAAGGCCTAGTTTCTGGTGAGAGCTAGTTGGCTTAACATCCACGCTAGTTTGTGTGCTTCAGTAGAACTGCATCACTAAGCTTAGATGTAGGTTGTGATGTAATTAGAAGAGTGTCTTAACTACTTCATGAGTATTTCATGTCTTAGTCATGCCTCCAGTGTGTTCCTAGGGATAACTGTATTACAAAAGTTGAGAAGATTAACCAGTATTGTCATTGAGTACCCTACATTCCAGAATATGTGGGCATCAATGACAGGCCTTGTCACTAAATTCTACACAAGGTTTTTACCATGTCTGGATATCGCCCTTAGTGTGTTAATATGCTAATCTGGATATCATCTTTAGAGTGCCAATATGTAGATAGGATACATTATTGTATACCTCTATTCCTCATTTTGTTCCTTTATAAAATAATTATGATTTTGTCAGGAAAATACCATTCTTTGTCTACAGCTATATGTCTCAGGTGAATGCTCACCCCAGACCAGATACAGTGGTGGACCTGAATGGTCCATGAACAATCCCATTTCTCTTGTCAATGAATTAGTCAATAGAACAGTGAAATTTTAGGACAAGTCTCCAAGGAAAATTTTGGAGACAATACCTTCCTTCCAAAGATTGTGTCTCAAGATGAGAACTTAATTTTCCTTCTCTGTGTCGACATTTTATCCTGATGTGATGGCTGAAACAGTTGTTTCATGAAGGCAGAGTGAACACAAGGGATCTTAGAGCAGAAAAATGGAAGGAACCTGGCCACTTGATGACCTAGGTGAGCTGCTGAGTCAACCAGCCTTGTATCCTGACCTTCTGGTTTTCATCAAATTTAAGATGAATTTTCCTATAGTTTAAATCAGTTTTAATTAGTATTTTTTTTATCGATTGCAGCTGAAAGCATCTTAGTTTACCCAGTTCTCAAATTTCCTTCCACTTTGACAATTCCTAAAAATATGTCTATATTATCTATATCATTGGTGTTCCATAGTAAACTAATAGAATTAAAAGCACATTTCCTGAACGCTGTGTCTATTCGTGGGATAGCATTACCTCTTCCTGTTATTTCTTCACTGTTCTTCTTGCCAGGAAGTAGGCGAATAGATCAGATTTTATTAAATTAAACTTTCTAATATAAGTTTATTAACTCTTCCTCCTTCATTCTCACTTCATCCTATAGAAACTTTTTTTGGGAAGTGATTCCTATTTTTTATGTTTCTGTGTTAAAACTTGATTATAATATTAATAAGACAAAATAATATGAAACATTTCAACTGTAATTTCCTTACTTTGTATTATGGGCTGCACTGTAAACTTCCAAAATTCGCATGTCGAAGCCCTAACCCTTGGTACCTCAGAATGTGACTGTAGCGGAGGTAGGGTCTTTTAAAGAGACAGTTAGGTTAAAATGGGTCATTAGGGTAGGCCCTAATCCAGTACACCTGGTTTCCTTATATGAAGAAGAGATTAGGACACAGTGACATCAAATAGAGAAATGTCCATGTTAGGATCCAGCGAGAAGGTGGCCACCTGCAAGTCAAGGAAAGCAGTCGTGGAAGAAACCAAACTTGTCAACAACTTAATCTTGGATTTCTAGTGTCCAAAACTATGAGGAAATTACTTCTGCTGTTAAAGTCACCTAGTTGTGGTATTTTGTTGTAGCAACTGTAGCAAACCACTCTAAAACAATTGCTTTCATTTATTCGTTTTCCAATGTGCAAAACTGAAGTGCAATATATAATAATTTGGAGTATTGGTTTACTTAACTTTCTTGGCACTTTCGTATTGTTGCAGTCTTCCTCTTTATACTTTTTTTTTTTTTTTTTTGTCTTTTTGCCTTTTATGTAGAGCCGCACCCGTGGCATGTGGAGGTTCCCAGGCTAGGGGTCTAATTGGAGCTGTTAGCCGCCGGCCTACACCGCAGCCGCAGCAACACAGGATCCGAGCCGCGTCTGCAGCCTACACCACAGCTCACGGCAACGTCGGATCGTTAACCCACTGAGCAAGGCCAGGGATCGAACCGCAACCTCTTGGTTCTTGGATTCGTTAACCGCTGTGCCACGACGGGAACTCCTCCTCTTTATACTTTTTGATGAGATACAATATTCCATCAATATATTTCTTTTTTCAGTACTATAAATTAAATTATTGAGAACAATAATGAGGCATTAGGGTTAAGAACATATTTGAAAATATATGTACTTTTTCCTTTTGAGTTTTTTTTTTTTTTTGGACAAACTCTTGGGACTTGGATTGTTGTTTCAGAGGTCACAAATATTTTTTTAATAAGAATTGCTAAGTTAATATCCAAAGAAAGTACATAAATCTGCAGTATCATTTGAAATGAATCATTCTGTTTCTAAAGTTAGAAGGATAGGAATTCATTGTTAACTGAAGTGGGGGAAGGGAAAGCTCAAGCAGATTGATAGATCACTCACTGTAGTGAGGAGGATAGGTTTATAGAAATTAAGGAAAGAATGGCAGAAGAGAAGTGGGAGGCTCCACTGGTGTTTATGGCGCTATGATGATTATTTCAATTAAGGCAATGCTAGTAAACACAGAAAAGGCACTTGGGTTCGAAACGTGTTAAGGCCATGATCTTAACACAGTGTTATAGTGATTATGTATAGAAAGTGAGAGATAGTCAGATAATTCCCAGGTTTTGGTGAATGACAGATGTCATTAAAGGAAATTGAGATTGTAAGAGAAAGATGATGAGTACAGTTTAGGCATGATGAGTTGTTGTGTTTGTGGGACATGCAGATGTATGTGTCCATCAAGCATTTGAATATGTGCCTGAAGCTTAGTAAAAGGAAGGGCTGGAATGTATTAGAGGGCCCAAGACGAGCAGGTACAGTAATGAGAATACTACCTCAAATATAGAGCCCTAGGAGATAGCAAAATGTAACGAGTAGGCAGAGGAGTCACAAAGTAGCTTGATAAGTAATGGTCATGGAGTTAAGATATCGCCATCCAAGATAGAGCCAGCCATCAAACTAAGGGAGTAAAACTTTGATAAAGGATTTGTACAAAGGTCAGTATATCATGTATAGCCCAGAAGTCCAATAATATAAGGTCTGAAAAGTAACTATCCAGTTTTTATTAACATGGTTATTGATGACTTTTAGATGAGCAGTTTCTGTGTGGGAAGTTTCTATATCCCAATATGTTGAAAGTAGTAAAATCTAGTATAAAATATTATTTCAAGAAGATTGTTTAAGGAAGGAAAATGAAAGAGAGTTTTAGTAAGAAAATTGTAGATTCAGAGAACTGTGGATTGGATTCAAGGGAAGATAGTTTTTGAGGTTGGATATGAATTTAAAATATATTCAGAGCCAAGAGAGATCTAGAAATTGAAAATAAAAAATAGATTATGAAATGATTCTCAAAGGAAAAATCAGAAAATGAAATGACTCATAGTAGACTCTCAATTAATATTTCCTAAATGAGTAAATGACTGGATATTGGTGGAAGGATTAATAAATAGCACAAGAATCAGTCATCCTCTGAGAATAAAGATAATTGCATGGTATTAGGTTTAAATGTAGATAAAATTCTAAATGAGTCAAGAGATGAGCAAGTTTGTGTGTGAAGTTTTGGTTTTTATGATAATGTAGGAGATTAGAAGTTGAGTAGGACATTTGAGAGGGTATTAAATGCTTATAACATATATATTAAATTACTGAAAAAAGAGAACTTAGAAGGAAAGATTAAGCTATATGATTATAATATTATCTGGGTCTGGAGATTTTTCTCAATGAAGAGAGATGGGTATATATAGGGATGGAAAAATAAATAAAGGAAGAACTCTTGATTCTCATCTTTCTCACTAGGATGACAACTCATGGGCATTGCCGTGGCACATGGCATGTTGCATTTCTTTTCAGTGTGTCGTGTTGTTACCAATTTTTTGTATTTTTTGATAAAGGGATTTGAATTTCAAGCTGCAAAGAGTGTAAATCAAGTACAGTACAATTTGGGCACAGTTTATATGTTTTTTACATAATTATGGAAAAATATGCATAGTGTAAAATTTTCCATTGAATAATTTTTATGTGTACAGTCTTATGGCATTAAGTACATTCACATTGCTGTGCAACCATCGCCACCATCCATTTCCAGATTTTCATCTTCAGAACTGAAACTCTGTACCCACTAAACACTAACCCCCCATTGATCTTCACTGGCAACTACTTATTATTCTACTTTCTGTCTCTATGAATTTGGCCACTCTAAAAATCTCATATAAGAGGAATAATACAGTGTTCTTTTATGACTGGCTTATTTCGCTTAACTTGCTATGCCAGAGTTTTATTCATGTTATACGTAAAAATTCCCTTCCCTTTAAAAAAAAATTATTTATTTGTTGGAAGATCCCAGGCCAGGGACTGAACCCGCACCACAGCAGTGACCCAAGTTACTGCAGTGACAATGCGAGATCCTTAACCTGTTGCACCACAAGGGAACTACTGCCTATGTTTCGATCAGGTGGTTTTTGTTACTGTTGTTTTGTGGTTGTTGACTTGTAGGAGTTTGTGTATATTCCAGATATCATTCCCTTATCAAATATATGATTTGAAAATATTTTTTTCATTCCGTGAGTTGCTTTTTCACTCTATTGATAATATCCTTTGATACACAAAAGTTTTAAATTTTGATGAAGTCTAATTCATATAGTTTTCCCTTTATTTACTGTGCTTTTGGTGTCATATCTAAGAAATCATTGCCATATCCAACATCATGGTTCTATTCTATGTTTTATTCTAAGGCTTTTGTAGTACTTTATCTGTTTTAATAATAAATGAGCACATGAGTTACTTTCTAATACTGTGACTAAGAAAACAACAGCTAAAATAAAACTATAGTAACTAATATCTAAAGTTAAACTATTAAGAATGAAAGTAGTGTAACTCATGGAAGAATTTCCCTACTTATTGAAAATTAAGCTACAATGAAACTGCTCTTAAATTCTTGAGATAATGCAAATAGTTTGCTAAACATTGATATAGAATAGGGATGAGCAAAGTTGATTGAGACATCATCTGCTAAGAGACAGTAGACTATGGAATTTAAAAGGCGATTAAAGTAAAATAGGGGTGGCCCATAGGCTTAAAAATTCCAACTTTCAGTAAAATGTTTTATTGCCTTTGCATTACAGTCACATGGATCTCAAATTCCGGAGTTATCTTGAAAAATTTGCTATAGTTTTCTCCTTATCCAATTGATTGCTAAATTTCTAAAATTTTTATCTTACTGTTATCCCTCATATACGTGTTCTTCCCATTCCCAAAACTGCTGCCCTTTTGACATTAAAGAAATAGCCTCCTCATGAACTTCCTATCTCTTCTGCATGGATTCCTCATGGGATATTTTGGAGCATGGGCAAGTTGGAGCATGTATTTTTCTTAAAAAATTTGGTATTAGACCATTGAAAAAGACAAAGTAATGCCATTTGCAGCAACGTGGATGGAGCTAGAGATTCTTGTCCTAAGTGAAGTAAACCAGAAAGAAGAAGACAAATACTGTACGATATCGCTTATCTGTGGACTCTAAAATATGGAACACATGTGTTTAATAATATTTAAGAATTTTGGTCAAGTTTAAAGAATGATCTAGAATATTTAAGTTTGCTGTTATTTTGATCACCTAATTTAATTAAGGAACCAGTTTGGAAAAATGTTAATGATATTAAAAAGAACAATATGTAATCCACATTCAATCAAAATCTATATTAAAGAAATTACTATCTTTTTTTTTTTTTTTTTTTTTGCTTTTTAGGGCCGCACCTGCAGCATATGGAGGTTCCCAGGCTAAGGGTCTAAACAGAGCTACAGCTGCTGGCCTATGCCACAGCTACAGCAACACCAGATCCGAGCCATGTCTGTGAGTTACACCACCATTCACGGCAGTGCCGGATCCTTCCCTTTGTAGCCCAGCAGAAACAAATCCAACTAGGAACCATGAGGCTGTGGGTTCAATCCCTGGCCTCACTCACTGGGTTAAAGAGAATTTTTATTTTGCACACTAAATGACATTGCCTTATCACTAGTAATGAAACATCATTGAAGGTGCTGTATAAATTTTTAATAATTTGTGCTATTTCATTGGTTGTAATTAATTCTTTTTTTCATTTATAATGATTTTTAATTTTTCCATTATAGCTGATTTACAGAGTTCTGTCGATTTTCTACTGTACAGCAGGGTGACCCAGTTACACATACATGTATACATTCTTTTTTCTCACATTATCATGCTCCATCATAAATGACTAGACATAGTTCCCAGTGCTATACAGCAGGATGTCATTGCTTATCCATTCCAAAGGCAATGGTTTACATCTATTAACCCCAAATTCCTAGTCCATCCCACTCCCCCCCACCCCCAACACAGCAACCACAGGTCATTGGCTGTAATTAATTCTACTGGACTTTTTGGAATTGTTGCAGTTTTATATCTATTTTGTGGTAGTCAATGGTTCATCCATTTATTCAAAAACTTTTTTGTTCAGTTCTGTGTGCAAGGTTCTGTGTGAGGTACTAGGATAGAGATTTACCTAGGAAAGACTATCAGGGCCTAAGACAAAGGCAATCCCAATTAGCTTTATGCTTGAAAGAAATTATTTTATTACTCTTATTTATTTTTGATCCCTTTGGTTTCTGAGTTTCAAAAATGGAGGCTACATATAGTAAATTAATTGTCTGGTGGAGAGATAACTTTGACAAAAAATGTTTACTCTTTCTTTTTTGGCACCTATCTCAACAAAAGATTAATGATTAAAAACATTACCTATCTGACTTTTGCAATGAAAAGCCTGTTAGTCTTATTATGTGCATTATATTTGTGAGAAAATCATTACAAGTAGTCACTGCTATGGCTTAAACCAAGTAAGATAATCTTTAAAGCAAAATGGTGCAAACTTTGCTTCCAAAAATATTGAAACAGATTTTTAATATTTATTTTGGCTGAATTAAATACATTTGAACAGATTCTAGGTTATAACCAATCATAGACTGATACATTATTTACAACTCCTACTGATTACAAAATTATTTGAGAATAAGTTTGATGAGGGAATAAACATTTTTAAAATATATTTGAGCAACTCTTCTTCTGCTGATATGGTTTTAGATAGAAAATGCAGTTATCAAAATAAAAGAAAGCCAAAAGATTGTATTTGTCATTTGTGATTCTCACAACTATTGTGTTTTATGTTTTGTTTTTTATGTAATTATAGTGTCTTAGTAAGTTTGAATGAAACATTGTTTATACAGAAACCATGCAATTGATAATTATAGAGCATGGAGATTAGACCAGCTCTCTGGTCTGCTGCCTGGCGCCACCACTTCATAACTTCTTTATGGCGTTGGATAAATCAGCTTCTCTGACTCAGTTTTCTATTTTGCAAAACAGGGCTGGTGATATATATTTGCTCTTATTTTATTTTAGTAAAAGACTAAACACAATATCTGACAAAAAGAGAAGTGCATAGTTAATAGTCCCTTATTATTTCTTGTAGAATATATTTACCATATATACCTACTAGACTTCCATGTGTAAATATTAAAAAAAGAGAGATAAAAGTCGTTAAATAATTTTTTCTCCAAATGTTTGATTGATTTCCCCAATATAACCATGCCTTTTGGTTTTCTCAAATCATTCATTAAAATAATAAAAAACAGCGTTCATTTTGTCAGTTGCAGGAGGGTAAATGATGAACAGCAAGAAGAGATTAGATTTTTGGAGACAGGAATTCCAAATCACTTGGATGTGGAGCTCATTTTGATCTTTGGCAATCTCATATTATACATTTTTAACAAAGAGTTGTCATTCACATATGGAAGATAAAATGTAGAGATTAAAGCAAAATTGGAAATGAGGATTGAGGATTTAAGATAACTTTTTTATGCATTATAGATTCAAGGCCATCAGGATGTCAGAAAATCTTGAGATACTGTTATATACACAGTAAGGATTAAATTCTGTTATAAAATAGTTATCACAAAAGAAAGAGGGTTTTAAAAATGAAAATAATAAAAAAATTATCCAGTAGAATGCATGATATAATAACTGGATCTTTCTCAGCAGTGCTTTTGAGAAAACAATAATGCCAAAAGCATTAAGCTATAAACACAATGCATCAATTACAATTCAGATTAGTGGAAGAAAGACTTCTCTGCTAAGACAACTTAGTTATCAACCTTTATTTATTTTTAATTTCATGAGTCTTTACATATGTTAACCTCAAGTTTATTTTCTTTATGCTGTTTCCTTGCTGTGTCATTCTAATATTTACCTATGGCTTTCTTTTTATGCATTATAATTATTAATTATTCTTAGCTTATAATTATCATTATTTCTAAAGAGGAAGATGTAACTCATCAGGAACTTTTATTTTATATTTTTGAGAAAAATGATAGTTTTTTTAATCCACCAATTTAATCTTTGTGGTATTTACTAAATTTTCTTTTAAAAATGAAAAAATTAAATAAGTACTATATACTTGTTGCTAAATAGAAACAAAAGGGAAAAAAGTACAGATAATAGAGTAAAAATTCACCCATAACAACTCTATGCCTACTGATAACCACCATTACTATTTGCATGTATATCGTTTTATATTTTTCATATGCTCACATATACATGAATGCACATCTCACACTATCTTACAAAAATTGAATCATTGTTCTCTTTTTTACATTATATATATATATATATATACATATATATATATATATATATATATATATATATCGAGAGAGAGAGAGAGAGTCATCTCTGCCTGAATATAGATCTATGTGTAAGTTTAAGGGGTTACATGATATTCCACAGGAGGCTACATAATTTATTTAACCAATTCCTGTTTTTGAACATTTAGAAAATTTATGAAAGGCAGTAATAATAGATGTTAATGGTTAAGAGCATGGTGCCTAGGTCTAGGCTTCCTTTGTTCACTTGTCAGTCCTGACACTAATGGATGAATAATCGTGGGAAAGTTCTTTCATCACCTTGTTGCTGGGTTTCCTCACAGGTAAAACAGAAATTATAACTAATTATCTTAGGGCTATTGTGAGGATTTAATGAATTAATAATAAAATCATAACATTTATAAAATTAAAGTTAATCTTGAGCTGGAAAAGCTGAGTGAAATGTCACACACTGTCTCATTGTTGATACAACAAAATCCTGGTATAGAGAGGAGCCTGAAACAAACATTCTTCAAGTCTCACTGTTAGATATTTAAATCAGAGATGTATCGAATAAGATGGAAAATACAAACTATCCCTGATCCATCTCATTTTCTTATTGGATTAAGTATTTAGCCTCTCAGACTATCTGCCTGACAGTGGAATGGATGAATCTGCTCAGGGAAAGAAATTTTCAACATCAGCCTATATACATATGTATCACATATATATATGAATATGTATATATATTCACATATGTTTGGTATATAAGTGAAAAGCTGAGAAAATCAAGGGAAAAATAGATGATAGAAGCAGACACACAGGTAATTCACACAGTAGGGTTAGCAGATGAGAACTTTATAATATATTTAAAAACAGCAAATACGAATTTTAAGAAGATGAAATTTAAAAATTGGAGCATTTTATGTAGACTTTCAAAATATCAGAGAGATTGTAGTGGGTATTCTACATAGAAGGAAAAAAGAATAAAAAGAGCAGAAAAAAATGAGATATTTAAGTGTAAATATTGGGAAACTAGAGTACTAGAAAGAGAGGGGGAATTAGTGAAATTATTTAAAGTAATAGTGGCTAAGGATTTTTCTAAACTTATATGCATGTTCAAGAATGCACATTCAAGAAGTTCAGAGAACTCTAAGCGAGAAAATAAAACATACCTAGACACCTAATATTCAAATTTCTGATAATTACAGATAATAATAAACTCAATAAATATTATTACCTGTGCTTAAAAAAATAAAGAAATACAACTGTATGCCAGGCAAGGTTCTGTGTACTCATGTAGCATCTAAAAAGCCATTGCCTAACTCAAGATCACAGAGATTTACTCTGATGTTTAAAGGTTTTATAGTTTCACTCTTACTTTATTATCCATTTAGAACTGATTTTTATATAGGGTCCAAGTTAAAGAACTTTTACTTCCTGCCTTGTATGTGGATATCTCAGCACCACATATTGAAGAGAGTTATTTCCCTCTTTGAATTTTCTTAGCACCCTTGTCAAAAATTAACTGATCCTAAATTTAAAGGTTTATTTCTGGAATCTCAGTCCTATTCCATTGATAGATATGTCTATCCTTGTGCTAATACTACACTGTTTTGGTTACATTGTTTTGTAGTAAGTTTTGTAACTGAAAAATGTGAATTCTCCAACATTGTTCTTTCTCAAAATTATTTTGGCTAACCTGGTTCCCGTAAATTTCTATATGAACTTTAGTATCAGCTTGTCAATGTCTGCAAAACAGGCAGCTGCCATTTTGTTGAGTCTGTAGATCGACTGGAAAATTTTGCCATCTTAAAAACATTGCCTTCTAATCAATGAACATGGGTTCTCTTTCAATTTTTGTAGGGATTTTTAAGTTTCTTTTAAAATGTTTATAATTAGTAATGTATAAATATCACATTTCTTTTATTAAATTTATTCTCAAGTACTTTTTTTTTTTTTTGGCCTTTTAGGGCTGCAGGTGCGGCATGTAGAAGTTACCAGGTTAGGGGTTGAATCTGAGTTACAGCTGCCAGCCTACACCACAGCCACAGCAACACAGGATCTGAGCCTGGTCTGGGCCCACAGCTCATGGCATGCCTGATCCTTAACCCACTGAGCGAGGCCAGAGATCGAACCCGCATCCTCATGGATACTAGTTGGGTTTGTTACGGATGAACCACAATGGGAACTCCTATTCTCAAGTACTTTTGATGATGTTTTAAATAGAATTGCCTTCTGAATTTTATTTTTGGCTTGTTCATTGCAAGTATATAGACATATAGTTGATTTTTATGTATTTTATCTTATATTCTGCAAGATATATAGACATACAGTTGATTTTTACGTATTTTATCTTGTATTCTGCAAACTTGCTAAAAGTGTTCTTAAGTTATTTTTTACAGTGGATTCCTTATCATCCTCTGTAAATACTTCTTTTCTGATTCAAACACATTTTATTTTCTTTTTTTGCATATTTTTTCTGGTTAGGACTTCCAGTGCATCGTTGAATAGAAGTGACAAGAGAGGATACTCTTGTCTTGTTCCTGATACTAGAGTGTTTCTGATATTAGGCTTCAGCTATTAAGTATAAAGGTTTTTTTTTACCTGCCCTATATTAATATGAGGATGTTCCCTTGTATTTCTAGATTTTTTTTTTCATGTTTTTTTATCATGAAAGAGGGTTGGATTTTTCAAATGCTTTTTTTCTACGTTAGTTAAAATGATCACATGGTTTTTGTCCTATATTCTATTAATAGAATACATTACTGATTTTCAGATTTAACTTAGCCTTATATTGCTGGCATAAATTCTCTTGGTCTTGATATAGAATCCTTTTTAAACTTTAGTCAGTTAAGTATTTACTAGTATTTTGTTGAGGTTTTTTTTTTTGGTCTATATTTATAAGGAGCATTGGTCTGTAGAGTGTGTGTGTGTGTGTGTGTGTGTGATGTCTTTTTCTGGTTTTGGTATTGGCAATGGTCTCACAAAATGAATTGGAAAGTGTTCCTTTCCCTTCTATTTTTTGGAATAATTTGTGAAGGATTTGTATTCATTCTTTAAATGTTTGGTGGAATTCACTAGTGAAACTATGTAAGTTGGCTTTTTGTTTTCTTGTGAGCAGATAGTTTTTAAATTACTACTTCAGTCTCTTTACTGGCTATAGTTCAACTGAGATTTTCTGTTTAGTCCATTGATAAAATATGGCAAAAGAATAAAGAGTAGATATTATAAACACCTCTAGTCAGGTTAGAGATAACAATGCAGACTTCTTTTTACTAGTTTCCCTTAGATTTTATGGCTTTGTGTGATGTTACTAGGAAACTGTGCAAGATCACTGTCTTGACCTGAACAAGTTAAAATAACTAAGAAATTAAATAGGAATTTAGGTATGGGTAGCAGTCATGGCTTGGTCTAAGAATATTGATTATGATTGCACTATGTTGGTGGCTCTTTTGGTGAAGTTAGGGAAGGACATACTTGAAAAATTGATAGATTGTTAAATGGGCTTTCAAAGAATTAATGACTAGCCAGCAAATATTAATTCTATGTTGAATAATTCATGCAAATGAAGATACTTTTATTTCAATCATTTCTGAAAGTAACACATAGAAAACTCCAGGTGCCATACAATTGACTATTCTCATAGATGAAAAATAGATTTGGAAGGGGAAACAAAACACCTATTTACAGGTCTATGTTTAGGGGACTCTAATTTACTTACTCAGAGAACATTTATATTCTTGCAGATGACTGGTGGTTCCATTACCCCAAATCTCCCTGTAGCAGTTTAGTCTAGAGGAATGCATTCCAGGATCAATAGTTGTGCTCAGATGCACTAAGTGGAAGCCTGTGGGCATAGTGACTACTGGCAAAGGATCAGAAATCCGTATGGTTTCTAGGAACTGGAATTTCCTAGAAACACAGTGTGAAATGTGTTAGAATGTGTGTGGGGCTAGAGGTATCATTTAATCTGTGACACCCCAGGATACTTATATGATAATATAACCATAGTAGTTCAAATAGTAAATGCCAATTTATTGTTTTAAATGAAGTGAATCAAATTCAGTTTTCGATGGTGGTGTGTTGTGCTGGGCTGAGTGAACATAAACAGGGCCAACACACGCACTTGAGAATTACAGAAAGTCCAACCATCCACCCCCACTGAAAATATTTTATTGTATTTTTAAAATATAATAGAAAATAAGTATGAAGCTAATGATGTTTGGATGCTGGTCCTTGTTCTCAAATGACCAAAGAGAAGCTAGTTTCAACAGAGAGCTTAGGTCATGTATTAAGAGTAATTCTTTATGAGAGCTTTGAGAATTCCTGAGTTCAGCTATAATTCTGCTGCCCCTTTTTCCATGTTTTTCTTGCAAATTTCAATCAAGGACAGTATGAGGTTTTCCCCAAAGTAGTTTAGAATACCTGGGATTTGTTTCATAGTAGCAGCAAAAGTCTTTGTAGGAAGTCTCATGGCACTTTTGAAATGAGGTCACAGTTAGGATAAGTCTATCAGAACTGTGTTTTAACATAAACATTTAGTGTTTCAAATTTTTAGCTTTCAGGAAAATAGCATCTTTCCTTTAATGTAACATAATCTATATTTTTCAAATCATTGACATTATAGTTTTTCAGGTGTGGTGGTGAGATTTTCTAAGTTACCTTCAAGATTAAGTCACTAGCTTTTCAAGTAACAGAGCAAAAATGGTTAAAATGAGTAAGTAGAAGTAGATATTTCTTTTGTGGGCTATTTATCTATCTCATATTTTTGAAATTTAATAATCATAGAAATCTGTGTGTGCTTAATGCTATATTTAATGCTCAGAATTTTTTCAACTGTAAGTGGCTGGTATTAAAACAAATTATTAATGTGCAGAAACTAAATGTATTTGTTCCAAATGAGAAGTGTTCTTTTTCACCATCTGGTTGGCTTTTGGCTAAGGAATCTCAGTTGAAAAAACAGGTTTCTCCAAACAGCTCTTTGTTTATTTCCCACCATAATATCTCTGTTACCTGGAAATGGCCTATCTTTTCCCTTCTTGGTCAAGGAATTACCAACAAAAAGGAAAGAAAATATCCACTTTATTAATTGATGAGAAAAAGTACAGGCTGACAACAACTCCCACTATTCTCCTTCCACTTCTTCCTTATCCATCCCTGCTGGCTTCTCAGGGAAGCTAAGTGGCCTTAGGTTTTGAGGGAATTGGAGCATGCCATCTTCTGAGCTGAAAATGGACTCACACATTCAGATTCATCTGCAGGAGGAGAGAAAAAAAGGTCTGGATCTGTGGATCCACTTTTTACAACAAATCGAAGAAGTCTGCTTGTGAGAACAAATTATGAGAGAGATCCTCCTACCTTTAATTACAGGAAATAAAGAGGAAATAGGTCATGGTCCTAGCCTTTTAAATCTCTGGTAAATACATCTCCCCTGTGAATGTCTTGAGATGGGGGCTGTTAAAGGAGCTGGAAATAGTCCCATCCAAAAGCCTGCAGCTAGGGAAAGGGAGTGAAGTTACCTCTTCTAAAAAATGAAGCCAAAACAAAGGGAAAAGGAGAGGTTTTTTGATGGTGAGTGGGCAAGACAGATGTCATTAAGTCTGTTTTTTCTCCTCAACATCTAACATAACACAGGGCAAGACTCTTTTTATAGAGTTTTAGCAGGCTTTGTTGTCTGATTTTAGTAGTGCATGTGATTTAAGATGGGAAATCATTAAAGGCAAAGGTACTTAACAATGTTCAACAGAGCAGAGTATAGCTGCTTACAGTGTGCTAGCAAGAGAAGAAAGAACAGAAGTGTAGAAGTAATCTAATAATGCCAAAGGCATTGCTACCAAGTGCTATTTTGTGGGCTGACAGTCCCATAAACTTGAGCCAACCCTGATGGCTTCAGGATGTCGTGGAAAAAAGTCGTCAGTTTGTTTGAAAGCAACAACCCTGATTGTTTAGAGAAACTTTAAAAGCAGACCTTGGAGTCCACATAGCCTAAATCTTTCATAAATGAAGAAAGTGAGGTTAAATATTGTATCAAAGATATAAAGAAAGATGTTTGTACAACCTTAAATTTTTTAACAAAAATTTTATGTTTGTGACAGGTGAACTGGCTTAGTAGAAAACTTGCTCACGCAGAGAGACTCGCTAGCAGAGAGAGAAAAAAATCTTAGTCTGTTCAAGCTGCTATAACAAAAATACCATAGACCCAGTGGCTTATAAATGACGGAAATATATTTTTCACAATTGTGAAGGCTCAGAAGTCCAAGATCAAGTTCCTGGAAGACAGAAGAGTCTGAGCAGACCCTGCTTCTTAGTTTATAGATTGCCATCTTCTCAGTGTTTTCACATGGTGAAAGGAGCAAGGGAGATCTCTGGGATCTGTTTTATTAGGGCACTAATCCCACTCATGAGGGCTCCATCCTTGCGATCTAATCATCTCTCAAAGGCCTCATCTTCACATACTATCACACTGGGGGTTAAGTTTCAACATATGAATTTTACAGGGACACAGGCACTCAGTCTATAATAGAGAATGAGAACATGACCAGAATGTCTTGTTTATTTTTTATAACCCCTAATAGAACCTCACATAGCACTCTGCACATGGTGGGTCCAGTCATTATTGCCTGATGAATGTTAGATGGTGTCCAGTTTGGGAATATTATAAGTGCAGAATTCACAACTTTAAAGGAGTTTAGTTACTGTAAGATTTCAGTTCTGTTAGTGGTATTACCTCCTTTCTTCAGCATGTTTTTACATCTCTTCCTGAATATTGCTTCTTAATTGCCAGTGCCTTTTCTGCCCTACACTTTAAATCATAGTAATCAACCATGCATGGGGAATAAGGCTGTTTTTTCTTAGTGAGAAAACTTAGAGTTAAAATGTATATCCCAGTTACATTAGCATTACCTGACTCCAGGAGGTTGCAATTCACATTCAAGTCCATGTGAATGACACTTTCTAGAATTGGGCAGCAGCCAACCTGTGCGAGTGTCTGTGGCAGCTCTAGATTGTAAAACTTGCCAGAACCATAAATTTTACCAAGGTTTTTAGAGTAATCACTTTTCTTTCTTTACATTGCTTGAGGAGAAATGGCAATAAAGTTCTCTACTAAGCAGAAATCAGGATACCTTAACTTCATGACTTCAGGTTGTTAAAACTTTGCAGAACTTTATTCTCTAGAAGACCCTAATGTTGCATAATGTGAAATTTTCATGTAAGAGATATCAGCATGCTCCATGTAACAGACTACTTTTATGTCTTTGAACTCTGATTTTGGACTACTCCTTGAAAGTAGCTTCCTGTGTGGCTTTGGGTAAAATTAGTTTCTACTTGAATAGATATTATCTGCATTTTTAAAATGTGTTTGTAGGAAGAATACATAGATGTTTACAAAATGCTGTAGATTTAATACTTTAAAAATATAAGGTTCTACATAATATTTACGATTGTTGCCATCAGGCTTTTTTTTTTTTCAAAAGCAAAAGCAATCCTGAGTTTATACTTTAAGATATTGAGTGTCCATTAGTCTCTGAAACATGAGATCTAATTTATGGATGTGTCTACATCCTTCAGTGATATGGGCTCGTAAATACCCAAATATGTAGGTTTTGCCAGCTCACCAACCTAGTAATAAACAGGAGTGTAACTGATTCTGTTTTATTTTATTTGTATTTTATTGTAGTTTTTGCTTAAGAATAGACACAAATTCCAGTAAAGTTGTTTTTGTCTTATTTGCCTTTCAGGAATGAGGCAAAAATTTCTAATCAATAATATACTTGAAAAGTATGTTACATGCTTTAAAACTGTTCTTTGTAGTTATCACCCACCACTCAAATCACTTGTGAAACTAATAATGCATTTAACTGGGCTGTTAAGTGCATATATTTCTTTTAGACCTTAATGAAGCATTGAGTATATTTATCTTATGATTTAGCCAATGAGGATCTGAATAGAGAAGATATCAGTGTGCATTTGACAGCAGTGTTATCCAAGAAGCAGGCTGTTGCTGAATAGATCACCTTCATCTTTTTGTGGACTGGATCCTACTTTAGAAGTTGGTTATAATTCTGGATTTCTTTTTCATAGAAAGAGTACATTCCATTCCGTGGTACATTGGGTAAAGGGTTTGAGTTATAGTTATATAACTGCTAAACCTGTATTCAAATCCTGGCTTTGGAACTAGGCTGTATCCTTGGCTTTGTGATCTTGGGCAAGGTATTAAATTCTTTGACTCATGTTGAAATGATTAATGTGTTAATAAATGTAAATTATTTTGTTAGGTTATAGCAAATTCTAATACTGTTTGGATTTGGGGGGGAGGATCTTAACTGTATTAGTTTCCTAGGATTACCATAACAAAATACCACAGACTGGGTGGCTTAAATAACAAAATTGATTTTCTCACAGTTCTGCAGGCTATAAGTTCAAGATCAAGGTGTCGGCCAGTCTGATTTCTTCTGAGGCCTCTCATCTTGGCTGTGTTCTTGCTGTGCCCTCGTATATATTTCCTGTGGGAAGGCACATCCCTGATATCTCTCTGTGTGTCCACATTTCCTCTTCTTATAAGAACATTGGTCATATTGAACTAGATCCTACTTGATTCCATTTTAACATAATTATCTCTTTAAAGATTCTGTCTCAATAAAAAAGTAATTCTATCTCAATACAGGCACATTCTGAGGTGGGTGTTAGGGATTCAACATATAAACTTTGAGGAGGAGGGACACAATTCAGTCCGTAGTAATAACTAAGAGTGTTTCGTGATCTGTTCATTCATTTATTTATTTTGATCTAGCACTCAGTTATAAAGTACCTATTCTGGGGCAGACACATCCAAGGTGCAGGACATCCAAAGATTGTCAAACCCTGTCCCTGCCTACAATTAACTTGCAACCTACAATTACAGTGGGTTGCAAACTTGCTGTGCAACAGAACGACAGAATGACCAGAAGTACTTCAAAATATACAGGTTCCTGAGTGTGTCAGGATCTCCCAGAGTTGGTTGTGAATATGTAGCTGTTAAAAAAAAAAAAAAAAAAACTCTCTGGGATATATGGGAGATTTGGCTACCACTGATCAAATGGAAAATTGTAATTCTATATAGAAGCTGTTTTGTAGATGGTAGATGCCTTCTAGTTCTAATGATAGTCTAGTGGGGTTAGAAATTAAGTTTAAGGGAGTTCCTGTAGTGGCTCGGTGGTAACGGACTCGACTGGTATCCATGAACATGCGGGTTCCATCCCTGGCCTTGCTCAGTGGGTTAAGGATCTGACATTGTCATGAACTGTGGTGTAGGATGCAGATGCAACTCAGATCCTGTGTTGCTGTGGCTGTGGCGTAGGCCAGCAGCTACAGCTTTGATTCGGCCCCCAACCTGGGAACTTCCATGTGCCACGTGTGCGGCCCCAAGATCCATACTTTTTTTGCAATTTAGAGTTCAGATATACTTTAAAGGTGTTGAACAAATCTATAGCTTCTCACCCTGCCCCTACCAAGGTCACATTTTTACCCCATACCTCTATGCCTTTTAAATAGGAATTTTTGTCATTCCTGTTTCATATCTTGGGTCTGATTAGAAGACCAAATTAAGTTTTTTGCTCAGTATTGACTCTATGACTTGATTATATTCAAAGTCTCAGGAGACTAAAATTAAATCTGTAGAAGAAGATTACCCTGCTGTTAATAAAAAGCCTCTTAGGTGGCCTTTGCCTTTGAAGTGTTACTAGATCCATTTTCAGATAAAACTTCTCAGAAGGCTTTTGGGCAGAAAAATCAAAGTAACTTTGTTGGTTGAAGGCTTGTTATGGTTTCCTCATTTCAGAAGACCTTGTTTCCAGTGCTTGAAAAGCCAGATTGATTTTTTAAGTAAATGTCATGGGAAATGTCATAACTATGAAAAAAACCTTGTTTTGGATTTCAAAGCACCAGGTCCACTTGGTAGGGAAAACTAAGGTTATACTCAGTGTAAAGAGAAGAGGAAACAGGCTGTTACTTTGTTTTTGCTATTAACTAAAAATGTGTGGCTGCTTCCTCTCTTGTCTTTAAAGTATATCTAAAAATATGATCTTCAGTGATACAGTGAATGATTCCAAATACACATAAAGTTTCATTCTGATTAAAGGTGGGAAGCAAAGTTGTGCAAGTAACTTTTTTCCCACTTTCAATTAAGGTTAAAAGTTAGATTCTGTTTGTTCAGAAAATTAGAGCTATAGTTTTTGGTTTACATAGCAACACTGTTTATTTTATTACCATTTCATTTCATAGCTTGAGTTTTAGAGGATGACAGACGTATTCAGACAACAAATGAATAAACTAAAAGATTGGTAAAAATTTATGTATTCGTTACTGAACCCTGGGAGAAGGCATAAGTGTCTGCTGTTGACTTGTATTGACTTCAAATGCAAATTGTATAAGTTAAGATCCACAGGAATAGATTAATGATAAAGATTGGCCAAATTCAAGTAACTTGAAGCAGTGACCAGACTGAGTTATGACCTAAATGGACTTGACATCAATAAAGCCTCCCTGCCATATAATCTAATCTTTGTAAGAGAAATACTTTTCCAGGGGAGTGAGTGAACCACAGGTTTATGAAGTTTGAAGTTTCCGTTGAAAATGTCTTGAAGTGATAATGTAATCATATTGCTGACTTGCCAGAGTTCAAGCTCCCAACTCAGAAATGTTGTTAGTTAAGATCGCTGCTGTCAGTAGTCAGCTGGCAGGAAGTCTCATTCAAAATTTAGCATCTCAAATTCCGTTTCTCCAAGGAGGGATGCACATTATTTCTTTGTACTTTTCTATTAGTGCTAATGGATTACACAGTGTTACTTAGGCACAAATGACAAGAAACTGAGTAAAATTGCTAAGCTGTAGTCTTGATATTTGGGTGCCCAGCCCCAAAGAAGTATAGGGTGGATCAAAGAACTCCTTGAGAGTGGATATATTAATTAAGATTGGATTTGGCCATAGGAAACAGAGATGAATCCAAGGCTTTATTTTTCTGATTTGCCAAGAAGTCTTTAAGTAGCGAGTTGCAGATTTAACAGCACAAGGATATCAAAGCTTAGGTTTATGCAATTCTGAAGAAATTAAAAGCCTTTCCCCTATAACTTGAAATGACTGCTAGAGCTCTAGCCATGATGTCCACAGTTGAGAGAGGACAAAAAGCACAAGATTTAACTAGATTAAGTGAGTTTTAGCTAGATAAAAATCAGGACTTAAATTCAAGACCCAGTGAGCAAGGTCAGAAAACATTCTCTATAAAGGGCCAGATGGTAAATATTTTAATTTTAGACTGCAAGAGTCATGACTCTCACATGTGATAAAATATTTTTATTTTCACATTTTTCTTTTTTTCTATTTTTTGCTTTTTAGGGCTATACCCATGGCATATAGAAGTTCCCAGGCTAGGGGTCGAATCAGAACTACAGCTGCCAGCCTACTCCACACTCACAGCGGTGCAGGACTGAGCCACGTCTGCGACCTACACCAAAGCTCATGGCAACACAGGATCCTTAACCCACTGAGTGGGGCCAGGAATTGATCCTACATCCTCATGGATCCTAGTTGGGTTCATTAACCACTGAGCCATGAAGGGAATTCCTATTTTTGTATTTTTCAACCATTCAAAAATGCATAAATCATTTTTTACTTGTGGACTGTACAAAATTATGGGCAGAGTTGCAGCTTTGGTCCATGGGTCCTGGTTTACTGATCACATCTAAATCCTGTTCATTTGACCTTGGTGCTATACCTAGCTGCTATAGTCAGAGCCAACTGGCATTTCCTGTAGGTCTGCACTGTCTTGACATTTCCACCCTAAAAAACTGCAAGAAAGAAATATACAACCATTACGCCTGGTGACCTGAAATCAGACCATTAGAACATTTTTTTTCTAACTTTCTCCACTTTAAATAAATAGATACTATTTTTTGCCTATGCTCCCTGATGACAGCATTTTATCCTTTTTCAGATATGTGGTCCCATTTCTTTGGAATTTCACATTGTCCTCCTCTGCAAGTGTTGCCTAACTTGAAGGTTTATTGCAAGAAGAAATGATAAACTGTATCCAAAGCACTTGTCCCAGTGATTTGAACCTTCCTAAACTTGTAGTTATAGAAAAGTGCTCCGCTTCTGTTCAACTGCTTGGCAATGTGTAACTCATTGATTCTTTTCCTCTCCTCTCCCTTGCTGAGCACCCTCTCAAGTTAGGGACACCTGCAGTCTCAACAAACCCTCTCATTTTCTGTCATCAGTGGATAAATACAGCCTATGAACTCACATGTCAAGGTTAGATATAAAGCCTTGCCAACCCAGAGACAAATTGTCTTCATTTAGTCCTAATTTCTCAGCCACATACCCTGACTTTGAAGGCAATCTATTTACACTGGGACTCCATCTCTGTGCAGTCATGCTGGTACTGACTTCATGCTCTGGAATGACTGTGAATTTCCTTTTCTTTGTTTACTTGCCCCTGACATTTGTTTAAAACTGGATTTGAGATTAGCTTTGGGGGCAAAAGACATATTGCTATCTTTAGTTTTTCTTTGTCTCCACTTTGTTCAACTGCCTTCAAATCAGCTGTTAAATAGTGGAGTACACGAGAGAACGTGGCTTCATTACAGGTACCACAGAAAAGAGTTCCCTCAATTTCGATAATCAGCTCTAATCTAATTTGTGCAGTGATAGTTGTTATTACAATATTTGAGCCAGAGGCTTGTGCAGACATGATGAAGAGAAGAAGTTTTCTTGGAAGAAGGAGTTCGAAGACAGGACTAAATCTAGTGTCTTTAGTTTTCCTGAACTTGTGTGAGCTCCAAATTGTTTGGTCATAGTTATGAAACTCTATACTTAGCACGCAGTACACAATGCCAGAGTAAAAGTATGTCGGAATTCAAAAGGTACTTCTTGATATAGACAATAAATACAGAAAAATTGACACAAGCAAATTTTAATTTTTCAAAATGCATAAAATGTGAAAGAAATCTTACATAATAGTTGCTGTGTTGTAACTGTTTTGCAGAAAACCACAGACTTGTCTATTATCTATTTATGTGCCCTGTGCTTAGTTTTATAGCACCAGTACCATATGATTTATGGAATGACATCAAATGAAACTAGCTCAGAATTATAAAAGCTGTAAGTAAGTTTTCCTCTCCAACTTATTCGGGTGACCAGCTCACACATTTCATGACTCAAGACACACCATTGCCAGTCAGATTTCTTTTTAAAAACACAATTGTGTCTCTCTGTGCAGCAGCAGCGCCAGACGGGACTGGGAAATTTAGTTGGTTTGATTTATCGTAACTTATCTTCCACACACCACAAACGCCAGAGATGAAGAGTCCTACATGCCTGACATTTGCCAAGGTGTAAAAGCCATGTAATACGAGGGCCCTGGAACCTCCATGAGAGCATCGGTCTGGGAGTCTGGAAATAGGCAACTGTGAGGCCAGGTGTGATGATTCTCACTAAGGAGATCTCAGCTAAGTCTTCTCGGATCTCAGCTTGCTCAGTCTTAATAGCCAGTTTTGCCTAAAGAATATGGCTTGTTTGAAATGCCTGCCTTTCAGAAGATCCCAGCTGAATCTTCCACAGTTATATCTCCTGATACAACAAATGCAGTAGTTGCACACTGCTAAATAATTATATCAGGTTGGACCCCCAAGTAATCACCTAATCTAACCTGCTCTATTCAGTCAGTTCTTTCCTGAAGCTACTCAGTGGAATGAAAATAGTCTTCCTGTATAGTCCCAACAGTAAAATGTTTCTGTTGTGAAATACACCATTCTAATAAGTGTGTGTAAAAGTATATGCATACTTCAAGAAAAATTATAAAAATAATCTTGTTGTCACATCACTGAGACTAAGAAATGGAACACTGCTTGTATGTTAGGTACCCTCTGTGATCCCCCTCTCCCATCATATGTCACTATCTCTCCCTCAAAATACCTATCATTCCAAATCACAATTCCTTTAAATGCATCTCTAAGCAATATATGGTTTTGTGCTGACCTTTCATGAACTCTAAATACATGACATCATATAGTCTTTATTTTCCTTATGTGGAGATTTATTTTGCTAAAGTAGAGATTCAATGATTATTTAAATTCACCCAAATATTTGTTAATATGTTACCTTAGCATTTGTTTTTACATCTCAAATCTCACATCTGGGATAAGTTTTCTTTGGTCTGAAAGATAAAGATGAACATTTCTTTCAGTGAGGGTCTTTTGGTACTATACTTTCTCATTTATTGTTTGTTAGAAAATGAAATTTATAATTATGTTAACCATTATTTGCTTTCAGTAAACCAAATGGTCCATTCTCTTCTGACTTCTGTTGTTATTAAAAAAACAGTTATTATTTTAATAATCATTCTGTTGAAGATTGTTTTTCTCTCACTGATATTAGGATCCATTTATTTTGGTAATTTTTATTTTACTGTATTGCATTTTAATTTTCCTCTTAGGATTCATTGAGCTTCTTGGATCTGCGGATTGACTCTTTAACCATTGTCTTGGAAACGTCTTCATTGTTATCTTTTTGAATAGCATTTGCTTCCCTTTCTTTTTATTGGCTATTTTTTCTGACCTACAATTATACATAAGTTAGACTTTCTTCCACTACTTCCATGTCTCACATTTTCTTTTTCATATTTTCCTTCTTGTTAGCCCTCTGCACTATATGCTGGATATTATCTCAAGTGTTTCTTATAGTTCACTAATTTTCTCTTAAACTAATGCATTCAGTTAATCTGTCCTATAAGTTTTAAATTTCATTATTTTATTTTCCATTTCTGTAAGTTCTGTTTGTTTTTTTTTTTTCAAATCTGCTTGATTCTTGGTTATATTATCAAACATTTCTTAGGAATTGAGTTGGTTTAAATGTGTTTAATAGGTATATGATAATTCCAGAACCTGTTGTCTGTTTTAATTTTTGTATGATTTGTTTATCTGTATATCTGTCTAGCTAATCATTTTCTTTTTTCTCTCTCTCTCTCCCTCCCTCCTTCCTTCCCTCCTCTGTCTGTCTATGTATTACATTCTGCTGGTCTTGTTTTGGCATAGATTGTGAATTTTGACTATGAGTTATTCATTTCTCTTGAAATTTTTACCAATGGGGATTCTTTGAGGTCTGATTTGAAGTTGAGCTCTTCCTGAAAGGTTTTATATTTGTTTCTGCCAGTCATACGGCAGTGCACTATCACAGGACATCTTGACATTCTTCACATGATGATCTTGGGTCTAAACAGATGGTGTGAATTCCAGCTGCGTACCTGGGTGAAAGCTAGACTGTGGCTAGAGATTCTCAGAGGAAATTTTAATTTTTCTCTTCACCCACATCCAGGGTCTAAACAGTCATCCTTCTTTGATGTATCTTTCCTAATGGAAGGGTTTATTTCTCCTGTGCTTAATCTTCAATGCTAGGTTTTCTCTTATTAATTTCCCTGCATTGTGAGAACCTCAGGCTTTACTAGTCTTGGCCTTTTGTTCAGTAATTGTAATGAAAGTGCAGAGTCTTTTGGCTTCAGGTAAGAACTGCCGAAAAAATCAAATTGAAAATCAAATGCCAAAGATAAAAAATCATCCTTGGTATTTGCTCTCCCCACAGAGCTCCTGCTTCCTGTTGTTGTATTTTTCTCATGAACTCAGTGATATGTTCAAAATAATATGTATAACACACACACACACTTATGTATAATTTTAATTCCTTAGTAACGAGCATCAGGCAAAGCATATAATCCACTATACTAATGGAACTAGATATCGTGAGTGTTAATTTGAGAATTGCAAATGCATAGAAGATTGATTTTATCCCTAATTTTACTATAGGATTTTAAAGGTTATGTTTTACATAGCTGAGTTTTTATTCTAATATACATTTTATTATTGTAATCATGTAAAGACAAATCTAGTGAATGAAGCATCGCTGATATTCGGAAAGGCATAATTTATTAAAAGCGAATGTAAAAAGGATTGAATACTTATATCAAACGCAACTATAGACTCTTTATTAGAATAATGTGGTCATGTAATATTTTCTTTCTGAGGGTGGCATTTCATATGTATATGGAAAGATATGCTTGGTCTGCGAGCCTTTTTGGAATTTTTAAAACTTCTGTTAAAAATCAAAAAATTGTGGAGTTCCTGTTGTGGCATAGTGGAAACGAATCTGACTTGGAACCATGAGATTGCTGGTTCAGTCCCTGGCCTCACTCAGTGGGTTAAGGATCAGGTATTGCTGTGAGCTGTGGTTTAGGTCACAGACTCAGCTCGGATTCTGCCTTGCTGTGGCTGTGGCATAGGCCAGCAGCTGTAGCTCCGATATGACCCCTAGCCTGGGAACCTCTATATGCTGTGAGTGCGGCACAAAAAGCGAAAAAAAAAAAAAAATTTGTGAGGATCGTGTAGTTTCATTTATTTCTTTTTATGAACAGTATGTTTATGGTACTCATAAAAAGGCATTATTTCTATGCTTAGATTCAGTAATAAAAATAGCTAACTTCTGTTGTGTACTTCTGTGTGCTAGGGACCGTTCTGTTTTTAAAATTCATGTACATCCTTATCATGACCCTTTGAAGAAAGTACTTTTTGTGGTCTCTGTTTTTTTTTTTTTAGGACCTCATCCGTGGCATATAGAAATACCCAGGCTAAAGGTCAAATTAGACATGCAGTTACCGGCCTATGCCACAGCCACAAGCAGTGCCAGATCCAGATTACATTTGCAACCTACACCACAGCTCACGGCAATGCCAGATCTTTAATCCACTGACCGAGGCCAGGGTTCAAACTCCCCTCCTCATGGATACTGGTTGGGTTCCTAATTGCTGAGCCATTAGGGGAACTCCTGAAGAAGATACTTTTTAATACCCACACTATACATGAGAAAACTGAGGTCAGAGAATCTAAGTAACTCATCCCTACTTACATAGTTAGCTGTTTTCAAGTCAGATTTAGCATGCAGAGAGAACGACTTCAGAATCCAGTTTTCTTAAATGTATTGTTATACTAATTCTCTAAGTGACTTGGAAAATTGAGGATATTATTTGTATAAAAATTTATTCCTTCTTTTGAAAATTATCTATTGAATGCTTGCTATGTCCTAAGAGTTGCCCAAAGCACTTGGGATGTTCCTGCTTTGATGAAACTCACAGTTTAGTAAGTGGACAGCCATGCAATCAGGCAACTACACACTCAAAAGGTATGTCATGGTGCTTCGGGGAAGGATTAACTCAAGTCTACCTGTAAGAATCAAGGAACTCTTAAGAATGGTCTTGATAATTAATAGGCATCTACCAATAAATAAATTGGAGAGGGTGGTGATGATTGTTTATACAGGCATAGCATTATATATGGAGTAGTATAATACAGAACTTCAAGCTCACTATTACTAGAGAGTATACAGTGTGTTAGTGTGGATGATGAGGATATAGTGAAAAAAGATGTAAACTGTTAAGTAGAGGTCATTGAAGTTATTTTATTTCTCTGAATCATCCAAATAATTGAGACTGAGTTATTTCCTGATTTTTTAAAGTAATGTAGGTGATAGCATTAAGTCTTATATGAAATATATATTTAGCAGAAGTGAACTCTAATAAACTTTGGATGGAGGTGTAATAAGTCAGTTCACATCTGAGGTTGTTTTAATCAAGTACCTCTGGGTGTCAGGCAGGTAACAGGGAGTAGCCCAGCAGTGGTCAATTAAAAAGTCCATGCCCATCCCTAAGATGTTCAGATTTAGTGTTTCAATAGCACTGTATCTGCTTGTTGAATAAAACAGGAGTTCTTACTGAATTTGGTCTCAGTAGCTCTCAGTTGTGCCTCTTGGTTAAGATGCCCAAGACTTGAGTGAGAAGGTGTTGATTTTTTTTCCTGTCCAAATTCAATAAACATATGTATGTATTTTGATTTATTATCCTCTTTTTAAAATATCATTAGGTAATTATATTAGACTTTCTCTTTCTTAGCAGATAATTAAAATGCCTTCCAGGAGTTTCTGTTGTGGTTCAGCAGGTTAAGAACCTGACATATTGTCTTTGAAGATGCCGATTCAATCCCTAGCCTCACTAAGTGGGTTAAGGATATGGCCTTGCACCAACCGTGGTGTAGGTTGCAGATGCAGTTCAGATCTGATGTTGCTGTGGCATAAGCTGGCAGCTGCAGCTCCAATTTGACCCCTAGCCCAGGAACTTCCATATATCACAGGTTAGGCCACAAAAAGAAAAGAAAGAAGAAAAAAATGCCTTCCAATGAATACTTTACATTTTGAGACACAGGTCAAAACATACATGGAAATAAATATTGGCCGTTTAATTCATAAATGTGGAACACTAATGAAGATTAAAGATGACCAATACATTTGAGCTAGAATATCTGGGGATAGACATGCTACAACTTCTTTTTCATTTGTATTTGTATGACTTGAGTAGACTAGTAAAGAAACTTCCATAGATATGTTTTATTCACTCTAATTCTTTCACCATATTACAGAATAATATTTGGAGGAGAGGCAAATATGAGAAACAGACAATATGTAGTCTTGATGTTTTGATAGAAATATGGAGACAAAAGATTTGCTTATTTTTGCACATTAATATTAATACAAGGAGTGGAGTAAGTGGGAAAAGCATGAAATAAAATGCATACTTCACACACACGCACACACAAAGCTCCTCCAACTTTTATACACCATTATCTTTTTTAATGACTGGATAAAGGTTTCCTTATATTGCATCCTTGATTCATTGAGTTACTGGGAATTGGTCATTCATCACTTGCATTTCACATTTTAATATTCTGGTAGACAGTGATAAGATGATATCAGTTTTCAGTTTCCGCCAAGGTTTTTTTTTCTTTCTTTTTTTTTTCTTTAGTAAATCAGTTATCGAAAAGATTTTTATACTCATTGACATCATGAAATGCCATGAGACATAAGAAGTATTGTAGGAAATAGCACTGCTTTAAAAAAATGTTTGCATTGGCAGATGGGAAATCCTCAAATTATTGAGTTGAAATTGAGGCAAAAAACACTGAATTGGAAATGCTGATCCATTCTTTCTTCCCTAGATAGATATTAAGGGGAATTAAGTCAACGGAAGGTTTCATTGTTCTTTGAAGAATCAGGCCAAATTTTGGAGAAAACTATAAAACTACAGCAGTGTTTGTCAATGAGCTGCATTATATTTTTGGTAAAAATGAATAATGCAATTTTATTTAGCCTGTAAAATATAACATTAAATACATAAGAATCATTTCCTTTTAATATAAGTAGAATTATTGAAATCATAGTCACCAAATTAATTTTTTGATTCAAATTACTAGTTATTTTTAACATTAGGAAGATATCCAGAAGGGGAAAAAAAAGAACAAAACACTTGCTCTGTATTTTCCATAAACTAAGGCCAGGCAGGCCTCCTGACCTAAACATTCATAGTTTAAAAGCAGGGTGGCACAGGAGGTCCATAGTAGCTCAGGAGAAACAAATCTGAACCCGCTCAGTGGGTTAAGGATCTGGTGTTCCCGTGAGCTGTGATGCAGGCCGCAGATGTGGGCTGGATCTGGCATTGCTGTGGCTGCGGTGTAGGCTGGCCACTACAGCTCTGGTTCGACCCCTAGCCTGGGAACCTCCATATGCCATGGGTATGGCCCTAAAAAGACAAAAAAAAAAAAATAAATGAGTAAATAAGTAAATAAAAGTAAGTTAGCACAGAGAACTCTACCCAATATTCTTTGATAATCTATGTGGGAAAAGAGTCTGAAAGAGGATGAATGTGTGTATATGTATAACTGAATCACTTTGTTGTACAGCAGAGATTACCATGACCTTGAAGTCAACTATACGTCAATAAAACTTTTAAAAAATGAGAGAAACAATAAAAAATAAAATAACGATTAAAAAATAAAAAATAAATAAAGATGTAAGGAGAAAAAAAAAGCAAGTCAAGGGGAAAAACTATCTCCAGAGAACTGATTTTAAATGAATAATTGGTACAGATTGGATGTGAGCTGTGGAAGAGCTATATAAAGTTTTTTACTTTGGATAGAGGTTATATTATTTACTTTTTTACTAGCCATGTAAAGGATTGAATTAGGGGATTGTTAAATTTACATGAGACAGTCATAGATTTTTCTTTTGGAGGATATTGTGCTATTTTTCATTTAAGTTAGGATGCTATAAATTCTTAATCAGCATAATATGTTCTTTACCAAGTTTTTAGTACAATAGATAAAATGTTACTGATTTTTCGCCTGCAGTCCTAACTCTTAAGCCTGGTTATTGTTATTAAGGGCCTCTATAGTTCAGCTGAATTTTTTTTTTTTCATATTTACCTTCTATCTTTCAAACCCAAACCTTTAGATGTTTGCTCTAGAAATGTGGTTCATACCGCAGATCAGTGCACCTTGTTTATCTGAAAGCTAGGTTACTCTGGTCTTTTCAAAGGTGGAGGCTGGAAACTGGAATGTGTAAATGTGATGAAACAAGCCAAGGTCTCGGTCCCCGCCTTGCTCCTTAAATACAAGGTTTGTGGTCTTGATCAAGACACATATCATGTCTGTGCTGTGTTCAGACCACTTCACCTTTCAGTAATGACTCTTTTTCTCTTTCCCATCTATTCAAATGTTATCAAAAATTCCAGGCTGGTCTTTAATTTGCATAAACATCTTTTTGACCACCTTATATGCAAGTTCTTTTTAGGATTTTGTACTTTTGTAAAACCCATCACTTCTTGAATTGTTTTAATTTTATTCTCATGCGCCAATGATTTTAAATCAATTAGAAGAAAAAGTTGATGTAGTGTTGGGCCTTAATCTTCTATTTGAATATGATGGTAAGACAGTAAAATGTTATGATAATCCTGTTTGGATGGCGATCAGAGAAGCATTAAAATTAAAAGAGAGAAAAAAAAACCTGAAAAAAGATTATCTCCCCATTTTTAGGTCTTTTTTTATGATTTTTATAAAGTTTTATGTTTCTCTCCATAAATATATTGAACATATTTTATTTATCCCTAGGTGTCCTATAGTTTTTGTTGCTATTGTCAATAAAATTAAAATATTTATTTTAAAATATTAAAAGTTAAAATATTTAATTTTTTGGAGATGTTAAAATTTTTCATATATTGGTCATATAGTTAGCAAACTTGCCATTGGATTTAAATTTTGTAAATTCTTTCGAATTCTGTAGGTGTAGTTTTATAACTGCAAATAATATTTTGGTTTACAATTCTTTGTACCAATTGTTTTGTTTATATTTATTTTCTCACTTCTGTCACTAAGACTTTAATGCTAAATAGATTCAGTGAAATGTATTTCTGAGAGAAATGGAAATTAAGGAGTAGATATATTGTGTACTCATGAAAAATGATTAATATATTTAATGACACTGATAGTGGCAAGTTGTGAGGGTATGGAAAATTAAACACTGATGATAGACGTTCAATGTGTTAAATAGAACTGCTTACCCATGACTAAGCGTTCTATTTCTAGGTATTTATCCTGGAGGAAATCACACACCTGAGTGGGTGTGGTGACTGTTACACCATATTTAATAGTGAAAATGTGAATTTATTTTGCTAGTGGATTAGATAAATAAACTATGGTTTATCCATGTAATGGATTATTGCATAGCAGTTAGAGTTAAATAAGATCTATTTTTAATAGCATGTGTAAATCTCAAAAATAAAATATTGCATAAAATGAAAGATTCAAATCTATAAAATATGTGTAATTTATTTAAAATCCCACAAAACTATAGTATATAGTGTATCTTTTTGTGTGTCTGTGTGTGTGGGTATGTCTATATCTTAAACCTTCCTTCATAGGAATGAAATACATCAGCTACAGAGAAGTGATCATTTCCTGTGAGGAAGGAAAAAAGAATGGGTTATAGGACTTTAGCTGTAGCTATAATATTTTATTTCTTAAATAAAATAAGCAACAACAAAAGACCTAAAACAAACATGACACGAGATTAATATACAGTAATTCTGGGTGAGCACACAAGTGTTCATTATATTATACTCAGTATTTTTCTACATTTTTGAAATATTTTACAATTACCAAAAAAAAGAGTTCCATTTTAGAGCACATATATTGCATTATTTATTAGGATATATGGCAAGCAGGACTTTGGAAATTATCTTTCTATCATCCTTGACACTGAATAAATCCTTTAAATCATAACATTCAGTTTTATTCTCACATTTCATCAAAAAAGAGAGATGATCATCAAGGAGGTACCAAAATTGTGCATTAATTTGGTCATATGAAGTAGGATTAATGATTTGGAAAAGACTTAGGAGGTGATCATTATCTTATACAACTCTTAGGATGATACTGTCATTTTGTTTTTCTACAAGATAAAGGGAAATAAGATATAACCTTAATGAAACTGGCTTAGGCCCACTACATAAATAAGCTGTAGCCAACATAAAATTTATAGAACCTGTGCATAGCATGTTAGAAATCATTGGCCTGGGCATTTCACACTGGGAACTGTGGCTATCCTAAGGAGAACAGGCAGATCCTGAAATTTCATCCTTAAATGATGTTAGGTACATTTTTCTGTGGAGTGAGTCCAGAGTTATTCTACTAAGTTAACATATAGACCAACTTCTGCAACTTGGGAATCTATTGTTTAAGTTAGGCTTTTGGTTTAGAATTGTTTCCAGGAAAAGCACCACAGAGAGATCTACAAACTCTTCAATGTGAGAATCATGATGCTGACTACTATAAATTACATACTTTTCCTTGACTTACAGTGTAAGCTTAATGGATTTAGAGTGGGTGGGGGTTTGGGTTAGAGAGATTCTCTGTTTCCTGTGTCCTGGTAATGCAATGGCTATGTCCAGAGGAAGAGACAATTAATTCACCAGAGACGGGTCACAATTTGAACAGCAACTAGAATTTTGAGGGCCCAGTGAAGTCTATAATGTAGTTACAAGGTTATACTATAGGACAGATTAAAACAGTAAGGATATTCTGGGATGTGTTCTCAGTGTGTTGTACAAGCATATTTTGCAGCTCTAGTAGCCCTAACTTAGTGCAGTAGCTAATTGTTTAATAAATTAATAAATAAAACACCAAGATACTAGTGGAAAAACACTGTACCAATTCACTGATTATATCTGCTCTATCACAAATGAATGCATTATAAGCCTATCATGTTGCATTTTAGTTTTCTGTCCTTTCATTTTTATAGGTTTTTGGTGTGGTGTCCTTTTTGTAGCCTCTCTTACTTCTGGTGTTTTCCTCCCCTGTAGCTGAAGTTGGTATGGGGGGCTTGCTGTAGGCTTCCTTGATGGGAGGGACTGGTGCCTGCCCACTGGTAGGTGGGGCTGACTCCTATCCCTCTAGTGGATGGGGCTTTGTCTCTGGGTGAGATTAGAGGCAGCTGTGTGCCTGAGAGTCTTTAGGCAGCCCGTTTACTGATGGGTGGGACTGTGATCCCACCTGGATTATTGTTTGGCCTGGGGCTTCTCAGTGCTGATGGGAGGGGCCAGATTTTCCCGAAAATGGCTACCTCCAGAGAAATGCAGACTGACGAATGTTACCAAGAGCTTTGTCTCAAATGCTCTTCTCCCACAACAAGCCATAGTCACCCCTGTTTTCCCAAGAGATCCTCCAAGAATTGCAATCAGGTTCCACCCGGATTCCTATGGAGACTGCTTTGCCCTGGGACCCAGTGCACATGGAAGTCTGTGTGCACCTTTCAAGAATGGAGTCTTCGTTTCCCCTAGTCTCGTGGATCTTCTGCGCACAAGCCCCACTGGCCTTCAATGCCAGATGCTCCGGGCTCTTTCTCCCTGTGCCAGATCCTCAGGCGTGGGGATTTGACGTGGGGCTCAGAACTCTCAGTCCTGTAGGTAAGTCTCTGTGATACAATTACTTTCCAGTCTGTGTGGCTTCTCACTCGGGAGGTATGGGGTTGCTTATATCACGTAGTCGCCCTTCCTACCTCTTGTTGTGGTCTCCTGTTTGTCTTCTGGAGTAGAATATCTTTTTGAAAGTTTCCAGTCCATTTGGTTGAAGGTTGCTCGGCATTTGGTCATAATTTGTTGTTTTTATGAGAGAAGCTGAGCTCCAGCTCTTCTATTCCACCATTTTAATCCAGTCTCTCATGCTGCATTTTAAGGACATTTAGGGCTAACAGCCATGCTCTTCAATAACTTATATTCCAAGATATTTAGTGCCCTGTGGATACTTTGACATACTAATTTTAAAAAGATGATAATTTAAAAAATAAATACTAGTTATACTCATCAGATAATAGGCTTGATGAATCTATATTTGTACAGTAAAAGGTAGTATTTTTTTTTGTTTCAGTGACAAGTAAGACTATTATAATTATTAATAAATGTCATACATATAAAAATGGGTATTCACCATGAATTGCAATTTTTTTAGGCAGTCTTTACGCCCACACAATAATACTTTCTGTGTCATTTTTATCAAATGAAAATATGTCTACATGCATATTACAAAAAAAATTGCTGACATTTAAATTACCTTTATATGTCTAATTAAGTTTCCCATCAAAACATATCATGCATAATAGGAGTTTTCAAGCTGCCTTGTGGAAAATTTGGTGGAAGGGCTTTGCTACTATTTTTGTAAAAAGAGGAAAAACTCACAGTGAAAAATACAAGAACTCACTGCATACTTTTGTTAAAGGCAGTGATGGAAAGAGAAAGGCATATAAAATAAACATGAGAACCCAGGATCAGATGACACTGGGGAATCTTTAAGTCAGAAAATCAAGTATTTCTACTAGAATCTTTTTGGGCATGGGAAGGTCAAGGAGAATGGGAGGTCAAGGAGTAGTTTGCTCTTCTGGGGAAAAGTATGCTGGCATGAGTTTGAAGATAGGTCTCTGACAAGTCAATCTTCTTAAGGGTCTGGTTGCCAGGACCTCATCCAGACTGGTTACTAAACCTAGCCTCTGCCCTCCTAGCCAGGTGGGACATCTGAGTGAGAGTCGTATGTTATAGAAATCCTGGAAGGCAGATTTTCCTCTGAGAGGGTTGTAGGAGCAGGTACCAGGGTGTCTAGTCACAGAGGTAGATTTTCAGAGGCAGCAAATTCTGTGTGGGGATGGGCACTAGAATATGAGATAGGGGATATAAGTATGAAAGAATAGCTTGATGAAGAGTTACTTTCATCATAATCTCAGAGGTTTTGGAGGTCACCTAGATCAACCACCATTTTATAGGTGAGAGAACTGAGGCCTTAGTCACATAACAAGTTAGTGGAACCACGTGGAATCAGATCTTGGATCTCCCAACTTCCAGGATGTGTGTCCTTTGAACAATATTACTATTTCTATAGGCCTGCAGGTCTGACTCATCACAAAGGTGCTGAGTTGTTTCTGCGGGGCTTTGTACATCCTCTTTGCTAGAGACAGTGATTTGAGAATTGAGAGTGACTGAAGTTGTTAATTAGGGTTAAATGACTGTAACTTTCAAAGTAAGATGAGTGCAAGAGTGTAATTACTTTATCGCTTTGACATGCCTACCATCAAGAGGTGGGTGGCCATGTTCCCATCCTTTGAATATGGGCAGGCTGACTGGTGACTACAGCTAAGTGTCACCACATGACTTCCCAGGCTAACTCATAAAATACTGATTCTCTGTACTTCTGTGGGGTTGCTCACTTTTGGAATCCAATTACCTCACTCTGAGAGAGCCCAAGCAGTCCTGGCTGGGGTCCCAGCTGACAGTCTGCACCCATCTTCAGTCGATAGAGCCATCTTGAAAATAGACTGTCTAGTCCCTGTTCAGCCCCCAAAAGCTGATGCCACATGGAACCAAAGTGGCCTGTTAATCTCAAAACTGCAGATACATGAGTGAAATAAATGACTGTTTTAAGCCACTAAATTTTGGAGTGCTTTGTCACTCTGGATGTCATGTGTTTGCTTACTTGAGCGGTAGTTGTCTGTGAGACCTTATATTCAAGAGACCTTTAAAAACTGTTTAATGCACAGGTTTCAGTGTCTTTCTTCATTTTCTTTTCAAAACTTAAATTAGGACTTGTGAATGATAAATCTATCTAGATAGTGTAATAACAAATTTAAATTTGCTCATTTGTGCTTTTGGGGACCACAGTTGTTTTACTATTTTGTGTGGCTCTTTTATCCTGAAGCCAGACCGCCCTAGGTTCTATTCTTTAATATGCCATTTATGGTGAGATTTTGGACAAGTTATTTAATTTTTCCCTGACTCAATTTACTCATTTATAAAATAGAGACAATAACTCTCTTACAAGACTTTTTTTTTTTTTTTTTTTTTGGCAGTTGTACAGAGATTTAAGGATTAAATGTTCAGCTTCTGAGTCTGATTTGACTTAGTTCAGACTTTGGCACTTAAAATCTATGCAGCATTAGGTAAGTCAACCTATCTAAGACTGAACTTCCTCATTTGTAAAGTGAGAATTGTATAAGTATCTACTGCAGCATTGTAATTTTTTGAGAGTAAAATAAATAATTCATGAAAAATGCACAGTATGGTACATAGTAAACACTCAAAACAATGTCAGCTATTTTATTATTTTTGCAATTAGATCATCCTTCAAAGCATACAACTATTTTCTCCTCAGGTACATAGTAATACCTGCTAAAGAGTACTGTCCTTTCCCCAACTCCTTTTCAGGACTCATAGCTCACTCAATGCACAATAAGAAATTTATCTTAGTTACAACCTTACTCAAACATGGAAAAATTGCTTTAAAAGTGAGAAGATAGATTCAGATTCTGAATGACTTTGATAATTGAATATTTTTTTAAATGGAATGCTCAAATAAAAGTAAAAAAGAGCTAGTGGTTGAGAAGCTACATATTAGTCAATAATGTAGTACATACCGTTAGTAAAAATGCTGGTGCATTAGAATGTTTAAAATTAATGTGCCAAACAACTACTATTTCTGCTACTCTAACTACTGCTTGCTAACCATATTTTATACTAGCTACTATTTAAGCTCATCCTAAGAAAGATTTTCAATTTATTGCATCCTCAAGACAGTCTATTGTTGGAGGGTTTAACTGCATAATAGTCTGTGTTTAATCCCAACCTAAAATGAAGAAGCCCCACTCCCTTGAGATGAGTGTTGAAATTTTCGAGAGGATTTAGAAGAATGAAGTGAAAGTGATTCAAGGGTTTGAAAATAAAACATTTTGAGCAACGGTTTAGAAAACTGAATTTGGTCCACAGAAGGGGAAAAAAAGAGATGTCATAAGAACAGCCCTCAGTTTTATTGAAGGTTCTGTAGTTCGGTGAAGGAGGTAACCAGTTTTCATGCGGATTGCCCAAAGATAGGATCAAAGATAATAAGTGCAAGTTTTTGCTGAGTAGCTTATGGTGGATGCAAAAGATGTTTTTCCTTCACCAAGAGATTACTGAGTAGACCTAATAGAAGAGATGAATGAATTTGCTTCCCTTCACTTGTTAAAAAGCATAATTAAAAAAAATTTGGAATAACATTAAATGATGTTCTGAATGAGAGAGACAAAATCTTAATTTTTCATCTTTCTGGGTCTATGACATTAATCATTCCATTTTTTTAAACAATGATAGATCATATATCTCTACTTCTAAGCTTTATTTCACTGAGCTTGTGATTATTCATTTGTCTAGGGTTTTTACTTTTCTTTTTTTGCTTACTAAGTATTAGTTTCAGTATTACCTGCCTTTTGGTCGTTCCATTTACCTGTGACTGGATATGTATCCCAAATATGTTTCCATTGACCTGTACTTCAAAGGGTATTTTTAAAAAGTGATGAAATTTAAATCAGTCAAATTTACTACATTGTCAGAAGCAAGGTCAGTGGTCAAGGTGAGAAGGCATGGGTAGACTTAGTCCAAATTTACTTTTATAATTTTTTACTATTTTGTTACTACTTTTACTATTTTACTACTTTTAATAATTTGTATATTTATATGATTCTTTATAGTTTACTAAATAATTGTAATACATTTCAGTTAGATTGTGATAATAACAGTCTCTGATGAATCAAACCCCTGATAGCTACATCTTATACAGTCCCCTTCCATTGTGATTCTAGGCTTGGCCACGTGACTTACTTTAGCCAGGTGGATACTGGACTTGATAGATGCTTGCACATTGTGATTGCTCTCTTGGAACATGCTGGAGAAGTTTTGTAAAGAAGAACAAAAGTTTCCAGAATAAAGTTCTCAGTGAACCCCCAGCTATGTGAGTGAGACCACTGTGGACCATCCAAGCCCAATAGATCCCTCTCATGAATGACCATAGAGGAGAAAATTAGAAGACTTCTCAGCTAAACCCATCCCAAATCAGAATACTAAGCCGATATGGTTTTTGTTTGGATACCTAAATTTCAGGGTAAATTGTTGTGCAGCAATAGCTGTATAGTTATGTAGCACTATTTGAAGCGTATGAGGATATCAACCATGTGAAGCAGTTGTGACAACAGTCTTAATTTTACACGAGGAATCTGTGGGGTTGCTATTAGTTTTTCTTCTACCATGATACTTGATTAATTCTTTCAGCAGGTTTAGAAGAAAAACAAAGTCTAATAATTATGTTGTCATAAGGTTATATATAATTTTTTTTTCTTTTTAGGGCCAAAGCTGTACCATGTGGAGGTTCACAGGCTAGGGGTCAAATCAGAGCCGTAGCTGCCGGCCTATGCCATAGCCACAGCAACTCGGGATCTGAGCCATGTCTGTGACTTACACCATGGCTCACGGCAATGCCGGATCTTAACCCACTGAGCAAGGCCAAGGATTGAACCTACATCCTCATGGATACTAGTCGGGTTCATTACTGCTGAGCCACAATGGGAATTCCTATTTAGAATTTTTTTTTAAATGTTAAGGAAAATATGAATACATCTCCAAAGTCAAAATTATTTTATTTTGTATGTGAAAATGTAACTTTAATATATTTCTGCTAAGATATCTCTTCATCACCAGAACATACACTTAAAGAAAAAGAACGAAAGCCTAAGTGAGGGAGTGAGGGTAGTATTTATGGATGTGGAATTACAGTTAGAGTTGAACTAAATTTACACAAAAATTCTTGTTCACATAAGAAAATTTCACCCTCAATCGTGATCTCTTTTTGAGAGAATTTTGTGTTCTTCCAGGCTGCCAAATTATATTTCACTTGCTGCTGTTTTTAAAGCAGAGCATTGCTTACAATTTTATCAGCTTATTTCTAACCATAATTCACAGCTTCCTTTGAGGAAGAGGTGAAATTTTGGTTCATGTTTTATTCTTTTTCATTTTCTTTTCAAGGCATGGCCTTATTATTATATCTGGGCCAACTTGGATGCTTGAAGCAACTGATTTTTTTTGTGTAGCAGAAGGAAGTGAAGTGAATTGGTTATTTTAACTCTAAAGAGAGCAAAGGCAGTCAAGCTGATCTTAAAGATGTAGACAATAAATAATGTGATTTATTAGGCCCCTGGGGTCTCTTGGATGTCCTGTCAGAATGCCTTCATTGTGTTGGCTTTTTCTCAGGTGGGGAGCACTGGCAGGAATATCCTTGAACTTTTTCTAAATGGGATCTTTTTTTTTTTTTTAAGTAAAACATTTTTGACAACCTCCTCTGCTTTCAATCCCTCTTTCTGACTTCTTGTTCAGAAAAGCAATGGGAATGTGTCTTGTTTTTAACTTTTGGGTACATAAGAATCACCTGGGAATTCTACTGAAACTTAAACTCTTCCTTTACTGAACATCTTCTGACTCAATGGATTTTCTAGGGTGTTCATTAACTTGTTTTTGTTTCATTTTGTTTTTAAAAAAGCATCCAGGTGATTCTGAAACAGTTGACCTAAACCATAGTTTTATCAACTAGATACCATTATATTGTTATGTTCTTCCAGTTGGTATTGGTAAGTCACACATATGTATAATAAAAATATTTTAAGACCTATGATAAAGAGAGTGAGAATGTTAAGTGGTAGATTTTTTTTTATAGTGAATATAAGGCAAGCAAATGGCTAAACAGTGGATATTTTTTTCCTCTTGGCAAAGACAAAATGCAGCAGCAAAGAAGTCAGGTAGTGGCATGTGCTCTCATGTTAAGAAATGCTCCAGATCTGCAATCCTCCTCAAATAAGCATTTTAAAAATGGAATTAGCAGGATTCTGTTTATGTCCATATCAGTGAGTTGGTCCACGTGAGGACACAGTGTGGGTGACTGCTGATTAATGACAACCTATTCTAAGCAGCCACTGCATTTCCATAGTGGGCTTTCAGTAATGCTCATAATCTTGATGAATTAGATTTTCCTCTTTAGGAAATGAATTCAACACTGTGTTTTCTTTTTGGCATATTTTTGTGTATCAAGGTTAAATCAGAGGTTCTGGTACTCTATTCCTTCCCAGGCTGAAGAAGTGAGACAGTTTGATGATGATGAATATCTTCTAATGGAAACATAAACTGAGGAAGGGAATTTAGGTTGCCTTTATGTATTATTTATATGCTTTTTTAAAAAAGATCATAATAAAGCTGTAAAGATTTCTTCATTTGGAAATAAGAGTGATCTGTGTCAGAATGTTTCAGCATGAAAAAATATGTAAAAACAGTGCATTGGGACAAAATATTAATGATAATCCTATTTTTAATGGATATGATTATGTCATCATTTCTTTTATGCATCCTGTTTTTTCCAAAACATGATTAGTCCAGTTTTTTCCTTGGTCTGATGAAGAATTTATTTTTGGCAGATAAATTTTTTAAAAGTGTATATATAGACTCTTGCAACTGTACATAGGATCCTGGGACTTTGAGGAGAAACCAGGGATGCAGATGCAGTTGTAAACATCTTTAATACAGAGTAATAGATAAAACCAGTAAGTTATATGATTTTTTTCCAGGAGGTGCATGCAGAATGGGAAAAGAGTTGAGGATGGGATCCTTGAGGAATTAGTATTTATAAGACAAAAAGGGGGAAAAAGCCTACTGCTAGAGACTTAAAAGGCAGCATGCTCAGTGAGATAGGAAAGATCTAGGTGAGACAGTATTCTGAGGGCCAAAGGGGAAAGCAAAACCCTAAAAGAGTCCATTAGATGTAACAATTAGGTGATCATCGGTGACCCTGGCAAAGGCCTTTTTGGAAGAAACTGTAGTGAGTTGAAGAAAAAAAAAAAAAAAGGAAAGACAGCTACAGTAGGCTACTACTACAGGTTTGAGAGGGAAGAGAGAAAGTTGTAGATTATTATAAGATCATGCAGAGTAAAGAAAAGATTGTTTTATTTTTAAAAAATGGGAGGGACCCTAGTTTCATTGCAGGCTGAAGAGAAGACAACAGTGAAGAGAATGGTTGTATATAACAAAAGAGAGAAAGGATAATAGAACTGAGTCCTAGATGGTATGGGGACATCTGAGTGCTTAAATTGACAGATTGAGCTTAACTGGAGGGGCACCACCTTTCCTCTGAGGTTAGAGAGAAGAAGTTGAAGGCAAGTTTAATGTATATGGTGAAAAATGCTTACTTCTTTCTCAATAGACCTCACACGTGTCAAACCATGATAAACTAGAATATCAACATGCTCAGTATACATGTAGGGTGCCATTATCTCTTGTATACACCTAATGACTGAATATGTGGAATTACAGTAAACCAGTTATTTTAAAGAGCTAAGACAGGTTATTGGTATGAAGAAATGAGTGGACAGAGATCCTGTCAACTGGGATAGCCACAAATCTGTGATGTGTAGAGAAGGGAAGCCTTTTGTCAAAGAACAAATGTAGAATGTCCTTACATTTTCTCTCTTTGATTTTCAATAAGCTCTCATAAAAAATTCTGCAATTATAAGGTATCACTGTAACATTGGTAGTGTATCTCAGTTTATAAAGTCTCTCTTGGACTAAAAATATTTATTTTCAGAATGATGTTTGAAGTTTGGGTATAAGCAGTTATTTTTTTGTTTAGCTATCTACTCCTTTATCTCTCATATCTTCTCTAGAAAGTATTTTAGGACATTAATGTTAGGAGAATTGGACATTGGGTCTCCATGCAGAAATGTTTGAATGTCTGATTGAAATAGCAGAGACCTGACCTGTTAGAAGGATGACACATTAATTTAACTACTGCCATTATCACATTCACTCAGAGCTGTGAGTACATAATGGTCAGGGATTCAGTGGCATTTTTTCTTATATTTTTACCAAAAACAAACACCTGGAATGTTGCCTAATGAACCCAGCTATTCTCCATCTGTTTTGTCCTGGACTTATTCCCATTTACTATGTAACTGTGGGTAGGGATTCTAAGGAGAACAGGTATTCATGACCTTAGGTCATAAGGATCAGTATCTTGACCCAGTGACTTGGGCTGTATAATATTTGACAGAGGAAATAGGAAAATATTTTGTATTGTTCTGATATTGGTTATGGACAAGTTTACTATAAGCCATTCTTTTTTGTGAGTGAATTGTAATTATATGAAACCTGGTTAATCAGACTAACTGGGGAGAACTCTAGCTTAAATCTGAATTTTAGAACATTTAAAGCAGATGCGGTTTTGTTCCTTGCAAATGAATATTGCATTTAATATCAGACTGAAAGTGTTTTCTAAGAGTAGTATTTAAGAAAATTTATTATGTTTATAATGGTTTCAATTAATTATCTGTGAATAGTTGTTTCCAGAAAGACTGATGCTACTTTAGAAGAGTTTATAATCTTGCAGAATCCATTCTGAATTTAACCTGCAACATTTGGTCTGTGAGAGGAGAATGCTAATGTCTCCTGTGATTTATGGATAGGTTGGGACTGGCAAAGTAATCATAAACATGTAGAGTACATATTTATGTATATCACAACATTTTCCAACACTGAACTTAGACATTTAATAATTTAATAAATCATCACAAACATATTCATGCCTATATTTCTGCAATTCTAACATCATGTTTAAAAAATAAAAATTTATGCCTGATAGAACTGCATTATTCTTGTTTCAGAGAACATAGATATCTCACCTTCTGTATTATAAAGAAGCATGGATGTCTATATTAAACACAGGCTTTCAGGAGATGAGTGGAAACAATGTAATTATATATTTGGACTAGCACAATACTTTGTTCAATGAATAATCACTTAATGTTTATTACAGGAAGTTCGTTATGCTTTAATTTTAATTATGTCATATGAAGTGGATAATGACTAACCTGCCACATGACTCTGACAACTGCCCATGTACATTTTGATCACCAACGAATGTAATAATAGACTGCTTTTTCATGTGCATGACAAGTTTCATTTGTTTCAAGATTTCATATATATTGCATGTCACAGCACATTTTTGAGGAAATTAAGGTAAGCATTAACCAAAACCCACTGTTATGTGCTTTCATAATACTCACATCCTTTCACCTCTGCCACCTTTTTTTCTTATCTTTCTGCTCTTTTTAATTGCTATTTTGTGGTTGTTCATCCTTACTATTCCGTGTAAAGCAAAAACAATGTCTGCTAGGTTTATCACTCTGTTCCTACTGTCTAGCCCAGTTTCTTGCACAGGGCATATGTTCTGTAATACTCGTGGGGTGAGTAAATTCCCATTTTATCAAAAGATGAATTACAAAGAAGTCAAAATATTTGCTCAAAACTATAGAGGCAGAACCAGAATCTATTTCTTTTATTCCTGGGTCTCATTTCTGCCCTCACGTATTGGACCATATCCATACTGTGTAGCCTTTTATTGTAGTGCCCAAAATGGTAACCAGTTTTACATGTGGAGCATAGTGACTGATCTTCAATTGTTGGAGAAAATGCACAGAAAAAAATGATATTCGTAGTCATTTCAACTGAGAGAAAATTAAGGGAAACAATTCAATTATAGCATTAGAAATATGGAGGAATGCATAAGGGAGATTTTCCTGGGGGTAATGTAGACTTTGGGATTCTTTTGAGTGGCTTCTTGAAAACTTTCCTTTTACAGAAATCATTAATTGCAGTGAATGCTCATCTACCCTAAACTGTGGGGAAGTAATACCATTGAGCCTCTGAGCTTAGCTACAAACCCCTCTACACAAACCATGCTCATTCAGTATCAATACTTGCTTTATAAATCAGTCCATAACACAAGTCTTAATTTGTATGATACTAGTAGCTAGATCTTAAAACTTTTTTAAATATGAGACTTATTGGACAAAATCCTTTCATAAACTTAAGTTGTTTTATTTGAAGTTATTGAGTCTTTCACATTCTTTATACCTGAAAATATTAATTTAATACTTCTTATTATTTAAGGTAGGCCCAAGTAGATATTTCTTTAGTGATGGACAAATTCTGGAGGTCATTTATAACTTTTAGTAAATGTTCGTACTTCAGCTAGTAGGATTTATGGGGAATAAAAGCCAGTCAAAAAGAAAACTGAAAAAAAAAAATCGTTGAATGTCTGTCATACAGTGTTGCTGATATTCTCATGGTTGGTTTAAAAGATCATGATCTGTAGAATTCCCATCATGGCTCAGCAGAAACAAAGCCGAGAAGTATCCATGAGGATGCAGGTTTGATACCTGGCCTCCCTCAATGGGTTAAGGATCTGGTGTTGCCGTGAGATGTGGTGTAGGTCGCAGATGTGGCTTGGATCCCGTGTTGCTATGGCTGTGGTGTAGGCGGGCGGCTACAGATCCAATTCGACCTCTAGCGCGTGAACCTCCATATGCCGCGGGGGCAGACCTAAAAAGACAAAAATAAAATAAAAATAAAAATAAAAGATCATGATTTGTAGATGCATGTCTCCTTGGTACTTAGACGTATTGAAAATCTCTAAAGGAATCTTGCAGCCAGAAATGAACTGTTGATTAATCAGGAAGAAGTTTTGGCACTCTTGTCTAAATGTAAGTTGAACTCATTTTCCTTTGATAAGGAACAAAAGTTTAGATCACGGTGATTTTGATGCATTATTGTCCTCATCTGATACAGGAACTTAACTTATAGTGCCTGTAGCATTTAGAAAAGAAAATATTACAGTTTGGGGAATTACTCATCCCCTAGCACATACGCTTTGTTTCCTTATCTTGTTTTTGCCCAGAATATCTTTCAAAATTCTTTTCCTGTTGGCAATACAGAAAAAAGATTTTATTTTAAAATTCTGTCCCAACTTTTCTTTAACTCTGTGCTTAAGTAAGAGTCATATTTTAATTCAGTTCAAAGATTTCAACACTCTCTTTAGGTATCCTGACTCTTCTGCCAAAACCGTACAAATAGACTCAAGGGAGATGAAGGAAGTTGATCCACAGTGGGTTTCAAGGTAGACTTTTGATGCATCCAAAATTGAATTGTGCTCCAATTAAAACAGGAGGATCAACAGTTAGGCAATTATTATGACAAGGAAATTACTAATGAATGAGGATTTAAGTAAAGCTTATAAGAAATGAAAATTTACTGTTTACCAAATTCCAACTTTTTCCCACTATATAGGGTAACCAGATAAAATACAGTGCCTGTGTATGTCAAAGAGAAACATTTTGGGGTCTTAATACATTTGTGTTTGTATCATATAGAATACCCAACAGTATATATCCTAATTTAACTATTAAGCTTTCCCCCTCCCCCAAATTCACCTCCTTCTTTTTGCATTCCTTAGTGTTTTCTCTAGAGTAATTATCACCAATTTTCTTAAGCTACAAAAGATGGTATCATCATGGACTCCTTCCTTTGTGTCAACATGCTATAACACGGATGAACCGTGAACATATTCTAAGTGAAAGAAGCCATATAGAAAAGGCCATATATTGTATGATTCCATTTATACAAAATGTCCAGAATAAGTAGATACATAGATACACCAAAAATATATTAGTAGTTTTCATGTTCTGAGGGAAGGACGAAAAGAGAAATGATCATTAATGGGTATAGAATTTCTTTGTGGAGAGATAAAAATGTCCTAAATTAGATAGTGGTTATGGTTGCACACTCTGTAGATATACTAAATACTATTGAACTGCACACTTTAAAATGGTGAATAGCATTGGATGTGAATTATCTAAATAAAATTATTATTGAAAATAAGTTGATACTATGAATATCCCAAAATTTGTTAAATAAATTAAATTTATCCCTAAAAGAATCTTTCTATCAAGAAAATTCCAGGAGTTCCCTTCGTGGCTCAGTGGTTAATGAATCCGACTAAGAACCATGAGGTTGCGGGTTCGATCCCTGGCCTTGCTCAGTGGGTTAAGGATCCGGCGTTGCCGTGAGCTGTGGTGTAGGTTGCAGATGCAGCTCGGATCCCGCGTTGCTGTGGCTGTGGTGAAGGCTGGCAGCTACAGCTCCTGTTAGACCCTTAGCCTGGGAACCTCCATATGCCACGGGTGCAGCTCTACATAAAGGCAAAAAGACAAAAAAAAAAAAAAAGAAAATTCCAGACTAAGATACCTTCACTGGTAGATTCTATGAAACATTTTAGAAGGAAATACTATCAATTCTACAAAAACTTTTCTGAAAAATAGAAGAGGAGGGTATTTTCCCACTTCATTTTATGAGGCCAGTTTTTTTTCAGATTTAAAACAAAAGGCATTATAAGTTAAGAAAACTACAGATTAATATCTGTGATGAACATAGATTCAAAAATCATCATCAAATATTGAAACTTTGAATTAACAACATACAAAAAAGAATATATACTGACCAATTGAGATTTACTCTGATAATGCAAGGTAGTTTTTTCATTTGGTAACAAAACAATATAATTCACCATATTAATAGACCAACAAAAGAAAATGATATAATTTTCTCTATAGATGCAAAATGTTATGATAATCCATTATAAATTTTTTCTACAAGTTAGGAATAAAAGAGAATATCCTCAATATGTTAAAGTGGATATAGGAAAATTATACAGTTAATATCACCCGTACTGGTAAAAACCTGAATGCTTTCCACTCAGATGGGGAACAGTTCCCTTTTATTACTTCAGTTCAATATTCTACCACTTTTACCACTTTGGAAGAGGGCTGACCCCACTCAGTTCACCTCAGTGGAGTTACTGAGCCACTTGACTCAGCCTCTGGCAGAGAGCAGTAGAGAGTTCTGTGGCCACATTTTGATTCCTTCTCAATACTTTTGCTCATCCCTCTCTTTTTTACTGTTAAATTACCCATGAAATTTTTCACAGAACTATAAAAAACAATCCAAAAATTTACATGGAACCACAAAAGACCCAGAATTTCCAAAGCAATCCTGAGGAACAAAAACCAAACAGGAGACGAAACTCTCCCAGACTTTAGGCAATATTACAAAGCTACAGTAATCAAGGCAGTGTGATACTGTTACCAAAACAGACATACAGACCAATGGAACAGAATAGAGAACCCAGAAATAAACTCAGACCTACAGTCATTTCATCTTTGACAAAGGAGGCAAGAATATAAAATGGGAAAAAGACAATCTTTTCAGCAAGTGGTGCTGGAAAAACTGGACAGTCGCACGTAAGTTAATAAAACTGGAACACCCCTCACACCATGCATAAAAATAAACTCAAAATGGCTTAAAGAGTTAAACATAAGAGAAGACACTATCAAATTCCTAGAAGAGAACAGAGGCAAAACATTTCCTGATATCAACTTTACAAATGTTTTCTTAGGTCATTCTCCCAAGGCAACAGAAATAAAAGCAAAAATAAACCAATGGCACCTAATCAAACCTACAAGCTTTTGCACAGCGAAGAAAACCATAAAAAAAACGCCAAAAGCACAATCTATGGAATGAGATAAAATAGTTCCAAAGATGCAACTGACAAGGGCCTAATATCTAAAATATGCAAACAACTTATACAACTCAGCAGCATGTAAAACCAACAACCCACTTGAAAAATGGGCAAAAGACCTGAATAGACATTTCTCCAAAGAAGATTTACAGATGGCCAACAAGTACTTAAAAAAATGCTCAACATCACTAATTATTAGAGAAATGCATATCAAAACTACTAGGAGGTACCACCTCACACTGGTCAGAATGGCCATCATTAACAAGTCAATAAATAACAAATGCTGGACAGGGTTGGAGAAAGGGAACTTTCCTGCACTTGTAAGTTGGTACAACCACTATGGAAAACAGTATGGCGGTACCTCAGAAAACTAAATATAGAACTACCATATGACCCAGCAACCCCACTTTTGGGGATATATCCAGACAAAACTTTCCTTGAAAAATACATGTGCACCTACATGTTCATTGCAGCACTATTCACAATATCCAAGACATGGATACAACCTAAATGTCCATTGGCAGATGATTGGATTAAGAAGATGTGGTATACACACACAATGGAATACTACTCAGCCATAAAAAAGAACATGATAATGCCATTTGCAGGAACATAGATGGAACTAGAGATTCATACTAAGTGAAGTAAGTCAAAGAGAAAGACAAATACAATATGATACCCCTTATATCTGGAGTCTAATATTTGGCACAAATGAACCTTTCCACATGAAAGAAAGTCATGGAGTTGTAGAACAGATTTGTGGTTGCCAAGGGAGAGGAGGAGGGAGTGGGATGGACTGGGAGTTTGGGGTTAATAGATGCAAACTATTGCATTTGAAGTGGATAAGTAATAAGATCCTGCTGTATAACACAGGGAACTATATCTAGTCACTTGTGATGGAACCTGATGGAGGATAATGTGAGAAAAAGAATATATATACATATGTATGACTGGGTCACTTTGCTGTACAGTAGAAAGTGACAGAACACTGTTAATCCACTATAATGGAGAAAATAAAAATCATATAAAATAATGAAAGAATTAGTTGTGTAGGGCGAAAATTGCCTCTCCATGTCCCCTCCCACTTTGCCCTCCTAGCAATGTCTTCCAGGGTTCATTCCTTGCTCTCTGTGTCCCTGTAGGATCAGCCATTGGAAGTACTGGCAGGAGACCAGAAGAATGCCAGACATCTTTGTATTTATTCCTCCGTCTCCCTCCTTCCTGGACCTTAAATTGGCCATAGCTATGTTCCTTGACCACAGGTTTTGCCCCTATAGATGCAGCTCTCCCTGACACTGTCCCTTCCTTTGACTCCTCAGGCCTAAGGATAGTAACCATTTTCTGCTACTGCCAACCCTGGGGTTATTCACCGTCCCTCATGGATTTCCTGAACCTTTCTCACACCTGTACGTACAGATAGCCTCCTCCTTCGTTAAATGATCCTCAACTCTGCGATTTTAAATAGGTAGATCATCTAACTCAGAGAAAAATTAAGATATCACATAGTTCAAATGCAGAGGGATTAATTAAAATTCAAATACATCTGGCTCTGATGTTAGTTTTGCTATCGTTCCTGTGAAAATGTGATTGAAGAGACAGAGATATCATTGGTATGTTTATCCCCTGAGTCTTTTCCCAACTCACTAGCTAGAGGTGTTACTGGGGTCAGTACCCTCTTAGGGTTCTGCTTTGCACCTTGCCTTCCCTTCTTATATACTGTTCATATGATTAGTGCTCCTAAGCCAGGAGGAGAGCTGATTCAACTTGGCTTATACGTGCTATCTTTTTACATACAGAACGATTACTGATATGGTCCTAATGGGCTCTGTGCAAGTGAAATGTGGTTGTGATTAGGAGTACATTTGAAAAATTGAATAGCATCTGTATTCAGTTTTTAGCATCTGGACTGTTTGTGTTTATTATGATCAAGCTGAACTTTGTAGAGTCAATGGGTTTTCTCATCACTACTTTAATTATGATGAAAGATATTGTCCTTGGGGTTAAAATTTTTCTTTACATTTTAGCTGATTGTGAGAACACATATTTTACAGAAAATCTAATGGACAATCAGTCATAATCACTGTAATATAAACACTAGAATCCCCATTCATCTGGGAGAGCAAGTAATTTATTATAGATAAGTTAGAAAAATGTCAATTTAAATTAGGTTTTCCCGCACGTATCTGGAAGGGAGTACACAATTTTTTTTCTAGGTTACAAGAGAATTAGATCTGTTGAGTGTTATTCTGTGGAATATTGATGGAAACCAGGTGCATAGCAAATCCAGTGTTTATACCTTTCCATTTTGACTTGTTCTTGCTGTCTGGGATTCCATTCATTTATTTATCTGTTCTTATAGCATCCAGAACATATTCTACATCAATTGAGTTTTGTAATTATCATTTTATTATTAAAGCCTATAAAAATTTTCCTAACTTTCCAGTTTTTAGTATATATTTCATCCACATATAAGGCCTACACTATGTTTTCAGATACTAAATTTAAAATTATATGAGATTTAGTAAAATCTGAGAAAAAAATTTTACCTATTTATGTAAGACTACTTAGATAAAAATCCCACAGCTAAATGGTAGGAATTTTACATATAGCCTAAACACAAGATTCATGATAGCATATTTGCAGTTTCAGAACCCTTAACCCAACCGTATATAATAAATGAAAATTTAAATCCTTGGTTACAAGTAGCTAATTATTAAAAGAAGAATTATTAAGCTTTTTGGTGTCTGAGTAAAAGTGAGATATATATTTGATCTCTGTAGTAACTTTACTAATCTTTATTTAATAATTCATAATTTACAGTGATTCAAGATTTAAAATAACCTCACGTGCTCACTAACCAACTAGAGGATGCAGATGTCAGTGTGAGAGGAGTCAGTGAGGAATGAATGAAAGCAAAGCTGAGCAGCAGTGATAATGCAGTGACAGGGAGTGAAGATTAGCGGGGAAGCTGTCATTAAATTTATGTTACATTTCTTCAGCAGTGCTGCAGAATCATTTAATTTGATTTAATGAGCCTATTTTAGAATATTCAAATGTATCACTTCACTTTGTGAAGAATTATTAGTTGTACAATAAAAATATACCATATAACACTTTTATGTGCATTGAGAATTTGCGTTCCTTATTGTAATTTGATTCTCTTACCATCTCAGAGACAGGGCAGAGAGAAAAAGCAAGGGCTAAAACCAAGGTTTCTTTTCAAAACTAGTAATTTTGCTAATAATTGCAACTGTTTTACTTTATATAAGGTGTTTTCTTGTTCAAAGGCCACTAGCATGGATTTTGTTTTGTTCCAATGTTCTTTTAATAAAAATTGTCAAGCATACAAGAAGTTGAAGGGATTTCACAATGAGCATCTATATATCCACCACTTCCCTTCTGCCATTAATAGTATATTACATTTGGTTCACCACATATCTATCCATTTATCCAACCCAATACCTGTCCATCAATCTGCTTATTTTTGATACATTTCAAGGAAAATTACAGACAATTATGCATCCAGCTAAATATTTCAACAAATGCATTTGATTTTAAATAGAAATAGGTAATATTTTTTGAGCATTTATTCTATACCAACCACTAGACTAAATATGTTACTTGAAGTATCTCATGATACTCCCAACAAAGCTGTTAGGAATGTATTGATTTTATTAAATCAACTTTTCAAGTGAAAATATAGAGTCTTAGAAGGGAGACATGGTTTCCCAATGTTATGGCTAGTTGTAGAGATTGACCAAATTACAAAGTTGAGTAGAAAACTTACACAAATTGATTAGTAAACTTTCTAGGATTAGGTCCTAGCCTTGTAAGACTGGGATTTGAACCTAGAAAGTCTTGATTCTAGAGCCAGGACTTCTGTATTAATTTTTTTATTGCTACTTCAAATGACCACGATCTTAGTCATTTGAAACAACATACAGTGTCATAGATTAAGGGGTCAGAAATCTAGGCAGAGCCTAGCTCATCTGGGTCTATTGTCCAATGTCTCACAAAGCTGAAATCAAAGTGCCTGGGATGGGTGCTAATCTGGAAGCTCTGTGGAAGAATCTGCCTCATTCAAGTATTGGCCAAATTAAGTTCCATGCAGCTGTAGAACCGAGTTCCTCACTTCTTTACTGGCCATCAGTCAGGGAACTGATATTTCTCCTAAAGGCTGACTGACCTTAGCTTTCTGTGTGGTCCAACTCCAACAAGATGAATCGAGTTCCTCTTATGCTTTGAATATCTCTAACTTTTCTTCTGCTTCATCTCTCTACCTCCAGCCAGAGAAAGCTCTTTACTTTTAAGGGCTCATGTGATTATATTGGACCCATTCAGATAGTCCAGAATAGTCTCCCTGTTTTAAGGTCTGTAACCTAAACTGCATCTGCAAAGTCCCTGTTTCTCTGTAAGGTAACATATTCACAGGTCTGAAGATGTTGGGGAGGTCACTCTGTCTACTATAATCACAGTTATAAGCCACTGCTTTCAGTAGTTCTCTACTTTTAAAAAGGATTTCTGATTATCCAAAAATTTTACTGAGTAAGTATGAAGAATATAATTAATATTTAAAGACAAGATGTATGAGAAATTATTATGAAGTTTGTATTTACCTTTTGATTTCTGGATACATTTTGAAAATGGAATATATCAAGATATCAGTAAAAAGTTTTGGTCATCTTTCCTGTGAAGTATTCCTTTCTATAAGGCTGTGCATCATTTTATATTTATTTGAAGCACTCTAGCTGACTTGTTCCACTGTTTCCACCTGAAAACTTATAATCATGTAGTCTTGTTTATTTTGGTGAAAGTATGCAAAGTACTACACCTGCTCCAAAGCCTTAGGTCTTTTCTCAACATATGTTTATTTTAGGTATATCCTGAAGGGTGTTTCTATACATCATTGTATTGGTGCATCCAAACAGCAATAATTCAGAAGCACAAGGGATGGAATTGATTTTTTCTGTGAATGGTAGATATTGGTCATTCATTCAGAATTGCCACTGAACTAATATGAATTCTAAAGTAGACTAAATCTGAGCTTCCCTATATGGCTTTCCTACCTCACTTTATCATGCCCAGCATATGCATTTTTTTTACTACTAGGAGATCTTTCATAAATATCTTGTGAGAGAATCCCCTATATGACTTAAAAAATTAAAGTACTCAGGTCAAATAAAAAAATCATCGACCTCACAAATATAGATAGCACATACTTTCAATATCCACATTGATTCTGATGAATTAGGTCTTAATCACATCCTTGCAATGATTTCTTTTTGATGGTTTTATCATTTTCTATGCTATAATAATTTCTATATGCTCGTTTAGGTCATGACTTACATGTGATTCATCTTTACAGCCCTAATGTTCCCTAATACTGATTCTAATACAAAAAATGTGCTCAATTTTTCAGTTACCTCATCCTGTCATTCATTTATCCATTCATTTATTTTACATAGGGCTATTGTGGGCCTGTGTTATGTTAGTCATTGTTATGTCCTGGGACAAGAGAGAGAGATTAGAAAAGGATTCTTGAAAGAGTTTATAGACTAACAGAAAACTACAGCATGTAAATAAATTATTATCATACAGTAATGACTGTTACAGTCAAGAGCATTAAAGGAACATAGTGGATACAGTCCTATCTGAGCCTAAAGATTTCAAAGATATAAATGTGTGTACTTTTATAGAATTATATGAACTGAAAGTGAAAATGTTATAAGCAATTAAATTTCTATTTGCCTTGTGATATATATGTATATATCACACCATTCCACATCACACCATATATATGTGTGTGTGTCTGTGTGTGTGTATTATATATATGATTTTAGAGTGATATGTAGGACATGTTTTGAAATAGCACTTCAGAACTAATTATGAAAGTTCCCATGCTTTTAAAAATTAAGACTAGGGCATATCATGGATTGTACACAGAATTTACATAATGTTATATAGACTTAATTATTTTAGGAAAGTATGCATGAGATTTATTCTTGCATATGTCTTTAGATAAGTATTTACCCAGTCAAGCAAACTGTAATCAAATTACCATTCTGCCATGAGTTTTTTAGCTTTGTAAAATGTATTAAAATACAGTAAGCTCTTAGGCATCATACCATTCTACAAATATCTGGTTAGTATAATGATTATCAGGACCATTCAGAACTTTCTTTTTCTAGCAAATATTTCCCATCCTCATTTTTCCGCATGATTTTCATATAGTGGTACATATTCAAGAAAATCTTTTTATTTCTCTCCCAGTCCTTTTTCAGTTTTATCTTTCCACTTTATTTCAAGGCATGTGTGTTAAAGACTTCTTAGGCATCAAGCAGTATGGTGTGCATTGACAAGGGAGCCAAAATAGTAAGAATACAGTCTTGTCCTTAAGGAAATTAGAACATAGGAAGAGTGAAAATATAAAGACCATGAAAGTACAGTACTCTGCTGTTTAATATTTAGCACTTGGTAAACTGAGTGGTAAGGAAAAGTGAGCTCAATATAAACCACTTTATCCATTAAAACTATCACTGGATACTTGTGTTGACTTGTTACCCATGATAACTGGCAGCCATGGCAGGGCTGTGGTAGGAAATGGGGAGTCTTTCATAAAATGGTAATGCCCTCACTCTCTGGCTGGAACATTTTGTTTGAGTAGTTTTATCTCCAGTGATGTTGATGTGCTTGGGTGTGCTGACTTGCTGCCATTTTCCCAGTTCCCTTTGAGATCCATGGCCTGCCTTTATAAGACAGTAGTTTGGCAGGAGTTATGGGTGAAGTATAAAACTGTAAGAGAACAGGTACAACTAGCTTTCAAAAATTTCAATTTGACACTTTGGCAACTTGAGTGCGATCCATACTTTGAATGGCTTTTCACCCTACTTATGTCAATGTACAGGTTATTCAGACAGAAAATCAATAAGGAAACATTATTCTTAAATGAAAAATCAGACCAGATAGAATATAAAACACTTCCATTATATACTATACTATACTATACTATACTACATACTATATACTATACTATAGTATACTATAGTATACATAGTATATATATACTATAAAACACTTCATGCAAAAATGGAAAGCACATTTTTTTTCAAGTGCATGTAGAAAATTCTCTAGGATAGATTACATGCCAGGAAATAAGACAAGCTTCAATAAATTTAGTAAGTTTAAAATTATGACGTTTTCTGACCACAATGCTACGAGATTAGAAATCAACTGCAAGAAAAACTGCAAAAACAAAAACATGTCTAAACAACATGCTACCAGACAACCATTATGTCACTGAGGAACTCAAAGAGAAAATTGAAAAATAGCTAGAGAAAAATGAAAGCAGAAACACGACAATACAAAATGTAAGGGATTGGAGTTCCATTTGTGGCTCAACTAGGAACCATGAGGTTGCGGGTTCGATCCCTGGCCTTGCCCAGTGGGTTAAGGATCCGGCGTTCCTGTGAGCTGTGGTGAAGGTTGCAGACGTGGCTCGGACCCCGCATTGCTGTGGCTGTGGCGTAGGCTGGCAGTTACAGCTCCTGTTAGACCCCTAGCGTGGGAACCTCCATATGCCACGGGTGCGGCTCTACATAAAAAAAAGCAAAAAGACAAAATAAAAAATGTAAGGGATACAAAAAAATCAGTATTAATAGGGCAGTTTATAGAGATACAAGTCTACCTCGGGAAATAAGAAAAATCTCAAATAAACAATATAAACTTACACTTGAAGAAACTAGCAAAAAGGAGAACAAACAAGTCTAAAGTTAGTAGAAGGAAAGAAATAATAAAGATCAGGGCGGAAATCAATGAAATAGAGACTTTAAAAAGTAGAAAGATCAGTGAAACTAAGAGCTAGTTCTTTGAAAAGATAAAACAAAATTGATAAACCTTTACCCAGACTCATCAAGAAAAAAAGAGAAAGAGAAGATACAGTCAACACCACAGAAATACCAAGGACCATAAAAGATTACTATAAACAATTATAGACCAATAAAATGAACAATCTAGAAGAAATGGATAAATTTCTAGAAATGTATGATCTCCCAAGACTAAATCAAAAAGATGTAGAAAATATGAACACATATATTATCAGTAATGAAACTGAATCAGAAACTTAAACAAAAGAGAAGTCCAAACAAACAGATGTCCAGGACTAGGCAGCTTCAAAGGTGAATTAAAAAAAAATAGAATTAACGCATACTTTCTTAAACTATTCCCCCAAAAAATGAAGAGGAAAGGATTGATTCTGAACTCATTCTATAAAGCCAGCAGCATCTTGATAGCAAAACCAAAGATACCACAATATAAGAAAATTTTAAGTCAATATCACTAATGAGGATAGATGCAAAAATCCTCAATAAAATGTTAGCAAACTGATTAAAAGGATCATGCAGCATGGTCAAGTGGGATTTATGCTATAGATGCAAGGATGGTTTAATATCTGCAAATAAAGCAATGTGATTATACAATTATCACATTAACACATAAACAAATTAAAAAATCATATGATAACCTCAATAGATGCAGAAAAAAGTTTGACAAAATTCCACATCCACTGATGATTAAAAACTCTCAACAAAGTGGGTATAGAGGGAACATACCTAAATATAATAAAGGACATATATGACAGAGCAACAGTGAACATCATCATCAAAAGTGAAAAGCTATAAGGATTTCCTCTAAAATCAGGCACAAGACAAGGGTGCCCATGCATGCTGCTTTTATTCAACATATTGGAAGTCCTAGCCACAGCAATCAATATAATAAAAAAAAAACACATTGGAAAGGAAAAATAAAACTTTTTGCAGATGATATAACTCCATATATAGAAAATCCTGAAGACACCTCTAAAAAACTTTTAGAACTAATAAATGAATTCAGGAAACAGAATTGCTCATAGAAATATTTTGTTTTTACATACACTAATAACAAACTATCAAAAATAGAAAATAAGAAAATTCTGTTGCACCAAAAGTAATTAAATACTTAGGAATAAATCTAACCAAAAAGGTTACAAACTTATACTTTGAAAACTATAAGACATTGGAGTTCCTGTTGTGGCTCAATGGTTAACGAATCTGACTAGGAACCATGAGGCTGCGGGTTCGATCCCTGGCACCGCTAAGTGGGTTAAGGATCTGGCGTTGCGATGAGCTGTGGTGTAGGTTGCAGACGCGGCTCGGATCCTGCATTGCTGTGGCTGTGGCGTAGGCCTGCAGCTACAGCTCCTGTTAGGCCCCTAGCCTGGGAACCTCCATATGCCGCAGGTATGGCCCTAGAAAAGGCAAAAAGATAAAAAATAAATAAAGGAAACTCTAAGACATTGATAAGAAAATTGAAGATAGCACAAATGGAAAGATATACTATGCTTATAGATTGGAAGAATTAATATTGTTAAAATGACTACAATATGCAAGGCAATCTACAGATTCATTGCGGTCTTATGCCAAAGTATTTTTTCACAGAACTTGAACGCAAAATTCTGATATTTGTATGGAAACACAAAAGATGCCAAATAGCAAATGCAGTCTTGAGAAAGAACAAAGCTGGAGGTATCATGCTCCCTGATTTCAAACTAAACTGTATGGTTACACTTATCAAAATAGTACAGTACTGGCACATAAACAGACACACAGATCAATAGAATGGAGAGCCCAGAAATAAACCCACATTTATATGGGCAATTAATCTATGACAAAGGAGATAAAAATATACAATGGGGAAAAAAGAGCCTCTTCTACAAATGCTGTTGTGAAAACTGAATAGCTACATACAAAAGAATTAAACTGGACTATCTTTTCACAACATATGCAAAAGTAAACTCAAAATAGAATAAAGAAGTAAATCTAGGATCTGGTACTATAAGACCTCTAGGAATAAACAGAATAAGCTCCTCAAAATAGGTCCTAGCAATATTTGATTAGATCTGCTTTCTCAGGCAAGGGAAACAAAAGCAAATTTAAAAAATGGTACTAGATCAAACTAAAAAGCTTTTGCACAGTCATGGAAACTATCAACAAAAGGAAGGGCAGCCTACTGAATAGAAGATATAAGCAAGCAATATATCTAGTAGAGGTTAATGTCCAGAATATCTTACAACTCAAAATCAAAAACATCTAATTAGGGAGTTCCCATCGTGGCTCGGTGGAAATGAATCCAACTAGTATCCATGAGGATGCAGGTTCAATTCCTGGCTTTGTTCAGTGGGTTGGGGATCCAGCATTGCCATGTGCTGTGGTGTAGGTTGCAGACATGGTTTGGATCCTGCGTTGCTGTGGTTGTGGCTGTGGCATAGGCCAGCAGCTGTAGCTCTGATTTGATTCCTAGCCTGGGAACTTCCATATGCCACAGACACATGAAAAGATACTCAACATCACTGTCATCAGGGTGATGCCAATCAAACTCACAAGGAGATATACCTCACACCTGGTGGAATGGTTATTAAATAAAGTAGTAAATGTTGAAGATGATGTGGAAAAAGGGAATCTGTGTGCACTCTTGGTGGGACTGTAAATTGAAACAGCCACTATGGAAAATGGTATGGAGGTTCCTCAAATATTTAAAAGTAGAACTGCAATCCAGAAGTTTAATTTATGAATATTTATCTGAAGAAAACAAATAAAAACTAATTTGGAAATATAAGTGCATCCCAATGTTCAGTGAAGCGTTATTTATATTTGCCAAGATATGGAAGCAACCTAAGTGCTCACTGATAGATGCATGGATGAATTGAGATATAATCCTCCACTTATAAAATAAATGAGGCACAGGGATATAGTATACCACACAGGAATTTGTCAATAATATTGTAATAACTTTGTATGGGGACATATGTTTACTAGGTTTACCATGGTGATCATAATGTTTGCAAATGTCACATCACTATGTGGTACACCTGAAATTAACATATTGTCGTAAACCATATTTCAATAAAAAATAAATAAAATATCTTCCATAGCTATTCAGGTTTTTTCTAAAACAGAAAAAAATAAAGCCTTTCTGTTACCTGAGAAATAATTTGGCATATAGAAGTCAGCAAAGAGGATTTTCAGGTTGGTTACAATCTGACCTTAGTTTCATGAATCAATAAAAAATTGAAATGCTGGAGAGGCGTGAAGCCACACATTTGATTATTAGGTGAGAGGCTAATTGCATCTTCTTTAGAGAAAACAGAAATAAATAAAGCATGAGTCAATAGATAATGGGATTGGCTACTGGTGATTATCTGATTGTATGCATTTCTCTTTGCCTCCTTTATGAAATTAATAAATTTAAAGTTTTAACTTTTTTTCGACTGAGCCCATGATATGTGGAAGTTCCCAGGCCAGGGATCAAACCCTCACCACAGTAGCGACCCGTGCCACTGCAATGACAACATCAGATCCTTAACCTACTGTAAACTTTCTTTTTGAATAACATGACAATGGTCTGAAAACCTTCTTGAGGCTTGAATATCTATTTTTTTCTCTTATAGTATTTGAAGTTTGAAAAACCCTAGATAGATTTTATTTTCTTCTTACTAACAACGAAGGCTGATGTTGGGTATGCATAAATGTAAAAATCTAAAATTCCTGAAGTGCAAATATGAACTACTCTTTTTTAGTAAAAATGTTTTCTTTGAGTCTGTAAATGAGGAGAGTAGGGGCTTACACTTGAAACTACAAGAGATTTTCATTCTCTAAGCATTTATTTATTTTAAATAACATCTATTTAATGGTAGAGTTTGTTGACTTGCTGTTGTAACTGATTTTATAAACTAGGTGTTGGAATCATGAAATTATGAGGAACTTTGAAAGGTCCACATACCCTGGCATGTTTGAAAGCACATGGGGTAGGAAGATGACTTGTAAGAATTTATTTACAGCTTCCAATCCTCACGTCGTTTTGGTCATTGACAGTATTCTACAAAAATAGGCTTAGAAATTTATATACATATTTTTTTATGTTGAATATATGAATATATGTCGTTTTGGTCATTGACAGTATTCTACAAAAATAGGCTTAGAAATTTATATACATATTTTTTTTTATGTTGAATATATGTCTACTTGTGAATGAGTACGATAGAATAGATTTCTAATGTGGGCTACAGAGGACTAAACATAAATTGTGTTATTCTTTATTGACTAGTTTTATGGTTATTATAACAAAGATTTTACTTTGTCAATCCAATCCTATTTAAAATCTATACTGTAAGTATTTTTAGGTTAAAGATATTATAACAAGAAAAGTGGATTAATTAAGAGAAAAGGTAATAGAAAATAGACTGTAAAATGTTCTCTGTAATAGGAATTTTCTGTGACATTGTGTTTGAAGCTGGGACATCCAGTTACATTACTAGATATTTTCATTGCTATACCATTTTAATATCAAGAAATTATTCACCATTATGTCCTTTATTAATGGAATAGTAAAAGTTTTGGCTTGATATGTTTCTTAGTTTGGAGAAAAGTCATATCCATATATTTTTAGATGATTGTAGTGTTTGTTCCTCTCCAGATAAAAAGCCATGTTTTTTTTTTAATATTTTACCTAAAGATAAGGGAATTCCATTATCAATTCTATAATTGATAATTTATTTGAAAAGGAACATTGAGTTGGGAGATAAAATATTCCCTTGAGTTTTTTTTTTGATGGAACTCATCTTTCTCATTAAATTTGTCTTCCAGACATGCTCACATCTGCATTGTTTTTTAAAAAAGTAAAATTCTGTCTTTTTACTTGCCTCCTCTTTTTTGAGAAATACAGTTTGCGCCCCTACTTCTTTACTTCTTCGTCGTTTATCACTTTCTTTCTTAAGGGCAATGCATTTTTTTGCCTCATCATCCTCTTTGAAGCTTTCCAGTTTGGGAATGAGAACCTATGTGTTTTGATTACTCAGTTAAGAACTCGTTTTTTCCCCATCCTTTTTCTTTTTATTTTCCAACCGACGTGTTCAATTATTATTTCCAAACCATCACTAGACCTAAAACAGACCACTGAGACTGCCAGTTATTGTTTCATCGTTCCATAATGCCACAGGCAATTTCTCTTAAATATCAAGCTCTTTTTTCTCTCCCTGTCAACAATTGGAGAACTGACCTTTTTCTCTGAAAGCAAGTGAAAGATCCTATAATTTTCTATATTGTTTGAATTTAATTTCAGCTATGTTTTCAACTAGCGCTGTCATGTAGCTACTAATTCTCACTTTGTTAAAGCCTAGCTTTCACCAGAATAGCAAGATTGTTACTACCTGTGTTCTGTAATTTCCATGGTGCGTTTTCATTCATAAATCTTTGAGACAAGTGCCAAACCTCAGATATTAACTGAAACAAACTAGAAAGCAAAATTCCTTAACTATATACAGTATAAGGTACATACAATATACAGTACAATATACGATGGTATATTGTAGAGTAGGGAATACTTAACACAGCGCTGTTTTCATAGGCATGATGAACAGTTTGTTGAAATGTTTGGTTGTTATATATGAGTTTTTCTCGTATATAACAGAGTCATTTTGAAGAGTTGACTCTCTACCATATGATTTAAGAACACCGGGGAATTGTTCCTGCCCCCAAATTCTTCTCCAAAGGCATGTTTCTGATTTTCCTTGCTGCTTGAGTAGTCTTTTTGTAACAAAAGCCTTATCCTGAACTGTCTTTTTTATGATGCTCAGATGTCCCCATAGGATTCAAGATAAAGTTCAGTATGTTAAGTTTACCCTATGACCCTTTATTTTTAGCCTCTGCATTGTGCCTCAGGCACATTCCAGAATATTTTGAATGGCTTGTGACTTCCTTGTCTCAGGCTGGTTAACACCTGAGCCTTCTTCATGCAGTCCTAAGTGTCTGGAACGTCCTCCCTCTCCTATCACCAACTTCCTCATCCTACAAAACTAGCTCATTTGTCATATTACATATGAAACCTTCATAGAATGTTTTCTCCAAACTCATTTTGTTTCCATGGCATCCTGTGTAAACCTCACATGTTATATATGAGTCCATGTAATCAATGGTGTTTAATTGTCTATTTCCCCTGACATAAAATACTTAGAGGTATAAAAATGACTTATCCAAATTGTACCCTTACCACCTTATACAGTTACTGGCACATGTACGGAGTTCAGTAAGGGTTTGTTGAGTGAATGTGTGAGTGAATAAGTTAATGCTTGAAATTTCAACATTGGAAATTCATTTTCCCTTTTTAAAGAACTAATTTACCAAGTTATTCTCTTTTAAAATGCAAATTATTATAAGTGAGTTAACACATTAACTCACTGTTTTACCTCCTTCAGTGCAACAAATATCCTTTTAAAACTAGTTCATGTATCACTGAGCCAGGCTATAAAGACGAATTTCCCTACTATTTTCTGTAGTAGTAAAGCCAAAAGATTGAGGGAAGAGAGTCTTGGGTTTTAGTCTTGGCCCCATGGATCACCAGATACAGCCTTATTTCCTGTATATTTAAAAGGAAAAAAATAATACCCATGCCATAGAGTTAATATAAGGAGCAAAATGAGATCTCCCTCTCTCTATATATGTATATATTTCCTAAGTGTAATATTCCAGTATAAATTTATATTTGAAAACTTTGTTTTCCAATGCATAAATCTATGAAAGTGAGAATTCTGATGAGGAATGAGAAAAAGAGGTGAATTTAGTTTGAAGGTCCTAGTCGTTAGCCTGAGTGTGTGTGGTTTTGAAAACAGTGCACATAAAAGGGTTAAAGGAGTTTGGCCCCTTTAGAGAAGGGATGTTTGGTCCCCAAAAATGGCAATGACATAAAATTTCCCTACTTCACAACTCTTCCCATGAATGACTTTACACATTCTAGTAGTCTTGGCTAAATACCTTACAAAAGGTGATATTGAAACAGAAGTCATGGAACTTTGGCTCAAGTTCAGAATGATTACTTTCTGAAAAAGAAAGTCCAAACATGAAAGATTCTACCATTTCATAGGGATATGCAAATAGTGCAGCTAAGAAGCATCTGCTCCTCTTCACTTGGTTTCAATCTTCTGTTGAGAGACAAAGTTGATTACTTACTTTTATTGTAAATATATTGGTAAGTTTATATTAAAAGAGTAACAATATAATCATAGGGCCCTAAACTGTTGGTTGATTGGCTAAAATGGGTTGATCTGATTTTGGCTTATGTTCAAGACTTAGAAATTAATTTTCAAAATATTCAGTTTAGGTGTATACTTTTGCATGCTTTGTTAATTTGTTTTTCACCTACACTGAACAACTTGCTGCAGAGAATGGTAGCCTCATGAGTTTGCCAGTTGGTGTGGTTATTTCCTGCCATGGTAGTCTACACATCAACCATATGAACCTCTTTGATGTTCTTTGCCAGCTTGGTCATTACTTTTGTCACAACATTTGATGCATCTTGATTAAGGTCTACTTAATAGGAATAGTAATAAAGATATCAAGGATGGTAAATTTTAGTGGGAAGATTATGAACTTTTTTTTCAGAATGCTGTAGTGCCCCCTAATGAGAAGGAAAATATTTTTTATTTTTAAAGTTTTGTGAGCCTGGTAAGAGATAGATATTTAATCATAATATTAGCAAATTTTACATTTTAATCCTTCTTAGATAAGTAGAAAACATCTTTATCCTCAGTGACTCACCTGTGCCATGCCCCGTTTCTATAGAGTTATAGGTCTGCAAGGGATCTCCAGAGCTCATTTTTGTCTCTATATATGATTAAATATTTAAACCATCTCAGGCACTTAATCCTCAATGACTTATTAAAGCATCTTAAAATCCTCCTCTTTTAACAGTTCATATTTATTTGTATCTAATCAAAACCTTCTTATTGCAATCTAAACTCTTGTTCTGGACTCAGTGAAGACGTACAACTTCTATGTAGTAAATCCTCGTGGAGCTGAATGTTATGATCAAGTAAACATGCAGACTTTTAACTTTAAAAAAGATAGCATAAAGACATTTTGGAGTGTATAAATCCCCTGGATATGTTTTGTGAAATGTGAATAATCGTATCTTTGGGGGTTTTTGAGGCATAAAAATTGATCAGTAGAGGACAGATTGTTTTTCCCTCTGGAGTTATACACAATGTGAAAATTGATTTGGGTGAATGAGGACCATTTAAGTTCATACAGAAACAAATTCTGTATACAGAGGGTAATCAGATTTCATGTAGCAAGATTTGAAAGGTTTGGGTTGGGTTCTTTTATGGAACTCTGTATTATCTTCTTTTAGCAATCTTAGGTGAAATTTTATTCCCTTGACCAGATGAATGGGGAACACATAAAGCTTTGGAAAGTGTAGTGTTTATTGAAGGATAGTTCTGTTATGTTACAAAAGTAGTACTCAGTTTCGCTTTTTGACAAATAACCTTTGCAGCCTCCTCAGGTCAGCTTCCTCTGGATCCAGTGTTACAATTACTGCTGAATTTGTGGTTCTACTTTTGATGTGACTCTGAGGGATGCCTACTGATTCCTGGGATTTCTAAGACCATTGAACCCCTAAGGGTTCCGTCATGGTAGGAAAGAATTGCAGGAGAAATAAGTGCGGAAGGGTGCATACCTCAGAGGAAGAAATAAACTCAGATTGTATTGGACTGATATGCAGGTCAGGGAACCTGGTACCTTTTAACCCTGGACTTAACTGGTCTAGAATCAAGACCTTAAACTGTGTCCTCAGATAAAATTGTGCGGTTCCCACATGAAAAGAAAGGTGGAATGTTGCTATATTGGTTTCCACTGAGGAGTGAATGATTAGAGAAAAGAACCTCAGGTAGAAATAAGAATTACAAACATATTACCTATTCAGTCCTAAAAGAGGCATTTGGGAAAGGTAGTTGCTTAGGATGGTGGGTGGATAGCAGTCTGTTTGTTTTGCTCTTCTCCTTAAGTATATTTTTAAAAACATTTAATTAGAAGAGAAGTATTTCATTGTATCTATTTTTGTACTATTAAGAATAGAATTGGTTTCAAGCTATACTCTAAGATTTACATGTCGTTGATTCTGAGCCAATTAAAATACACTCAGTGTTTAAGCTTAGTCTGTGCAGTAAAAATTGCCTTAAAAAAAGAATATTTGGTCATGTATGTCTCTTTTATATTCAGATTTGATGCCGAAACCTTAAAAAACTACTTCCATTTTTGTTCTAAAGTAGTACCTTAAATTTATATAATGATGTTAGAGAAACATTCATCCTTTAAAAATGAGCAAGATCTGTATGCTGATATTCATTTTTTTTCTACAAAATTTGTACTTACTTTTTAAGAAATATGTTTAATGTAATTATCTGATTCTGGTTAGGTAGGGATTTTATTTTACCTAGGCTTTTCTAAACATTCAGTTTAAAAATATAATACTTGATAAAATAGTCTTATAAATTATCAAGGTAGATTGGCCTAAAACTGAAATTAAAATATCCTCTGGTTAAAATAAATCTGAGTTTCAAAGATTAAATTTCCCTTTGTAAAACTATGACTTACAGCACTACCTGATATTTTTCCAGCTTTCTGATTTTAAGTAGTATCTTATATTTCATTATACAGCCTCAGCAAATGTTAGAAGATAATGAATATTTGTTAGATGAACAAAAAAAATTGTACTTGCTGGTTTGCTTGGATGCCTTTTGCTTGTATTGTGCTTATATGACCTAACAGATCAAATACAAACATTCAATCCTTGAATCGTTCTGTTTTACTGACTAAAAAACATACTTAATAGATTTTCCTGTTTTTTTTAATTTTTTTAAAGTTTGGTCAAGTATAGTTCATTTACAATATTGTGATAATTTCTGCTGTACAACAAAGTTATAATGTACACACATCCATTCTTTTACAGATTCTTTTCCCATATGGATTATCACAGAATATTGGGGGGAGTTCCCTGTGCTGCACAGCATGTCCCCGTTGGCCAGTTATTCTGTATACCACAGTGTGCGTATGCCAATCCCAAACTCCCAGTCCTGTTTTGACAACAATTTACTTTGATACCGAAGTTATATGGGGGAGGTGAATCCTATTTTCTTTATCTTAAATATAGGGTTACTGATCAGTTCATAAAGATGAAATGAATGTCTAAGTTTACATAGTCACAGTAATTGGGACTTGAATTTTGGTCTTTGGAGCCTAATTTATATCATCATCTAATTACATGGCTGTTCTTATGTTTTACCTCAGGCTGGTGTGAGCTGTTTTCAAGAAGGTTGACACTTAAGCAATGGAATACAAAGTTTAAAGACCCTTAGGATATATACTGTGGATCTGAGATTTTCTTGAGAATGTGTCAAGGTGTATGCTCATTTAGCTGAGCTTTTTCAAAGTCACTTAACACAGCTTCAAGAAACAATTTCATTCATGTGAGTATAGATGATAACAAGATAGCTAACATTTCCTGAGTATGTGACAGACATTGAGTTAAAAAATAAACCTGTATCATTCAATACAATACTTGAAAAATTCCTGGTAGAAAGATACTGTTACTGACCCAATTTTACCGGTGACGAAATATCAGAGAGCTAGTAAAGCTAGTGAGCAGCAGAGCCAGGATGAAAATCTAAGTATGTTGAACTTCAGAGCTTCAGCTTTGAACTTCTATTTCCTGCTCTTCTGACTTTTTGAAAATAAAACTTGACAAGTCAGCATACAAAAGGAGGCACTCCTCAAGGATATTTGATGGAAAATAGTACACATATTACATCAAACTTAATTCTTAATTCATACCCTATTTTTTCAACAGTGGTAGGTGTAATTGGAAGCTTGGTAGTTTTAGATTCCCACCTGTGTGTTTGAAAATGAGTGCTGTTTTTTCTCACCACATAAACTCCTCTGGGACTCAGTTTCCACATCTGTAAAATAAGATCCCACATCCCATAGGTGGTTGTAAGATTTGGATGGTGACTTTTGTAGGGTGGTCATGACTCTGTAAAACAGCTCCTGTTTCCCATCCTCCTTCACACTAACAAATGAACTCTACTGTCCATGAATCTGTGGAGGGCAGAGATAGCTCCATTTTTCTGGCAAGAAGGCTAATGTTCTTGCCTTGGTGGTGGTGGACTGTGGCTTTTGAGTTCCCCAAATGGTCTTTGTCTTTCAGTGTACCACCCTTCTACGTTGGTTGGGTCACTACAGGGTGTGAATCTTTAATAGCAACCTCCGTGTGATGACTGAGTAGATTCTGAGTCAGTGTTCAAGGAGCTAGTAACCCAGAGCTCTGTGACCTTTTCTCTGTCACTGACTTGTAGCGTCCTTTGTGTGAGATCATTTAAGCACAAAGGACCTACTTTTCTCACTTAAGCACAAAGGACCTCACTTTTCTCATCTAGATAATAGCGGTAGCCAAGGATGCAGTGAATACCAGAAGTGGAATGAAGAATTTTACGCTGACATTACACGTGAGCTGACAGGGGAGTTGCACTTATTTTCTTTTAGGGGCCACACCCACAGCATGTGGAATTTCCCAAGCTAGGGGTTGAATTGGAGCTGCAGCTGCCAGTCTGCACCATGGCCAGGGTAATACAGGATCTGAGCCACACCTGTGATCTACACTGCAGCTTGTGGCAATGCCGGATCCTTAACCAACTGAGCGAGGCCAGGGATTGAACCTGCATCCTCATGGATACTGGTTGGATTTTTAACCTGCTGAGCCACAGTGCAACTCTGAATTGTATTTATTTTAATCTATCAGTATGGCCATGAGAAATGAATGCTTCTGCTTCAATGGAAATTCCAAAAGAAACAGGACCAAGTGCTCAGGGCACATCTGCGGAGAGTATCTGAATCACATGCTGAATATTAAGTGAACTAGTACAACATTCTGATTTCAGTAGCTCATACAAAAGCACAATTAAATAGCATTTACCAGTCCTGTGACAAAGGCAGTTACTTCCTCAGGCACCTTCCCTGACTCCCTCCCATCTCCTCTATATTTATTGGCACATATCACAACTTTCCTTTTCTAGTTATATGTGTGATTACTTACTTAGCATCCTCTCTTTCCTTAGGACAGGGATCATGTCTGTTTTTCACTGCTTTGTCCTTAGCATCTCACCATATGCCTGGTCCTGTGCTCACTAACTAATTGTAAAATGAGAAAGGGAACTTGTAAGCAAATTGTCCTAAATCAGCAGACTCAGAAGAGGGAAGATTTGGCTTCTCTACGAGTCCCAAAACGGAGAATTTTGGAAGCAAAGTGGGTATAATGCAAAGGAAATCCACTGAAATTCAGCTATGTATTTAAGAGCCGAGTGGGGAAGTTAATAGCCTTGTTTATAGAGGTCTGTAATATTTGGAAGTAAGGGTGAATGAGTTAAGAGCTGGAAACATCATAAAGGTGAGGAATGGAAAAATAGAAAGTATCAAGGTCAGCCTTGGCTTTGCAGATCACGTGACTCAGAGAGAGGTGTATGTAGCACTCGAGTAGACAGAAGGCAGACATGATACAGGAGGCTGCTGTTGGGGAGCTGCCCATATTAATTCATATTAGCTATAGAGGAAGGGATAAAATACAGCATTGCCTGTTAAAAATATATGAATTTTTTTGTGGATTTATAATCAGAGCTAGTGTCTAAGGAAAAAATCTTTGCAATGATTAAAGGAAATGAAAAGATGTGTTAAGCTAAGGAATGAGAGCATAATCTCAAAGCTTTCTGAAAAGACATATGTGGAGCCCCCTCAGGTAATTCCCACAACTCCTCTTACAGAGACAATTTCTGAGGACCACCAAGTGACTTCCTCCCCTGGCAGGGTAATTAATAACCACAGGCCAAGGAATGTTTTCTAAGAGACTCTCCTTGTTGCCAGAGTCTTTCATCACATTTAGCACTTTTCGTGTGGGGATCAGGACATTCTTTTGATGGCTTTGGCATCATTTGTGGCTTCAGTCCATGCAGCTTCCAAATCTTAAAAGTTGCCTTTCCCTAGGACTTAGGCTATAGTGTATACATTTGTGCCAGCTGTGAAAGGAACTGGCTGGGCTCAAGGCATGACATTATAAAGAAGCACTGCTGCTTATAATCCCAGCTGTAAATCCTGCTTGATTTAGAATATGGAGTCTCAGCAGGGGGAGGCTAAGACTCCTGGTGGGAGGCCAGGAGAGGATACTGTATCTGCCAAGCCTAACTGCCAGAATGCCCAGGAACTTGTGGTGGGTGCTCCAGAATAAATCAATCCTGAATATAGAAGAGACACTGCTGCCAAATTGTGAAGTCCCTGAAACTATTAAGATGATAGAATATCGGGGGTTAATAGGAAGGGAGTCGTTCTGAACACCCCTTAAATGCAGATAACTAGAACTATTCAACTGAAGCTCCTAAGAGACTTAACTTGCTGTTTTATTCATTCTGCATTTATTACATTTAAATCCCTGGCCTTCTATTAATTATAAATGAGATGTTGAAGATGGGCTTGAAATCCTCTTTGAAAGTTGAATGCAGAGTATCGTAACTATCTGAGTCACCTTATACCTGATTTTGCTTTACACTGTTTCCTAAAGACAATTAGGGTATATTCTTCATTTAGTTGTAAGGGTGGTCTATTTCTTAATCTGTGGTAGATTAAGCCATTTCTGTTGCTTAAGATATTGTGCTAAACTCTTTCTAGATATCATCTTAATCCTCAAAAAATTACTTTTGCAGTTCCCGATGTCGCTATCCTTGGCCTCGCTCTGTGGGTTAAGGTTCTAGTGTTGCCATGAGTTGTGGGGTAGGTCACAAATGTGGCTTGGATCCTGCATTGCTGTGGCACAGGCCAGCAGCTGCAGCTCCAATTCAACCCCTAGCCTGGGAACTTCCATATGCTGCAAGTGTGGCCCTAAATTTTTTTTTTTTTTTTTGAGGTGGAATTTAGTATCCTCATCTTACGTGTAAAACTGGAAACTTTTGACAATGAAGTGGCAGAGCTGGTGTATAGATTGATGGGATTATATCTGACCTCAGATCCTGTATTCTTACCCACAGCATTATGTAGCTTTCCAGGGCCAGACAGCCTTTACTAAATGTAAGCTGCATAGAGTGATGGAACTAGCATGACCTTGAATGTTAGAAGAACTGGCTTCAAGTTCAGGCCCAGTTGACCAGTTACTGGCTGAGTTTTCTTGATTAAGTCACTAACTTCCCTGACCTTGTTTATTCATCCCCATATTGGAGATAATAATAATTATTATCATCCTATATCACAGTGTTAGTTTGAGGATCCTATGAGGCATTGTATAGGAAAGTACTTTACAAATAATAAAGTGACATATAATATTAGTTATTTTCACTATCTTCATTAGAGATAAAGAAGGCCTACCTTCCTAGCTGTGATTAGGTTTGCTCAAAGCCTCTTTTTAAAGAAATTCTACATTTTGAAGTTGTGTGTGAAACGGCTCATTTGGCAGTCTCTGCAAGGGGTTTTTGTTGTATTCCTGAAAACAATTGTGAGCGGCCTCAAGATCCCAGTCTTGCAGTTACTAAGCTGTGCATTTAATATTAATCTATTCAAAAGGGCCATTGAGTGAAATGAAAAGGCCCGAAGGGTCCCAATGGGAGGGGTATCCAGCAAACACATTTCACATAACATTTCTGTGTAGTCAGTGCATTGCTTTATTCTTTATAGTCTCAGTGTCTGACTATGATTTAGGTGGACTCTCATGAGGCCTGATAACGTATAGTGAAGTTGATGAAAAGTAAGGTGCAGGTACCGCACTTGGTTTGTAAGCAAACTCCTTTTTCCTGTGCTTGTAAATAATGAAAATATAAAATGTGGGATATTGTATTCATTCAGTACTACATTCTGTTCAGTTAGAAGTTCTTTCTCTCACAGTGGTAGAAAGGGATGTATTGCAACCTAATCTCTTTCCTGGATTACTGAACTGGGCCTTTAACTGAACTTTCTGCCCTTTTCTTATCTTATTTTCTCCATGTTAGCTAAAGTAAGTTTTCTAAAGTTTTAGTCAAATCCCACTGCTTTCCTGCTTAAAGTCACCTCTTGGGTTTCCACTGTACCCAGAATAAAGTCTACTCCTTTGAGCATGACTTGTAGTGCCTAGCCTTTCCTTTTGATTTCTTCCTAAAATCTGCTTTCTCACAGCATTCCAGCTTCTCTGGGCTTCTTTCTGCTCCTTGCCAGCTTGTTTCAGGTCTTAATGCTTGATTTCCTTCTGCTTAGGATGCTGTTTCTCCTGATTCTTACAGGGCAACCTTCTCAGCATTGAGGTTGCAACACCAAGGTCACCTCTTCCAAGAAGCCTTCTCCAAGTGCATTACATAAACCCACCAACCAAGCTACTGCAGACCCTACCACCCCACCTGTTGTGTTCTTTTTTTTTTTTTTCCACTAGTAGTATCTGAAGTTCTTTATGTATTTGTTTACATGCTCATCATCTGTTTCTCCCTGGTGGAATGTTAGGTACTCCACAGAAATGGTTATGCATTGTCCTTGGCTGTGCCTGGCACATCATAGGTATTCTGTAACGGAGCTTAGTAAATGACCAATGATTATTTAACTTAAATTTGTTGATTAAGTCACTTATCCTTTCTGAGATTTGGCTTCTTGATTTGTTTAAAGACAGTGATAACTCTCTGCTCTAATTCTCAGGAATTGTGTGAACATATAGTATTCAGTTCTTCTAAGACCTTGTATTAGGAGTGAGGTACAAGGATGAAGGACAGGGCCTGTTTTGATGAGAGCACCATGCAATAAGGTAGGCAAGGACATAAACAATTAATTTTGATACATGTTGATCACTGTGCAGGATTGCTGAGTTGCACAACTCTGAGGGTGGCATTCAGTTTGTGGTATGTAATGCCCAGCTTCATTGCTCTCAATTATAGTAGTGCATTGTTTTACATACTTTTAAGTATTGGCTCATATGATATTCTAAAAACACTGTTGAGGAGGGTACTTTAAGGTCCATATTAACAGTTCACTGTAATATAAAAGAGTACATATACGGTATTATTATACATTAGTCAATATTGTATAAATTTAATTATTTATACAATTTAATTATTAAGCTTAAATATTAAGCTTATTATTAAGCTCTCTGCCTTATGCTTCCCAACCTAGGAGCTCTGATTTTTAGTTTGTACTCAAATATTACTGATTTATTCCTTTAAAATAAAAATTTCCCTGAGCTCTCTTTAGGATTATCTTTGTTAAAAAGTGATAATGAAAACTGCAGTCTGCAGTGCTTGGCTATGTAGAAAAAATAGCATTTGACCATAAAAGTTATTTGGACATTCAAGGCTATCCCTGGTTCTAACAGTTGCCACAGGAAAAAAAGTCAGCATTACAGTATTTTTGGGTGGTAGGGATGGGGTGGGCAGTTGTTATGGGTAACAACGTAGGTTTTATGCTGTCTTATTGGTGGCTATAGTCAAGATAATAAAAGCAATACAGGGCCAGCCTGTTGATTGGACAGCTTGTGCTTGCTCAGATTTTTTCCTTTGTACATTTTGAAAGGAGCAGGAAAAATGAATTCAAAACAAAACCTTCTCAGAACTTCAGAAAGCACAAAAAAAAATTAGGCTTTAAACCCAGAAATTTATCAATGTATGGAGACAAATGTGTAATTAAATGTGGAATTTATTTTCTTTCGTTTTGTCTTCTCTTTCTTCTTCTTCTTCAAAAAAAAAAACAAAACTGCAGTGCAAAAAAAAAAAAAAAAAAGCAAGCAAGCCCAATTACCAGTGATAATGAGAGTCAGGGAGTAACTGTGCCCAAAACAGAAGAAAAACTGTGTTGCTATGTGAATGGAATTTTAGGGAAAGCAACTGTAATTCTTATGCTAGGCTAGAAATTATAGCTGAAGCAAGTGAGATGCCACCCTTTCATGTTAGATAATTAAGGCAAGGCTGTTTTCTTTGGAGGCAGATGGGCTGCAGGGAAAAATCTGTATCAACAATGTGCTGGTGACATGTGTATGGGGGTCAGTATGTGGTGTCTACTAAGGAGGGCAGGTGCAGGATATTGGCTGCGGTTGCCAAGAGGGAGGATGTTAGGAATGGGGCCATCTTGCAGTTCGACCTTTCCTATACTACTGTTTTATTCCACTTTTAAATATCCTTTTGTTGTCTCGTGTTCTAAATTTTAAGATGAAATATGGTGTTTAATCTTTTATTCCTACTGTTCTTATTTGGCTGTTTTTTAAATGTTGGTTTGCTCTTACAGTTTTTTCCTGTGTTGGAATATGTATATTCAGCCAGTTCCCCCAGAATGTTCATTTCAGTTGAATCTGAATAAGAAAATGATATTATGTGAATTGGAAGAATTCCTAAGAGTGATTTTTAGTAGCTGCCTTTATAGGCTTTTTTTTCTGAGGTCTTATAATACTTCCCTTCACTTTATTATTGTTATTATTTTTGTAATGAGCGAGTCCAACGATATCACCAGGAGGAAATAGTCATCTGATACTCTTTTGGAGGCGGGGCGTGTGAGTCCCACTGGAGCCCAGCTTTCCTTCCATTTCCCTTTCAAACATTTCTCTTAAGCATGAACATCCAGATTCTGCATCCAGGTTCAGAATTCACAGCTCAATGACATCGTAACAGTGTGCTGAACTATATTGCACTCCCTCTTAAAAGTTATAATCCCCTGACCTTTGGGTGTTCCAAAATGCATCCAACTTTCTTATTTTACAAACTGGAATTAGATGAGTTTATGCTTCAAATATGTCATTTTGCATAATCTAAAGCACAAGTTTCTTTGACAAGCAAGTCACTTGGTGTATCTGTTCAGCACTGTGCCAGGCACTGCAGGGAGCTCAGGAGAAAATAAATCCTAGCTGCTGTTCTCAAGAAACAATAATTTTATTGGGTGCTTTAAACAAATGCATTCAAAGTAGGGAGTCCAGAGATGAGTTTCAGGTATACACAATATTGTAACTGTATTCATTATTTTTCTAGCGAGTGTATCTTCTAGAGCTTGCATTAGATTCTTAAATCATTTTGTTTCAAAAAAAGGATTAAGAATCACTCAAGTAAAGAAATAGGTACCAATCTATGCCATTCTGATTCCAAATGTACCAGGAATTCAGAGAAGAGACATCATTGTGGCCTGAACCGATTTAGAAAAGCATTGCAGGAGCTCCCTCTGTGGCGCAGCAGGATTGGCAGTGTCTTGGGAGCCCCGGGATGCAGATTCGATCCCTAGCCCTGCACAGTGGCTTAGGGATCTGGCATTGTGGCAGCTGTAGCTTAGATTGAAACAAAGGCTTGGATCTGATCCCAGGCTTGGGAACTTCATATGTGGTGGGGTGGCCAAAAAAGAAAAAAAAATGCATTGCAATATGCTGGAAGAATTTGATATGCAGAGGAAAAACCTAACAGAGTTCCAGGTGAAAGAACTGAAAATAGTCTACCTCTTTAACTCGGGAAAAAGACATGGGACAAACTGTTTCTAATGTAGGAGCATAAATAAATAAATGAAATTATATAAAATTGGATGTGGATTTTGACTCTGCCATTTACTAGCTATGTGGTCAGAGTCCCCGAGAAGGTCAGTTACCTCATCTGTAAAACTGAATAGTAATGTTACCTTACAGAGGAGTCATGGATATTAAATGAGACGATATGTATAGGCTATGGGCAGAGATCCTGGATCAATTAAAAGTTCTGAAAGTATCAATTTCTCTTTTAGATTCTAAATGCCATGGCATTTGGTACAGAGGACAATTAGTGGGATGGCTGGTCATGAAAGACAGAAGTTGAGTACTGACTGGAGTTTTTTAGATAGGGTCCTAGAAGTATGTAAGGAACTGATTGGTTTCCATAGGGCAAAAGAAAAAGTGGTGGACATTTTAGAGAGGGACCAATACATGCAAATGTATTGATAAACTGTGTCATATCACAGTTTTACATGTTCTGGGCCTCCCTGTCTATGTCACAATATTTATTTTGATAATTCAGCTCCTTTTTTTTTGCACGAAAAATGGATGTGAATGACCCACACATAATGAAGTTGGCCCCCTCATTTTGATTATTTCACAGAGACTATAATGACAGTCCAGTAATGAAGGCATAAGATCAACAGACTTCAAATGATAGGTTGGGGAGTTCCTGTTGTGGCTTACTAGGTTGGGAACTTGCTGTGTTCTCTGGGAGGACCTAGAGGATATTTTGGAATGGTTAGATGCCCTATGTCTTAGCATCAATATGGTATTCTTATGATCCAGAGCAGGAGAATGGACTAATAATAATGTCCTATAATGAACACAAATATACTGAATTTCAAAATCAAAATACAAAGTGAATAAGGGGATTTTTCCCCCTCAAATTTCTATTGTAGTATGAATTTACCAAAAAAATGGGTTTCTGAGATTTTGGTGACCAGTTCTCATAAAAACAGGGCAATCTATGTATTCTTGGTCATTCTAAACTCCATTGAAAGAGAGGATGTCCTTGGCATTTGGAGCTTGAGACTGAGACATTGGGTTGCAGTGTGGGGAAGTTAACAGGCCAGGATTTCTGGGATAGGATGCTATGATTCCTTTATAAATACAAGAGTGTTTTGGGAGTTTATACTGAACTAAATTCTCTATATTTTAAAAGTTACAATAGCCTCTCCTTAGCCATGATTTCAGTTATCTGTATCAACCACGGTCCAAAAATATTAAATGGAAGAATTCAGAAATAAACAATTCCTGTGTTTTAAATTTGTGCCATTCTGAGTTGCACGATGAAATCTCATGCTGTCATGGTCTGTTCCCACCCTGGACCTGAATCATCCCTTTGTCCAGCAGCATATTCCACCTGTTTGTCTCTTAGCCATCTCTGTTATCAGATCAACTGTTGAATTTTTGCAGTGAGTGCTTGTGTTCAAGTCACCCTTATTTTACTTCATAATGGCCTCAAAGTGCAAGAGGAGTGGTGATGATGCTGGCAATGCAGATATGCCAGAGAGAAGCTGTAAAGTGCTTCCTAGATCTACAGAAAGAACAACTCTTCTACCCTGAAATTGTGAAGAAGGAAAAAGAAATTTGGGCTAGGTTTGCTCTCTCACCTCAAACAGTAAAAGTAATGGCCACAGTGCATGACAAGTGCTTAGTTATAAGATAAAAAAGGCATTAAATTTGTACAATAAGATATTTTGAGAGAGAGGCAGAGACCATGCTCATGTAAATTCTATACAATCGATTGTTAGACTCGTTCTATTTTATTATTAGTTATTGTTGCTAGTCTCTTATTGTAACTAATTTATAAATTAAACTTTACCATAAGTGTGTGTGTATAGGAAAAAACATAGTATGTATAGGTTTTGATGCTATCTTCAGTTCAGGCATCCACTGAGAATCTTGGACTGTATCCGTCATACATAACGGGGACTTCTGTGCAGGGAAAATGATGGCTTTAAATGTTCAGGTGGTCAGAGGCTCCATATCCAAATGACTAATAAGTTTGAATCAAGTTTGGGAATTCCACGTTCAAGAGATAATGCTGAGATTTTTTTTTAATGAAAATTAAATACATTTAATTTTATATGTCTTACTAGTCCAAATCCCTTGGTATGAAAATTGTGAGTAGCGTCAGTACATTAATTTTATGACGGGATCTGGTGCCTTCAGGTGGTATGGCTGTAGACAGTACATTAATTTTAAAGCACTTACAGTTGCCAAGTAGTATGCATAATTTTCTATCATATAATATGCTTCTTACTTTTGGTGTCTTCTGAACTATAGTTGGTTACTTATTGCTTATCTTTTGAGATAAATAGGAAATTGAATACACGTTTCCTAGTTATACTAAATTGATTCTGCTTTGTGTAGATTCGATAATTTTTCATAGCATTTCAATTTTCCTATCATTTTAATATCAAGGCAATGCTGATTGTTAGGGGAAAACTGAATATCTGTATACTTCAGGTGGTTTTTATAGCAGTATCTCTGATATTTTCAAATTTTTAGTTTTCACATTATAGCTTTTTATCAGTGTTTGTCCTTTGTATTGTTACAATTAATTCAAAAGTTGGGTACTTAAGATTTCTCTTAGACTATTGGTCTCCTTATGCTTAATTTTATAGCTGTTATTATGTGTTTTGATGTCTTATATTTTTAGTACTGTGTTATGCCCACTTCAGGGCAATTTTTGCCTATTAACAAAGTACTTACTTTGCCTAGTAGCAAATTAAGTCAGGTACATTCCAATCATACAAGTAAGTGTAGAAAATAGGTAGAAACTTGCAGTTGAGGAGTAAAGTAAGGAAATACTGGCTCAAAGATAAATAAGCGTAAAGGAGAAGATAGGGGAAAAAAGTAGAACACAGTAGAATTTTTAGATGAAATAGAATAAACATGGTATGGCTAGACTTAGGACAGTAATAAAACACAGGAACAGTGTTTGTAGGAAGGGTTAGCAAAAAACATAGTATGTATAGGTTTTTTAATTATAAAAAATTAACATTTTAAAAATAATTTGGTTCTTAGCAGTTCTATTAAATGTCATCTTCAGCGGTAGTTACTGTTCAGTTAGAATTGTGGCCAAAACTTGGCCTTTGTTTACCAGTGCTGAACATGGAGACAGAGTTTTGGGAGAAGGAGGGGGAAAACAGCTTTTATTGTTTTGCCAGGCAAAGGAAGCGACAGAAAGCTAATGCCCTAAAGACTGTGCCCTCTTTGGGAAAGAACTGCAGGGAGTTTTATAGTCTAAAAGGAGAAAAACAGGGTTTCAGATAAGAATCTTGTGGTGGGGGGGGGATGTTGGGACAAACATGCATCTTCTTTCTTTCCCAGAATCTTACCCATTGAAGCTGGTATCAGGAAATCTCAGCCTGATCCTGGTGGTGGTCTTCTGGGATATGGCATTTTGACTTTTCCTAGAATAACAATTCTTGTGAAAAATTCATATTAATAGGATATTAGAACAAACCAGGAAAGTTCCTGAAAAACATCATGTACTTATAATCTTTAACCCACAGGCAATTGTGCTCTGGGTGCCTAATCTTTAGATTATAGGTGATTGTGTTTAGGGTGCAATCAAACGAGGGAGAAGCACAAGGAAGGGCATCAAGCAGTTCAGTTTTAAAGTACTCATTTCTAAAAGAATCATAGGATTTTTGTGCACCTATAAATGTAATAAAACTCACTAAATAATAAAAAAGAATCATAGAATGTAACTTTTCTCTTAAGTGTATAAGATGCCTACATTAATCAGTGTATCCCTTGACGGGGAACCAGGATCCTGCCCCAAGGCTGTATTATTGTTTCTTGACTCTCCCTCCTTTGTCTCTGCATCCCCTTCCTTCCCCAGCCCCTTGGAACCTGATCAGGTCTCAACCTGCCCCTTGGAACTCAGGGAAGCCATAGAGGCTGAAGGAGGCCCATTTCCTAAAAAGAAGTGGCGGACACAGAAAGTCTTTGGTGCTGGGAGCCCCACAGGGCCCTGCTTGGTTTCAGAACTAATTCAGAAACTTCAGTTGAAATATTTTTCCTTTCTTAGTATTTGATAGTTGGAGCATAATTTGTGAATTATGAATAATTTTCAGAAACATATTATAGAATTGGATACTCTTCTTTAAGATATTAGCAATCTTTTGTGGTAATTCATTTTTTTCACATTACATAAAGAAATAAGTAAACAAAAAAAATTATAACGAACATTTTATGTTTTAATAAAAAAGATTTCTTTTAAAAATGCATTGAAGCATAGTTGATTTATAATGAAGTATTAATTTATGCTGTACAGCAAAGTGATTCAGCCATATATATATACACGCACACATATCCATTCCCATATAGGTTATCACAGCAGGTTATTGAGTGGATTTCTCCATGCTCTACAAGCAGATCCTCATTGAACATCCATTCTATATATAAAACTGTGAATTAAAAGTATTTAAAGATACAAAATCTAGAGTGACTTGGATGGAGAATTCAATATTTTCATAATTTTCTTCATCTTGTCTGTAGAATTACCTATTTTTTTAAGCAATGAAATTATGTAAAAATTGTCTGATTTTCCATGCAGCACTGATGGGATAGTTTGTTGAGGAACTTTAAATGTCTTACATGTTTGCTGTTTATATGTTTGTTGTAATACTCTAGGGAACATTAGATTTTAGTTTTAAGGAAGAGGGTGATAACAAGGGGCCCCATGGACCAAACTGAGCTATAGATTTGTTTTATTGGGCCCAGAAGTTTTCATTTATATAGGATAGTTCCTGACTGTATTTTAAAAGTTTTCAGTTAGTTACCAAGTAATTTCATGTAAAATAAAAACAAAATAAAACAAGACTAACTTAATAGGCATCTTTTGAAAAGTTGGAAGACGTGGCTGCATCAGCCCACACTCCCCTGGGGAGATGTTTGCCTGAAGCCGGTGGCAGCCCCTTTATATCAGCCTGTGTGTTCAGTTCACAGCAGTGCACGTCTTTCCCTACTGTACCCCTATCTGTCTTGCTGCACTTAATTATGTCACTTATCTGAATTCTTTAGGAATTTGAGTTTATGACCTGTGCTAATGAGCTAACATAACAATGATGAATTATAACCATCTCTCTTTCTAAAAACTCCAAGCCCTTTATTTTTATGTTGTGATAGTTAATTATAAAAAGCAATTAATGGACACTTTGATGATAAAAGGCAGCTAAAATGAAATACTAAGAGACAGTCTGGAAAGTACAAGTTCCTTTTTTATTTTATATTTCTTTTATTTTAGTATAGTCATCCCTAGGTATCTGTGACAGTTTGGTTCCTGGACCCCCACAGATACCAAAATCTGCAGATGCTCAAGTTCCTTATACAAAATGATGTGCCCTCAAGTGAAGGTATTGGACTAGTCAGGTAGTTGTTCATTGATATTAATTATCTTATTTTATATAAGTATATTTTATGTATTTATATCAATTTTCTTATATATATTTTACTTATATATTTTATAAGTACAAATATTACATTAAAAATATTTCCTACAAAGTTCCCATTGTGCGTACTAGATACATGAGGTTGCGGGTTTGATCCCTGACCTTGCTCAGAGGGTCGAGGATCCAGCATTGCTGTGAGCTGTGGTGTAGGTCGCAGATGCAGCTTGGATCCCATGTTGCTATAGTGTAGACCAGCAGCTATAGCTCCAATTTGACCCCCTAGCCTGGAGACTTCCATATGCCACGTATGCAGCCGTAAAAAGAAAAAAAAAATTTCCTCCAAAGAATGCATATTTAAAACATAACATATCAATTGTCACTCTCCTTTTGATCATCCCTATAGATTTATCTATGTGCTTTACTAGTGTCTATGCTCACCACTCTTTCTTTTTTCTTTTTTGGCCACAGCCATGGCATGTGGAAGTTCCTGGGCTGAGGATCAAATCTGAGCCACAGCTGTGACCTATGCCACAGCTGCAGCAATGCCAGATCCTTAACTCACTACTCCCGGCCAGGGATAGTACCTGTGCCTCTGTGTTGATCTGAACCACTACAGTTGGATCCTTAACACACAGTGCCACAGTGGGAATGCATCACCACTGTCTTCTCTTCATCTTTTCCTATCCCAAGTTCTCAGTCTTGCTCAGTTGATTAGTCATGTTTTTTCTCAAATGGGAACATGTGGGAGACATAATCTCAGAATTGCTGCATATTCAGATATACTTCTTTTCTTTCCCTAGGTGACAGGAGTCTCATCTGAGTATGGGTTGTTGATTACATTTTTTTTTTTTTTTTTCTCAGTTGTCCATGAATATTAGCTTTTATTTTCTGGGATTTCAGATAACTTTGAATGCTAATCATATTCCTTTTACATTGAAAGTTACTTTGTATGGAAGCTTAAAAGAATTCAGCTTACTTTAGGAATTCAGAATAATTTACCAGAACACATATAGAAATATTATTTTCATTAGTCCTTTCAGGGATGTGGTGAATCTTTTCAATCAGCAGCTCAAATGTCTCTTCAGTTCAGAAAACATTTTGTCTATTGTTGGCTTGATTATTCTCTCTCCTCCATCTGTTCCTTTTCCTTCATCTGAAATTCTTGTTATGTGCATATCAAACCTCCATATTTTTCCTTCAGACTCTTAACTTTTCTCCCATAACTTTTTATTCTTTTATTCTTTTTTGTATGTTTTGAGATTTTCCTGTTCATTGATCTTTGCCTAACATCATCATCATCTTCTCTTTCATTTCCTGTAACTGATTTTTTTTTAATTCATATTATTTTTAAGACCTAAAGGATATCTTTGTTTGGTCTTACAGCCTTTTATTAGTTTCAAGTGATCATCAGACTCTTCCTAGTGAACTGTTTAAAAGCCTTCAGTTTGGGATCATCTGCTTGAAAGTCCTCCTAAGCCTGTTGTAGCCATCAGATAAGGTTATTAGGGTCCTGTAAATGCTGGCCAACCAGGGAGAGGAGCCTGATAAATTCTTCCTTTGGGCCTATGGTGGCTATATAGGGACTTAAAATCTAATGAGGCATCTTGTTCCTTCTTCTCAGATGCTCCCAGACCTGCTGGGGTGCAATGCAAGCCTTAATACTCCATTAGCTTCAAAGAAGCTTAGCAATGTGGCTCCAATTATGGCCCTTCTATTGGTTCTCATACCCCAGATTAGCATGACTTCCCTAAAATAACTCACAGATCTTCAAGAATGAAGTTATCTCTGGGTATACCAAGATCCAAATAATCACCCCAGACCACTGGTTTCTGGACTTCCTTCAAAACGCAGATGAAAGTGAACAGTCTGTCTTCAGTGGCTACTCTCTTGAACCCTAGAGCAAGAAGGAGAATGGTGGGAATATTAAGGCTTAAATTCAGGAGATGCTGTCTCTCCAAAATCTCCCAGGTCATTCTCTAAGACTCATCAGTTTTATGTAACAGATAATATACTTTGTGTCAAGCATTATCTACTTGTAAATCATCACATTAGCCTCTCTAGATGTATAATAATTGTCCCATTTTAAGTGAGGAAACAGGCTTAGATAAACAAGTAAACTGCTCACAGTTGCTTGAATAAGTGGCTAAATTTGTCTGAACTTAAAACTTTCCACTGTTTGAAATGGGTAACTCTTACTTTCTGAGTTACCCAGAACGTGATTGCAGAAAAATTGGGAAAGTTGCTATAATACTCCCTCCTCTTGTTCCAGCACATACGTGAAAATATTACTTTGGGATAATATTTACCATAAAGTTAAATCACTGCATCTGATATTAGGAATTTCAGTTGAACTGTTTAGAAAAAAGTCCAACAAAACTATCTCAGCCTTGAAACTATGACACTGGATTTGTGAAAACCCCATTTCTTATTTGGTTTAGAATGGAATTAAGCAAAGAAGCCATTTACAAGAAGCTGTGAGGGCTTGGAGGGGGTGAGTTGTAATTGCTGGGTTTATAAAATTTAGCAGCTGTTTTAGAATGGATAAGGGCAGTTATAGGCTTAGTCATGGTAAACAGTAGTCCTAATTCTAAATGTATTTTTTAAATAATTGTTTCTAAGGTGAATGGATGAACAACAATATTAGAGAAGTTGTTCTAGAAGCTGTGGAAGGGTAGAAGAAAAAAGATGGAAGGTTTCTTTTTCTTGCCCCTAAATGGTCTTTGGTTCACTAGACATATAAAAGACAGGTTAAAAAAATATGCAAATATTAGTAATTATTTTTATAGTTATAATCAGAATCAAATTTTAGTCACTGTTCTTTCTTCCTCTAATTTTTAATTAAAATTTGTTCTTAAACTCACTGTCATAAGGAACTAAGTGGTTGGGGAGGTGGGATGTTTGAAGAATGGATATAGATGTTTCTGACCCTATTACAAACTATGAAACAGGAGGGAGAAATATATCATCATAGTGAGGATGGGAAAGGCTACAGCAGGTCATAATCATGGCAAAAGATATCTCATTTTGTTTTGTTCCAGGACTCTTCCTGAATGCTGGTTATTTATATTATCATAAGAATAACTCACTAAATTTGAAAAAATTATTTTTTTCTTATTTCTTGGATGTGGAAATTAAAGATCAGAGAGGTTGAGCAGCTTGTCCAAGGTCACATTGTTCTATACTATGTCTGCTTTTTAAAACACTAGTCATTCTGAGTCAAAATTCAGGCTGTTAATTAATTTTCTTTGGATGTATTCAGTTAGCTTTGGAGAGGTCATTTTCTAAAGAGGTTGGTGGAAAATAACCCAAAATGCTGTACCAAATATCTGCTCAGTATTTATTTATTGATTTATTCAGGAAACATTCTTTCTTACTATCTGACTGAAGTAATGTGTCAGCGCCCAGAGGTCGTGGGCCTAAGGACAACTCTGGTGACTTTATTTTCTGCTCTGCAATTATCTTTTTTTTCTTCTCTCTTTTGTTTTTTTTATTTTCTTTTTTCATCTTTTGTGATGTGAATACATAATTTTTGAAAAATTAAATTAGCGTTATATCCAGGACTTTGTTGCTACTTTCAGAAAATAAGAGTATCTGGAGAGCTCTGTGTTTTAATGTACATCAAGTAAAAGTAATTCTCTTGCAGTTTTTCCTGAATATTTTGGAAAAAAGTAAAAATCAATGACTTAGGCCTTATTTTTCTTTGTTGCTCTTACAGCTTATTCTAAAATTTGTGTTATTTATGGTTGTCATTATTACATTCCTTTTACTCTTCTGATTTTTAAATTTAAGGATTATGGCTGTGTTACTTGAAAGATATTTGTAAGAAACATATTCAAATAAAAAGATGCACTTCATGTTTTCTTTCTGGTAGCATAATTATGCATGTATGATTTAGTATCTTTACTGTATATATGCCTTTATTGGTGAGCCTTGTCATTTGAGGTGTTTTTGTTTCTGGTTGTGGCCTTTTCTTTTCTGCCTAGAGAAGTTCCTTTAAGATTTGTTGTAAAGCTGGTTTAGTGTTGCAGAAATCTCTTAGCTTTTGCTTATCGGTAAAGGTTTTGATTTCTCCTTCAAATCTGAATGAGAGCCTTGCTGGGTAAAGTAATCTTGGTTGGAAGTTTTTCCCTTTCATAACATTTAGTATATCATGCCACTCCCTTCTGGCCAGCAGGGTTTCAGCTGAAAAATCTACTGATAACCTTATTGGGGTTCCCTTGTATGTCATTTGTTTCTTTTCCCTAGCTGCTTTCAAAATTTTCTCTCTGTCTTTAATTTTGGTCATTTTGATTAATATGTGTCGTGGGGTGTTCCTCCTTGGGTTTATTTTATATGGTACTCGTTGCGCTTCCTGGATTTGAGTGAGTGGCTCCTTTCCCATATTAGGAAAGTTTTCGGCTATAATCTCCTCGAATGTTTTTTCTGTCCCCTTCTCTCTCTCTTCTCCCTCTGGCACCCCTATATTACGGATGTTGGTACGTTTAACATTATCCCAGAGTCCTCTGAGACTCTGCTCATTTCCTTTCAATCTTCTATCTCTTTTCTCTTCCTCATTAGTGATTTCCACTAATCTGTCCTCCACCTCACTGATTCATTCTTCTGCCTCCTGTATTCTACTGTTGGCTGCTTCTAATGAATTTTTTATTTCAGTTATTGTATTTTGCATCTCTCCCTGTTTAATTTTTACAGCTTGTATTTCTCTGCTCAGTGTTTCCTGTAAATTATCAATCTTTGCGTCCAGTCTGTTTCCAATGCCTTGCATCATCTTCAGCATCAACAGTCTAAAGTCTCTTTCTGGGAAGCTGATAATCTCCTCATCACTGAGCTGTTTTTCTGGGCTTTTCTCTTTCTCCCTTACCTGAGTTAGAGTTTTCTGTCTTTTCATTTTTGTAGGTTTTTGGTGTGGTGACCTTTGTGTCCACAATAGAATTGTTGCCTCTCTTAGTTCAGGTGTTTGCCTCCCCTGTGGCTAAAGTTGGTATGGAGGAGGCTTGCTGTAAGCTTCCTGATGGGAGGGACTGATGCCTGCTCACTGTGGTGGGGTTGATTCCTCTCCCTCTGATGGATGGGGCTTTGTCTCTGGATGAGATTAGAGGCTGGCTGTGTGCCTGAGGGGTCTTTAGGCAGCCTGTTTCCTGATGGGTGGGGCTGAGATCCCACTTGAATTGTTGTTTGGCCTGGGGCTTCTCAGTGCTGATGGGAGGGACCAGATTTTCCCAGAAATGGCCACCTCCAGAGAAATGTAGGCTGATGAATGTCCCCAAGAGCTTCACCTCCAATGCCCTTCCCCCGCAACAAGCCACAGTCACCCCTGTTTTCCCAGGAGATCCTCCTGGAATTGCAGTCAGGTTCCACTCGAATTCCTATGGAGACTGCTTTGCCCTGGGACCCAGTGCATGTGAAATTCTGTGTGTGCCTTTCAAAAACGGGGTCTCTGTTTCCCCCAGTCCTGTGGAGCTCCTGCACACAAGCCCCACTGGCCTTCAATGCCAGATGCTCCAGGGGCTCTTTCTCCCTGTGCCCGATCCCCAGGCGTGGGGATTTGACATGAGGCTCAGAACTCTCAGTCCTATAGCTGAGTCTCTGTGATGCAGTTACTTTCCAGTGTGTGGGGCTTCCCACCCGGGAGGTATGGGGTTGCTTCTATCGCATAATCGCCCCTCCTACCTCTTGATGTGGTCTCCGCTGTGTCTTCTGGAGCAGAGTATCTTTTTTGGAAGTTTCCAGTCCATTTGGTTGAAGGTTGCTCGGCATTTGGTTGTAGTTTTGGTGTTTTTCGGGAGAGAAGTTGAGCTCCAGGCCTTCTATTCCGCCATCTTAATCCAATCTCCCATGTTTTATTTCTGATCTTCAGTTGAAAACATAATTCTAGCAAAGATATGAGAAGATTAAGTGGCCAAGTCATTAATCAGAGATTATTCTTAGAGAAATCTTTCTTTGTCTGATAGAATATAATAAAATAGACTAAACATTTCAGGCAGTAAATGGAAGGTGGAAAATATTAATTGACTTATATGTGTATTTGATTTCATAATAAAATTTGTAACAAAAGCTTTTTATAATGAGAAGTTATTCTTACTCTTACAACTCTATTCATGTCCCTGTATTATATTATCTTTTGGTTTATCTTCTTAACATGAAAGAAAAAGAATTAACTTTAAAATTTGCAGACAGGTCGTTCCCATTGTGGCTATGGGCCTGACTAGTATCCATGAGGATGCTGGTTTCGATCCCTGGCCTTGCTCAGTGGTTTAAAGATCCTACACTGCCATGAGCTGTGGCCGGCAGATGTGGTTCGGATCCTGAGTTGCTGTGACTATGGCTGGTAGTTGCAGTTCGAATTCAGTCTCTAGCCTGGGAACTTTCATATGCTGCAGGTGTGGTCCTAAAAAGCAGGAAAAAAAAAATGCTGAGAGAAAATCAAGTTGATTCTAAAAACTACTATTTATTAGTGTTTGATTAATGTTGTCTTCCCCTAAATATTAACCTATGTGGAATTAAGAACCTACTTTTGAATTTCAGTATATAAATTGTTTTGTTGCCCATGTAGGCTTTCTCTATAGTAATGTAAAGATAGTAAAAGAGGTGTTAAAACATATACTTAATGAACCTAGCCCTGTGCCTACTACATTGTTGATGCTCAATCAGTACTAGTGGTGGTTGTGTTGTATTTTATTCACTTCATATTTCATTGAGAAAATAGTACCCATCTGAGAGTCTTACATGAGTTTCTAGCTACTTGTCTTCCTCTATCAGCCATATCCTCATCCTTTGCTTCCCCTCCTGTTGCTATGAATGAGTTTTCCCTCCTCCAGTCTGATACTGATCCATCTCTCTTGTTCAGTAAATCCAATTTGTCCTGTCACCCTCAATGACTCCTCTCTAGCAACACTCTCTTCTCTCCTGTTTATCGTTGCTTTTTCTCTTACCGTGGAATAATTTTCATCAGCGTGGAAAGATACTGTAACTTCTTCCTGCCACCACCTCATTTCTCTGCTTTCTTTTACAGAAAATTTTCTTAAGAGAGTTGCCCATATTTCGTCTCTGCACCCTCTGTTCTAAAAGTCTTGCTTGAACGTACCACTCTCAGGCTTTCAGCCCTCAATTTCACAGAGATTGCTCTTTTCAGGTCACCAGTGACCTCTAATCGTTAAAAGTAAGGTGAAACTAAGGTGAAATCATTAAACCTTGGCAACACTAATACTTACCAATAGCATTTGGCACAACGGGTCATTCCATCTTGCTTGAAACATTTGTTTATAGATCATCCAACATCCTCGTGACTTTCTGAATGCTCCTTCACAGTCTCTTCTGCTGTTTTTTCCTCTGCTCCATGTCCTAATGATTGAGTCTCTAGGAGCTCAGTCCTCAAAATTTCACTCTCTCAACCTCTCTCTATGGGTGATCTCTTCCAGTCTAAGAAATTTAAACTCCATCTATATGTTCATGCATATATTACTCTTCTCCAAACTCTGGATCCTTATATGCAACTGCTTTAATTGACACCTCTTCTTAGTTGCTTTATAGCCATCATTGCAGACTTAACATGTCTTAGAATGAAATTCTGTGAACTCTAAACCAGCTTCGCTAAAAGCCTTCCCCGTCTCAAGATATGACAGCTTTATCCTGTGACTTCAAAATATTGGAATCAAGTCTAACCTCTATTTCTCTTTTTCCTATTCTTTAGGGAATTCTATTTGCCATGCCTTAAAAATATACCTAGAATTTGATATTTCTCTCCATCTCTACCACCATTAGCCAAATCTAAACCACTGTCATCTTACCTGTGTTTGTACAATAACCTTCTAACAGACCTTCCTGCCTTGACATTTTCCTCTTAGTCCATTCTTGACCAAAACACCTTTCAGCTCAAAATCCAAGAATGGCATCTCATTACTTTCAAAGTAAAAGCTGAAGTCCTTCCAAAGCTCTTTGGACCTGGATTTCAATTTACATCTGACTTCACTTCTGCCAGACTATCCGTTTGTTAATACTGCTCCTGCCACACTGGTCTTCTTGCTGTTACTCATGAGGTTAAAGCATTCTTTGGCCTCAGGGCCCTTGTACTTGCTCTTTCCTTTGCTAGATTTCTCTCCCCCATACATCTGTGGTTTTCACACACTCACTTTCTCAACACTCTCCTAAAATGTCATCTCTGTAGAAAGGAGAAAATAGTAAATCTTCACTTCCTAATCACCTAGATTTTATTTCATTTATTTATAGTTTTTTTTTTCTCTGAAGGACTCACATGCCATATATTTTACTTACTGATAATGCCTGTTTTCTGTCTTCCCCACTAGAATATAACCTCCCTGAGGTCAGGGACTTTATAATGTTTTTGATTCTAGCTTCATCTAAAGTGCTTTGCTCAATATCCGACATAAGGTAGGTACTCAAAAAATATTTGTTGAATTAATGGACTGTAATAAGTGCTATTAATAATGAGAACATGCTTTTATTACTTAAAGAGCAATACAAGCTAGTGGTAAGATTCCTGAGACTGGGGTCATACTGCCTAGGTTTGAATCCTGTCTCTGTCATTTACTTTGTATGAACTTAGACAAGTTATTTAATTATTCTGTGCCAGTTCCTTATATGTATATATATTACACAAGGGGTATTATTATTATTAAATTTACATCTGACCTAGACATGTTTAAAAACTATGCTCAGAAATAAAATGTATTGACATAACGGTAGTTACATAACTAGTTTGATTATAATCAATCATTAATATTCTTTCAGGTCCTGCTTTGTGGGCGAACATGTTATACTGATCCCTATATATGAATGTCACATTATACAATGACTGGGTTTTTGGAAGCAGATTTGTGGTCCCAGTTCTCCCACTAGTTGTATAGATTTAGGTTACCTATGTTAAATTGTATTCACTTCATTTTAAAATGGGATATTTTTGTATCATGAAGGTCTGATAAAATAAGCAAATGAGGTGATAGATACAGAGTGTCCAATGGAATGGTTAATATTAAGTAAATCAATTACTCTGTGATCCTGGGAATGAAGAATAAAGGTCAACATCCAGGGCATTTAACTATTGTTCTTGCTTTAATATCTTATAGAATTTGACTGGTGGGATTTTATGAGTGGCTATATTTTCAGGCCTCAAGAAATTAGATCGGGACAAATCATAGACTTTCCTTAACAATGCTATGTAACAACAGTAAAGCAAGAAAACCTCCCTACACATTTGGGAACCATAATAGTGGATTTAGAATCCATGCATCTAGCCTGCCTCGTGGTTGGAAATTTTGCAATTACATTCATTGACTTGTTTGTTTTCCGTGGAGTTAAACTTAACCATTTTAATCATCTTCATTTAGAGAGCTTAGGATTTGCCCTTGGAGATTATTTTTCAAACATTTAGTACCCTCTTAGGGAAAGCTGGAATGTGTCTCAGTGTTCTCAGTTTCGCCTCTTGGCATCCAAGTTGTGTCTCTCATGCGTTCACTCATTGGGGGCATCTCAGGTCCATTGCTCTTCCTCCAACCATGAAGACCTTATCTGAGGAAAGAATTAGTTACAAATTTTTAAATCATATGGAGAAAGTTCAAATCCAAACGTTCTATTCCATGGATTGCTATTTGAAACAAATTATCCTTTAAAATTGAAGGCATTATTCTCTATTGAAAGATCTATTGTCAATAAGCATGTGTGGGAGGGGATAGTTCCATGGATAGTAGCACTTTCTAAAAACTTCTGAAGCTTACCACATTATGAGAACCTAATTTCTCTGTACTTTCCCTAATTATCTCCATTGAGACAACTCTTTGATCTTAAAAAATAGAAAACAACATATATATGTACATATAATTGGAAACCTATGTGTATATAATTTAAATAATATACACATATAATTAGAAATATATGGGTGTACACATATGCATCCAAAATTAGAAATCCTACTTTTCTTTGTCTATTGGTAATAAATATTACGGGAGGAACTCTAAAAAATACAGACTTTGAAGAAATGTCCAGACAGCATTTGCATTGCTATAGCTTTTGCTGAAGGCTATTTTGGCTGCTGATGTGTTTTCCTCCTGGGCTAGCTATTGGAGCACTCCAAAATTAGAAGTATATATAACCAACCAGTGCAGATGTCACCTTAGTCATCTAATTTGCATCTAATGATTATATTAAAAAAAAAAACTATTTCAAGTGATGGAATTTTCCCTGGAAAAGAAAAAAGTCAAATCTGCCCCCCCCCCACTACATTATTCTCTCTTTTGTCTCTACTTACTTTTGGAAAATAGTTTTTTTCCTCCTCACTCGATTGCTCTGCATACACAGAAATATGGCTGCTTAGAAAAACCTTCCACCGCTTATTCTGAGAAAGGAGCTGTTTGTTTAAAGTAGGTAACCTGATTTCTCCTTCCCACATAGAGAAGCTGGGTGTGAATAAAGATCTAGTTTTGTTGCCTGAGAGTTTCCTACACTCTTCATTGATGAAATCACTCTGTGACAAAGCACAGCATGAGAGCAATGCATGCAAAGAAATTATTCTTGACATATCCCTTGGGCCGGTGACTTTCTTATGCTGGCCAGTCCATCGAGATGTACTATTATTATTTCCCATTTGATTATGTGTATGCATATGCTGTCAGTTTGCATTGCTAGGATAAGCAGTTTGAACTTGATGATTCGGTATTTTAAATGCCATCTCTTCCTCTTAAATGAAATCTCATTTTCTAGCAATTTCAAGGCTTGTTAAATTTGGCCACCAAGGAATATATATGCAATTTTTATTTTCCTTTTCTGTTCTTACTCTCATCATTTTCTCCAGTGCTAAGAATAAGGAAAAATCCCACAGAATTACTAGTACTGTACCTAACGCTTTGGAAAATTTGTATTAAAGTATACAATATAGAACCTTTATTTTTAGTTCTTTTAATTTCTTAAGGAAGAAGTATGTTTACATTTGGGAAGAAAAGGTGATTTTAGGGACTAGTCATGTTTTCTTTCTCAGAAATGTTCTTTTGTGGAAATCAAAGTTCCTTTATGCTCACACACTGAATTAACAAATTTTTTGTTGTTTTTAAATTCAGAGCTGAACCCTCAAAGAGTATAATAGACCAAGTGGCCAACTCTGAAACAAGGTGGGGCCTCTTGGCAAATCACATCAAAATTTTCTTTACATATTCTCCAAATAGTTCCAACCTGTGAAATTATCCCATAATGAGTTAGCGAGTCTCTGGACACTGTTGACCTAGAGTGTCACATCCTCATTAATATGAAAAATTTAATTGTGAAAGTCATTTTGACAGATAAAACTTTGTAAAACTGCCCTCTAATATGGTGCTGCACTGAATTTTTGAGTAGGTGTTTGGGGCATGATTTATAAATTTCCTCAAATAGAAGGTTTTTCTTATCAATTTTGTGTATATGTAGGGTTTGCAATCCCAACACAGGGATCTCAATATATGTGAAAATGTCTCATGTCTAAAATGGCACATGAGTCTGCCAATAAAATGACAGTTTTCAGTTGAAACATTAAAATTATCAATACTCTCATAATTAATAGAGAGGAAACATTCTCTTTTAAAAATGTAATCCCTTTTCCGAAAAGCTAGTAACTGTACATAATGTGCCAGAATGTGATTGAAGATGTCTCTCAATGAAATATGCTTTGGAGAACAAGGCTAATTTCCTGGTCCAATGCAATGGAAAATTATTTAGTATAGATGTAGGTAAATCTGGCCAAATATTCATCCAAAGCAGAGGTACACTGCAGTTGTCCAGAAGTCATCTAAATCATACTATACTGACAATATACAGGATATTTTACCTTAACCTATTAAGTAGTGAGTTTTCATTAATGTTACAGTGATAAATATATGGTAAATATATTTGTATGTATATACTTATGTATGATTAATATTTAGTTCTCACTGATAAGTTACATGGATTAATATACAAAATCAAAAACTATGTGTATATATATATGTGTATATATATATATAAATAACTAATTTTATGGACTAACAAAACAATGTATGTGACAGTACTTTGAAAAGTTAAAGACTTTTAAAATTTTGAGTTCATTAATATAATTTAAATTCAGTGTCATGACATAAATGGCTTTCTTCCTTTTCATTTGTCATATAACATAATTAGATATTTTAACATTTAAAGAGTCCTTTCAAAAGAAATTGAGTGCCATTGCTATTAATTGACTTGATCAGATTGCAGAGGTGGTAAGGACTTAGGTCTTCTGACCTCTGTATAATAATATTCCCATTTAATCTTGTGACCAAACCTGAGGTTAGAAAATCCATAAATAGGAGAGGAATGGGGACTGGAAGCAAAGAGTGAGACACATAAAACTTCAGAAAAAAAAAATACTCAAGGCAGATGGTTGACTGTGTGAATGAAATACAATTAAAACCAAGCTCTAGAAATCATCACTTAAGCATTGATCTTTCTGTGACTACACACTGGTATGGTGATCTTGCAGTTTCAGTGATCTTGATTCATCTCTTCTAGAATAAACACTCCCTTTTTGTCCAACTCAGTTGGGATGTGCTTTTATGACCAATATCAAGTTGTCCTTATGATCCCACCAGAAAAATTTGGTATCATTGTTTGTATATGAGTGTATGCCAGGGGAAACTGGAAAGCTGTGTACCTTTTCCTCTTGTATCTTTAACGGAGAGGTCTGCTTAACCACTTCACCCATTTGGGCCATACACTGTACTGTAGGGCAGGAATAGAAACTCCTTGATAAGATTTTCATCGTGTTTCACCTGATCCTCTCATTGTGTTTCACCTAGGACTTCTCAAAACACCCTATCAGCAGTTGTTTTATGGAGAAAACTGTATGATCTCCCTCTTCCCAATCAGCTAATAAAGAAACAAGTGAGTAAATTAATAGAACAGTCCCCCAAAACTCTGGTCCCCTAATCAGACCAATCTAGATGCTTATTCTTGGAATTTTGGTCTGACTTGCAAGGCCCTGTGCTGTTCCTAAAGTATGATTGGTGAGGGGATTAGTAAATCCCTCAAGAAGATGTTCTTCCATTCTCAGCAGCCAGAAAGGGCCACATGAAGTGAGTGTGGTAAGACAGGCACTCCAAAGTTAATCAAGATAGAAGCCCTGAGAATTTGTGTTATCTAAAGCCCTATTGCTCTTTTGATGTATGTTATATGTCCCGATATTTATTGTTTTATGGTATCTAAGTTTGTTCCTTACCAGCTTTTCTTGCTTTTTTGGAGGTAGCCTTTTATCTTTTTTTTTTTTCTTTTGTTTCAATTGCCCATAGTTTTTTTCCCAAGGAAGTCTAAATCACACAAGGTTCTATAAAATGATACTGAAAGACTCTAAATAAACTGAAATATACTGAAATATTCCATGAATCTTGTCTATGCATACCTTTCTATAATGACTTTTAAAAACTAGACTTTTTTTTTTCTTTTGCTTTTAGGGACACATCCATGGCATATGGAGGTTCCCAGGGTAGAGTCCAGTTGGAGGTGCAGCTGCTGGCCTATGCCACAGTCACAGCAACATCAGATCCGAGCCACATCTGTCAGGGTTTGATGAGTTCTGTTGAATGTATACAGTTGGAAGCGATACCTCCATCAAAAAAATAGAAGCTTTTCATCATTTCAAAGGGTGATGTTCCTTTGTAGTCAGTATTTCTTTCTTCATCATTCCCATCCATCTCAGCCTCCAGAAATCACTGATTTGCCTTTCCAGATGTCAAATAAATGGCATCAACCAGTGTGTACCTTTTTGTGTCTGGCTTCTTTTAGTCAGCATGATGCTTTAGAGATTCATCAATGTTGTTGCTTTTTACTGCTTTTAGGTTTCCACTATATGGATATGTCACAATTTATTGATCTATTGATCTATTGATGGAAGTTTGGGTTGTTTCCAGCTTTTGATAGTTGTGAGTGAGAAATTTGTGTACAGGTCTTTACCCTGTGAGTCACTGAGCCACATGGTAGATACGTTTATAACTTTATAAGAAATTGCCAAGCTGGTTTCCAGAGTGTTACTGTTTTGCATTTTCACCAGGAAATATATGAGTTCCAGTTGCACAGTATCATTGTTAGAACTTTGTATTGTCCTTAAAAAAATTGGCCATTCTAATAGTTTTATGTATAGTATCTCACTGTGGTTTAATTTCCATTTCCCTGATGATTAATGATATAGAGCATTTTTCATGTGCCTATTCATCATCTTCATCTCTTATTTGATGAGGTGCTTGTTCAAGTCTTTTATCTTTTTTTAAGTACATATCTTTTTTACATATATATATATATATATATATATATGTAAAGGTATAGGTACATACTACAATACGTTCTGTTGTGTGCACATGGTGAAATCTGTACAGTAAGTACCTAACACCACAGCAGCAGCAACGAATAAACTGGAGGAGGAGAAAGACACTGATGTAGATCTGTTTGAGGAACAGATTGACCATGACCCATCTGAAATTTATCAAATTTGTTTTCTGTTTTGGCTCTTAGATATGAAAAAAACCATAGAAATAAGCTAATTATTCAAAACATGTATAGGAAAGGAGACATTTTTATTAGACTAAATCTTGTGATATATCCCAAGGATAAGAAAGGTAAGTGCAGACTGATTCTAATGAAGAGGGGAGTGGAGGTCCTACCCACTTGAACTTCTTTTCTTTCTCTTTCTTTGCATCTTAGCCTTCCCTAAAATACCTTTATAGAACCCAGAAGTTCTGGAATACAATTTGAAAATCATTCATCTAGTCCATTTTCCTCAATAGGTATGTGTAAATGGAGGTCTAGAGAGTTTCCAGAAGTGACACTGTCATTTGGGGTCAGAGAACTCTCTCTGACCCTGGTATATTGCTTCACTCATCCATAGCTCACAGTTATTTTGTTCTGACAAATGCTATAGGTCATAAAAACAAGACATTCTTTCTTCTGATATATTTTGTTTGTTTATTAATTTGAAGTTATTCAACAGAGACTTGAGATTAAAATGGCAATAATAGAATTCTAGTATTGGAGCACAAGCTGAATTCTTTATCTTGAGATGATTGGTCATTCAACAGCTATCTAAGGAAGCCATAATAACTCAATCAGGGTTGAATTCTTACAAATGCACTATGTTTGTATAAGAAACTCTAAATAATGTCTTCTTTGTAATCTTCATGTTCATAGAGTCAAACGCTTTTTGTATGACCATCAAACAAAGAAAATATGAGTCTACAATTTTTAGTTCCAAAGGAAATAGCAGGAGTACAGAATCACACTAATAAAAAGCTATGATCAAAAATGACTGATAGACAGCTGGGCAAGCAGCTGGGCCTTTCATGGACAAAACAAAGCAAAAATATGTGAAAACTGAACTTTTATTTGAATGTGAACTAAATTCAACTCCAAAATCCCTGGATGCATTGTACAGTTGTATGTTTGTGTGTGAAATATTCAATTTCATTCTCTAATTTGAATCTTAGAAAGTAAATTTATCTCAGAACAAATGGCACCTTGCATTTGTGCCAGCCCTCCAGACACTACTCATAATTTTTGAGAATTAATACATTACAGTCTTCTTATCACATTTTGCATAAATAATAGCAATGCTTTGCATTTCTTAACAGACTTCTTTTTAGGTTTGTATCATAAGAGAAGGTTATTAATTCATAAGTTGTCATTAAAGAGTGTAGAAGATATTGACACCTTTTGCTCATTTTCTACCCTTGGTGAGGAATAGTCCTTGAGAGAGGTCAAGCAGTGAATCAGCAGAGCACAGAAAACAGAATCTTTCCAAGTTCTCTGAGGGTAAATCCCCACTCTGAGTACCAGCGGCTCTCCTAGTTTTTCTCAGACTACACTTGGCTTATGATTTTATGTAGCTTCAGAATTCTTCCAGGATGATTTCTGAGAAATAATTCCTCCTACTAGGACCAACACAATTTAAGAATTCCACAGAGAAAGGGAATTTAAGATAGGTAAGAATGTTTGAAAAGCTTCTCTGTAATTCTCTATGGAAATAAAACCTGAATCAACCAGCCAAGGTAATGTGAAATAAATATTTTACAAAAAGCAGCAGATTGTACAGTAATGTAAGTACCCAATAAGACATGTAAGTACTTACAGGGCTTCGCATACTTCTTGTTAGGAAGAAAAGAAGAAAACATCTCTTCTGTTAAATGCTAGTAATATGTATTAACATGAAATATTCAATAACATGATCATGTCCTTAAGTTCCCCTTATTTGGATGAGAACTGCATCTACTTAATGAAGTTTCAGATTGGAGCCTTATTGCTACAAATTTACCACCTCTTTAAGGCTTAAAAATGAGCAAGAATTCTTAATTGTATATATTCATAATAATGTAAATAATAAGCTTTCTTATTACAGAACTGGAATAGGCAGAAGGTGGTAAATTTAAACCAGTGGTTCAAACTGAAGCATATCATGATTTGATACTGTTATTTCCAAAAGGACAAATATAATGGCAATTTTTTTTTTTTTTTAGTATTTCATATTGAGAAAAACAGACGTGGAAGGAAATAGATACAGATATCACCTCTATCTGTATGTCTGGTAAATAGAAAAGCTTCAATTGAAATACTAGTCTAGCTCTTTTCACAATCCTTGTTGTTAAAAACTGTGCTATATGTAGGCTTCTAATGCATTTTTAATAAGAATTACTTTACTAGTATACTTTTCTCTCTCTCTTTTCTTTAAGCCTCCCCTAAATTTTTTGAAGACAGTTTGTCTTCCATTATAAAAGTTTTTCAAGCAACCCTCCTTTGAAGATTTTATTTCTTTTTTTTCTTCTCATTTTTTAATGGCCTTTAAAAATAGACCTTATTGGAGTTCCCTGGTAGCCTAGCATTTAAGAATTTGGCATTGTCACTGCTGTGGTTCAGGTTCGATCCCTGGCCCAGGAACTTCTGCATGTCCTGGATGTGGCCAAAAAAAAATAGACTTTATTTATTTTTGAGCAGTTTAGGGACTCAGAAAAAACTGAGCAGAAAGTACAGGGTTCTCATATATCTTCCCTGCTCTCTTTCGGTTTCTACATCTGTATTAATATGGTACATTATTACAATTGATAGGCCAATATTGATACATTATTAGTAAGTCCTCAGTTCACACTTGTTCTTTGTGTTGTACATTCTATAGTCTTGACAAATATATAATGACATATATCCACCAGTATAATACCACAGAGTGTATACACTGTCCTAAGAATTATTTATGCTTTGTCTGTTCATCCTGCCTTCTCTCCCCCAAGCTCTGATAACACTTATCTTTTTACTCTCACCATAGTTTCTTCTTTAAGAAATATGCATTTAATTTTTTCCTTGTTTTTTCATGGTTTGATAGCTTTTTGACCATTTTATTTTTTATGTTTATTTTTATATTTTTAATAATGTTCTATTGTACAAATGTACCACAGTTTTTTTGTCCGTTCACTTATTGAAAGATATCTTGGTTATTTCCAAGGTTTAGAAATAAAATAAAAGCTGGTATAAGCATACATGTACGGGCTTTTCATAGACAGATATTTCTTTCTTTCCATCGAAGTGCAGTATTATATAATTACATTGATGGACAGTATTATATAATTATAGGTATACATTATAGTGATTCACAATTTTAAAAAGTTATACTTCATTCATAGTTATTATAAAATATTGGGTATATTCCCTGTGCTATACGATATATTCTTACAGCTTGTTTTGTACATAGTAGTTTGTACCTCTTAATTTCCTACCCCTATATTGTTCCTCCTTCCTTTCCTCTCCTCTGTGGCAACCACTAGTTTGTTCTCTATATCTGAGTCTCCTTATTTGTTATATTCACAGGTTTGTTGTATTTTGTAAATTATAACTGTAAGTGATATTCTATAGTATTTGTGTTTATCTGTCTGAATTATTTCCCTTAGTATAATGCCCTCTAAGTCCACTCATACTGTTTCAAATGGCCAAATTTCATTCTTTTTAATGGCTAACTAGTATTCCATTGTGTGTATGTGTATTCTATTAATGGATGTTTAAGTTGCTTCACATCTTGGTAATTGTAGATAATGCTTCTATGAACATTGGGCTGCATTTATCTTTTTTTTTTTTTTAGTTAGTGTTTTCATTTTTTGGATATACTCCCAGAGTGATATTGCTGGGTCATATGATAGTTCTATTTTTAGTTTTACATGTCTACAAATTAAGTTGTTCTCCATAATTCAATGTGGAAATTCTTTGAGCACCTGAATAATGAAGATATTGTTATGACTAAACATTATGAATTACACTTGATTATAAATTATTCTCTCAATCTATGAATTGCAGGATTTTTTCAAATTCTTAAATTTGGGTAAGCTCATTTCCTAAGTGCTTGGGGGTAGTAGGGTAATGATAGCAGGGGTGAGTATGTGCTTTTGGAACTTTTCCTTATTGCTCTTTTATTTATTACTCATCCCTTTTTTCCTGTAATTGCATAATCAATCACTTGCCTTTTACTATCAATCTTTCTTATGAAGAAATACACCATTTCTTTCTTTGGTATAGGTCCTTTAAGTAAAAAATTGACCATATGCCTTTTTCTTATACTCAGCAACAGCATTTTATATAAGCATTTAGAACCGTAAGGAGACTTAGATGATTTTTAGCAGAAGGATATCTTAAACAAATGTTATGAGACAACTAAATGAATAAAGATGATAAATACAGGATTCGCTCTGGTAGAAAGTGGGAAATCCGCTGGGATTCTTTCCTACTTTCCCCACTTCCCCAAACTGTTCCTAAAATATTTCATGAAACTAACAAGATTAGAAATCATTAATCTAATTCAGTCTTCTTAGTTTGAATCTCCTATAAGCATGGGAAATTAAAATGTGTCGTTACTTGGTTTTTTTGTTGTTTGTTTTGTCTTTTTGTCTTTTCTAGGGCTGCACTGGCAGCATATGGAGGTTCCCAGGCTAGGGGTCTAATCGGAGCTGTAGCCGCCGGCCTACCAGCCACAGCAATGTGGGATCGAAGCCCTGTCTGCAACCTACACCACAGCTCACGACAACGCCAGATCCTTAACCCACTGAGCAAGGCCAGGGATCGAACCCGCAACTTCATGGTTTCTAGTCCGATTCATTAACCACTGAGCCACAACGGGAACTCCAGTGTGTCGTTATTTCTAAAGGAAGATAAAATTGAGCTGAACTGTTTGCAGTTGACTTGGTTGGAACTGGTATAACAGAGGTGCAAATGTGGGATTCAACCATTGCGGTATATAGAGAAAATTAAGGACTGAGATGGCTTGTTGTAGGGAGAGGATGAAACCTGAATTCTCTAGAGTAATCATAGCTTTAACATTTTACTGAAATCTATTCTTAATTACTTTCTCAAATACATTGAGTCTTTGAGTTCCATCATCTAAGTAGAAATGGATTCCTATAGTTGGTGAAATCACAAAGTATCCACCCATGTTACTATCTAATGGGTTAAGAATAAAATATCATAATTATGATAGGGAAGTAAAAAAATAGGAAATTAAAAAAATTAAGGTTACTTGGTAGGTTAAGTAAACAAATGTTTAAGAACATGATTAGCTTCACTCATTCATTCTCAACAAATATTTATTAAATGATTCCTGTTGAAGTCTTTGAGGGGCTCCTCTAAAGAACATTTAAAGTTCTGTTCTGAAAAAGGAAACAAAAAACGAACAGAGAGAAGTCCAGAAATATTACCTCTAGTCTAAGAAAGGTGGGAATGGGAAATGTAGCTCAGATTCAAGGGCAAATGTGTTATTGCATTCCAGAAGTAGGCAGATTTATTGCCTGTCATGGGGTTGAGTAAGCCAGGCATTGAGTGAAAGTCCTCTTCGCTGTGGGTTAGGTGGCTTTAGATAAAAGGAAGAAACATTCGTTCAGTTTAACAGGAGACCCAAGTTTATATGTTTACAGATGTAAGTAGTTTACTGAATATGGTTGCAAGAGGAAGTGGAAATTCTTTGCAGTAAGATAATATACCCAAACCGTCAAACTGAGAGCAAGAAAGAGGGAAAAGGCACTGGAAGAATAAAAGAAAACACGTGAAACAGTTATTGGGAGAGTAAACGAGTGTAAGAGAGATTTCACTAGGAACAGCACTGGCAGCATAATTAGCAGCCCCCGGGGGAAAATGCAAAATGTGAGAATCCTGTTAATAAATTACTAAAAAAAATTCAAGACAGTGACAGCAGTGTATGAAACCATGCATGGACCCTTCTAAGTCTGGGCCTTGTGCAAATACACACATGGATCTTAACATGACTAAGAGAATACAGAATTGCCTGCCAGCACTGAGGGACCGCTTAAGGATTAAAATCATAAATTAGACATGAGAGCAGTCAATATGGTTGTGCAGTTTTCTTTGTTAATGATCATTCTCCGTCCTTATATTTCCCTGTCCATACTCTTCTTCTGTTATCTGTAAAACATAGATCTTTCTTCAGTATTTGAATGTGCTGACAGTGTTATAATCCACTTTATGAAGCATGATGCCTTTAAGACTTTTTCTATCAAGGGGTGTTAGGGGTTATTAATTTCTGGTTTTAATCATTATTTCTTTAGAAAAAAGCTAGATGTTCCTAGACTACAGCGGTATGTTTCCAAGCACAACAGGTCACTTATCCTCTTTCTCATGGTAACATCATTTTCTATAATGTCTTTGCATTGGGGTTTGCATTTGAGAGAGAGATGGAGTTAAGTCCTTATTACTGCCAGTTTCTGTTGACAGTGCTTTCACTTGATTATTGTTCCCACATCAGGACTGTCACGAGGACAGATGTAGCTAATTAATTCCTTTCAGTCCTGATTTAATTAAAAATTTCCTGGAAACTACTCAGTGTCCGCCTGTCTTGTCCTTATGGATACCTTGCTGTTTAAAAGGTGACAGCTCTTGTTAAACAGAAACAAGGACGTTATGAGTCAGACATTTCCCTGGATAAGGGAAAGGTTATATTTATAATCGATTTAAATGAGAAGGCAAAAATATTACTGAATATAATTTTGAGGGGGTGGAAGAGAATGTTGCTATTCAGGTTCAACCTTCAGGCTAGGAGAGAATGAGAATAGGTGCATTTATTTATACACATCAAGAGCAGAATAATATTACTATATCACCTTTAACAAGCAGGCTCTTCCTTCACTCAACTTGAGAGTGACAATTCATTCAACTGTGTATTACCTTGTTAGCAATGTGTTTTGCTCATCTATTTATAAAGTTGAGGGTGTATTTGATGTTAGCATAGGAGGAGCAGATAACTTTATATTTTTAATATGTACTTTGTGTATATTTAAATTTTATGTAATTTGAGAACTCAAAAGGCAACTTTCAAAGAGAAATCATATTTAACTTTACTTTTAACAAATAGAAAGTTGTACCCACCCAAACTGTGAACTAGTCACTAAATGTGCAGGACTGGTATTCTGAACCTCAACTCAAAAGAGTTTACTTTACTGTGAACTGTAAAATAACCAAAATTTAATAAGGACTACCTAGTAAAGCACTACACTGAGCTGCATTATTATGAATTCAAAATCTGTTAAACTGAGCTCTTAGAGTGGGACCTTCTAGTAAATCAGCCTCACATTACTTGTTTTATTGCTGGTTACTAATATATATATATATAATATATATATATATATATATATATGCTAGTTGGAAATAATAAGGATTCTAAATTAATTCTTTTTGAAAAGCATTAAATTTGTGGGTAACCATGGGTCTTAATTGCAACTTGTCATTCACATTAAAGCAAAACTAATGCAATAAGCTCTAGTCAATGCCAGGTTGTGTTAGGTTCTCCATACCTAAATATATGCCCAACTGTAAATTATTTTTGACAACTTCGTAGCCCTTTTAATTAAAGAATAATTTATTTTTAATTTGTTGTTGTGTATACTTCAAGATGAAATTAGTGCTTCTATCCCTGTGTGAACTGAACTAGAGCTTCAAGTCTTTTAGTCTTCCACAAATCCGAAGGTGACCAGTCAGTGGTGAAGAGATCTGATTTAAAGAATGGATGTTGCTTCTGGAAAAATCAGGCTTATTGGACCATTAACTTCTTACAGAGATTGATTTTCCACAATCCCATGAGAGAAAGAGCACATTTTAACAGAGTTTTTCCTTTTATGGACATAAACTGATCTTGTAACATATGCAGAGTTGACACTACTGAGACAATTGATTTTGTGAAAAAAGAGAGCAGATTTTATGGGACGTTCCTGAATTTCATTTTATTTATGAATTGCTGCTATTCCATCTGAATATGCACATTTCTTATGTTTATGGTTGCCAGAGTATTTGGGGGTCTATGAATTCATAAAGTGATAAAAAGGAACAATTTCAGTTGCTGTATTGGTTTCTCTCCACTCTCTATTCTCATTTTTGTTTGTGAAGGTTTTAAGTATAGCTATATGCTAGTCAACCAGTTTTAAAAAAAGTGAAGATCAAATTACAATCCCTTACTGGATTCATGAACTTTTAAAGTCGTAGTCATTCTTGTGATAAAGATTTATGACGAAGTGATTAACAATATATGCAAGAATGACTTCTGCTGGAATATGATAAGCTTGTCCACATTAGTTTTAATATTGGGCAAAATTATTAATTTTTGCCTTTTCTTTAAAGAATGTTGTCTTTAGGAGTAAAATGTAATATTTGATATGTATTTCCTTAGAGACTGACAGAAAAATGAAGAGGTGGGGGAAGGGAAGACTGAAAATTATTCATTTACTTTCCTTAACCATAAAATTTTAACTTTTAAATCATTGTTTATAATTTTATACAGCTGATTATCATAATCATCACTTTCCCCGAGGGAGAGTCTCATTCTTCAGGAATGGTTGTCTTTATTCAGTTTGCCTTAAAGATATTTATACAAGTTTTCATCAATGAATTTTAATGAAAACTTGAGTTAAATATATTTGAATATGTTTGCAAGGCAATGAAAAATAAGGTTCCCCCCTCCAGAGAAATGCTACACTGATTAACATAAATTTTACAAATAAATTTATGTTGGCTGTATAAGCGTCAGTCTGTTTTCCTATTTAAACTGTCAAAAGTTTGTCAAGAAAATTTGAAAATCAGATCTGTTATGCAACAGCATAATTATACATGTGGGCTATAACCTCTGTCTAAAGTAAGGACTTCAATTGTTCAGTGGGATTGGTGGGGGAAGAGTTGGAGATGTGCCACCTGACCTTTCATCTGCCTTTGACTTTGTCATTTAATTGGTTTCAATTCCAAATAATATAGTGTGGTATTTTTAAATTTTGATTACCTAGCAATTCTCTAGGGAGACTGTTAAAATGCATATCAGGCCCTCCCTCTAAAATTCAGATTCATCCAGGAATTTGCATTTCAAACAAACATTTCAGGTAGACTGATATTATTGATCCAGAAAACACATTTTGAGACACATAGTTATAACAAAATAATGCTGGTATTGGGGGGAAATTATATAAAAGTGCAACATGTATATTACTCCTTTCAGTTAAGTAGTAACCACAATTGAGTTGCTGAACATATGCCATAAATGATAAAATAATTGAGATCTTATAATTCTTGCTTACAACCAAAGTGGATAGTACTTACATATATCTTAAAGGACACAACTTTATATTTGCCTACAGTCCTTATGGCATTCTGTTCTGTTATGGTTCTCGAAATAACTAAATTTTTTTACCATCAGAGAGAAAGAATTTTCCGTATATTTTAACAACTTCTAAACTCTGCTCCCAAAACAAAATAAAACAAGAACATAAATTTCGTTGTGGAAACCAAAGACTTTTTAACTAGAGCAACTTAATACCTGACTTTCCACCTATTTTCTATGAGGATAAAAGTACTATTTTAAAGACCTCTTTATTTTATGAATTGCTTTTTGAGCATTTTAAAAATGTTTCTCAGAACAGGACTGTGTGTGAGGAAAACTGAGATTCAAGAAGATTCACTTGCTAGGATAGCCGCATGCAGATGTTATAATCATTCAGCAAATTTTATGCTTTTGCTAATAAAAATTATCTTTATTAAATCAAAAAGCAGCTATCTTATTGAAGATTGTTCCTCATTGTTGCTTTAGAACTAAAAAATAAACTCAAATAATTAAAAAGTTCAAATGAAAGTTATGAATAAAAGTTGGTAAAGGTCATCAAAATGTACAAACTTCCAGTTATAAGAAAAATAAGTACTAGAGATATAATGTACAACATGATAAGTTTAACTGACACTGCTGTATGTTACATGTGAAAGTTGATATGAAGGTAAATCCTTCAAATTCTCATTACAAGGAAATAATACTTGTTTTCTATTTCTTTAATGTTGTGCCTATATGAGATGCTGGTGTTCAATAAACTCACTGTGGTAATCATTTCATGATTTATGTAAGTGAATTCATGAAACTGTGTACCTTAAACTTATATATGCTGTATGTTAATTATATCTCAATAAAACTGGAAGAAACAAAAAAGAATGAAAATTGAGATACATAATAGCATTCTAGGAATTTTTATTTAGTGGTAATGGGATAACATTACCAACTGGATAGACTCAGTATTATGATGTATCTGGGCAGTAAGGCTTGCATACTGCGATGTGCTCTTTGCATCAGAAAGTAGGCAGTGTACAATGAAAATCTTTGCACTAAATTTAGTAGTCTTATGAAAACAGTTTAAGGTCATTTATAGTGTTGGGCTTAAGCAGCCTTTGAGTGATTTTTAGTGGCAATGAGAAGGTCATTCATTGATATCCTGAGGCTACACCTCAGTGATATGATTGGTAATGGCAAGTGGATGGTGCCTTGTCTGACCTATTTTCCTTCACCAGTGAAATGAGACATATTGTTATTTACCAATTTGTCTATGCAAACTTTGAAAATGGAACTAGAAACTTGGAGGTTAGAGCCAAATTAATGATGTTGTTGAAGAGGAAGAAGATGGTGAAGATATCAATGGTAGTAGTTTATCCCATGGTTTAATTTTAAGCTCTACATTATCCCTGAAAGTAAATACTTTTTCCTCCACTTTATGATGAAAGAACTGAAGGTCACAAAGATTGAACTTATTTTCAGGTATTTGGAAAAGGCTTCAAAAAATCCTGACAGTATTTACCAAGGCATTGTTAGGAGCGTCGGTAGCATGCATAAGGGTTTATGGTTTCTTCATGCTATGCTCAGGAGTTTGCATTTCATTTTGCAGTTGAATCTATCATCTTATCTGTGTTCTAGTAATGCTGCTATGGCTTTTGTTTGGAAGATAGATGAAAGTGAGAAAAAGATTGATTAGAGTGGCAGTGAGAGTGGAGAGGAGGAGGATAAGACAAAAAAAGAACTACGCGTTGGGAGAAATGGCATGATGACCACTTAGAGGTGTGAGGAGAGGAAAAGGAAGAAGTCGAAGACATTATTTTTTGAAGATTTATGTTGAGGTGGCTATGGAGATGGTAGTACCATAGACATAAACAGAGGAAGAAGGAAAAGAGAAACTTTGGAGAACCATGTATGGAAGATAAGTAGAATTTCTCACTGGCTTATTATGAATAATAATAACAATATATTATTACAAAATCTCATTCTCACTTAATAGAAATATCACAAACTGGACCTGTATGTATAGATAAATTAAAGCTAAAATAGTTGTTTCTAAAGCCTATTTTAGCGGCTCTCCAATAATTATTCCTTATCTATGTTGCCCAATATGGCAGCCACTAGCTACATGCATTTAAGTACCCAAAACATGGCTAGTGAGAGTGAGTTTTAAGTTTTATGTATTATGTATTAAGTAAACATCTTATTTACAAATTTGGATTTTTATAATTTTAAAATTTATATTTAAAATTAAAAAATATATTTTATAAGTACTTTAATCAGATTTTTAAACTCTAAAACTGAGTGTTTATTAACAATTTAGAGACTACAGTTCTATTTTTAATAATTCCACCAAATTCATCACTGAGAAAGAAAATGGAAGAAAGTATCCAATTAAGTGTAAAATTATTGTGTTGCATGTTCTTTTAGCTGCACATCTCCCATTGGTGTTAATGAAAAATATAGGTAAAATAATGTTTATATTTTAAAATTTATAAAGCACACTTTAAATCTAACTAGATTGCATTTTTATTTTCCTGGTTTCACTATAAAGATAATCTTTCAAAGCAGAGCCCAACTCAATTACTGATGAAACTGGAGTCTATTTTATTGTTATATTACATAGCATTTTAAAAGAAGGTACTAATTCAGGAGCATTACATAGTGAACACTGAGAATACAATGGCAGTTTCTTATTTAACATAAAAGCTTGTGTACTGACGGACTGCAGATTAAATATATTCCTTTAATGTGTTACAGTAGAATTATGTAGGAACTTAATTTTCAGTAGAACATTAACAGAGAAAGTAAATCATCAGAATGCACCCAATCTCTGTTCACATTTTTCTTTTGCAATTAAAAATATCTATATATATTTATATCTATATTTATATCTCTATGCATATCTATATATATCTATATCAATGAAATGCTGACATAGAGCGTAATGATATATCCTTAACTCGTGATGCTCTTTTGCTATAAAAATTGTAGTTAGTCTTCCAGAATTAACAAATTAAGCTCTTCTAGGCTTCAGTTCTAAAGATGATATTATGTTTTCCTGCTCTCTCTGGCCTTTACGTATTGTGGCTTCATTATAGAGGTGGAGCAGGCTGTTATCTAACTACATGAGCAAGGACTTTTGTTTCAGATACATTTAGATTGGTGATTCAGCCCTGTTGTTTATTAGCTGGGAGGACTTAGACAAATCATTTCCTTGCAAGGTTATTTTGAGGTGTGATGGTAATGTATGTATGTGAATATGAATCCAGGGACAAATTTCACATTGTCTTTTTTGCATTCTCTACAAGTTTTACTTTGAATTTCTATGAATGAGAGAAAGCACTTAAACGTGGGAAGTAATGACTGCAGAAATTTCTTTTTTGTTTTGTTTTTTTAGGCTGCACCCGTGGCACATAGAGGTTTCCAGGCTAAGGGTCAAATTGGAACTACAGCTGTCAATCTTACCCACAGCCACAGCAACATGGGATCTTAGCCATGTCTACACCACAGCTCATGCAACGCTGGATCCTCAACCCACTGATCAAGGCCAGGGATCAAACCCACATCCTCATGGATACTAGTCAGTTTGATAACCCAGTGAGCCACAATGGGAACTCCCTCCTGTATCTTTTAAGTTTTCTCGCTCATGTCCAATACTATAGAACTTTTCATTGGTTTTTGTGACTGTTTAAGTTATATTTAATCTTGTATTTTCACTGGTTTTTGTAAAATGTCATTGAATTACGAATTTACAATAATAAGGAAAACTTGCAAAAACAGCATTGTAAACTTGGTAAGCATACAAATTTTCTAGCAGATATAGAGGGGTAGTTATAGGATGGGAATATAATTTATTATCCACACCTAGAAGCTTTTGAAAGTAAAAGAAAATATAAATTTTGACTGTCCTGGACAAACTGAGGTTTATGGTTACCCTAGCTAGAGGGTGTATTATCAGCCATGGTATTTGGTTATTTTGGATATCAACTCATATGTTTTACAAAAAGTGTAAAATTTTTGGTTAATCTGGGCAATTAATTAATTAGGGGATAAGAGAGCTTATACTGTGACTTTATGCTTGTACAGTATATTAAGAATTCACATTTGTTGCACTCATATTATAGACCTGACATCAAGCAAAATACTCTCATGCATTACCTCATTAAATTCTTAAAGCTTATGGTATAAATTATTTTTATTTGCATTTCACAGATGTGGAAATTGAAACTTAGAACTTCATCTTTGCACAATTTGCTGAATCCCATTGATTTCACTATATGCCAGACTCTGTGTTAAATACTTACGTTCGTTGCCTCATTAAATCCTCATAATTATCCTATTGGGTCAATAGTGTTTTTGACCTCCTGTTCATAGATGAGAGAAATATGCTGCCTAATGTTACACAGCTGATAAGAGTTATAGACTGGATATAAACCCAGATCCATTAAATAAAAAGTCTGTCACTCACTCCATCAAGCTAATTTCTAAAGTTTATGGTTCTGTTACTTGGTGAAATCAAGAGCTTAACAGGAAAGGAAGAAGATGGTACTGGGAACCAAAAGGTTTCATCTGAAACACTTTAGTCAGATTATTGGAGGAAGAGGCAGCTTTCTACTACTCTATCTTCTTTCTTATTTCTGGCCCACTCCTAGCCTGGCCCAAGGCTTTGAGCTGTTATTAGACTCCACAGTAAAATGCACCCATGGACGGGGATATGAAAATTGACTAGAAACACTGGCCTGTGCTTCCCCAAGATTTAATTTGAAAGTATTTAATGTGAACAAATGGAACTAAGGTCATTAGCATCGAAAAGAAAAACCAAATGGCAATTTCCTTGAGTGGTAAATGTCATGAACCTCAAAATAATGAAAGTACCAGAAAGATTAATTAATCAAAAATGTATTATCTTTACACAATCATTATAAGTTTAAAATTTATTGAATGACCAATTATAGGAATAATTGCTTATAAAATGATGCTGAGACCACTAATAGATATTGCTCTACTCACCTAAAATAATAGTCAAAAGATTTGTCAGTCTAACTGTCTAGAATATTATGTTTACTGACTGAAGAGTGGGTGTGTACTAATGTTAAGGTGAGTATAGAGATGAAAAGTCTCATCATGATTCTGCTTTGTTAGCTTTTAGGCCTTAGAAAAACCATGCTCTACCTCCAAATACCAATGCTGCCTTTAATATAGTGATGCAGACATTAACTCTGTTTAGCACAAGGTTATTGTGATGATAAAGTGGTTCAACACTTTGAACATTCTTTCATATAGCATTTCTCATGTACAGTTGCAATGATTTGTTTATATATCTTCCTTCTCAAACTCCAAGCTCCATAAGAACAAAGTCTAACAAAGTGTTACTTAACCTTTGCATTTTCAGTACGTAGATAAGAGTTTGGCACACAGGAAGTATTTTGACAATTTCCTTTTTGTTGAATGACTACATGAATAAAATGTAAAGAGTCTAAAAGTGCTGTTGAGCGTTAAAAAGCATTGTAAAAATAAAGTTTATACTTATTTAACTCTAATTTTTCTCTTGAGCCTGTTACAGTCATCTTTGGTCTCCTTGGGGGATGGTTCAAAGACCCCATGGATACCAAAATTGGTGAATGGTCAAGTCTGTTAGATAAAATAAAGCGTTAGGCTGGCCCTATCAGCCAGTTGGACATCTGAGGATTCCAAACTGTGCTTGGGCAAATCTGCTCATGCAAACTCGTTGCTAGGGAAGACTGACTGAACTAAATAAACCCGCTTCACTTAAAATGTAAGTAATTTATATATTAGAGCCTAATGTAGGAAATTTCAAATGTTCTTTTTTTCTCCATTTCTTGAGTTTTCCATTATCATTTATCTTAATTTTTTTTTTTTTTTTTTTTTTTTTTTTTTTTTTTTTTTTTTTTTTTTTTTTTTTTTTTTTTGCTAAATGAATCTGCTTTTTAAGGGACTGTGTTCTACTTACTTGAAGGTGAACTAAACAAACCTCTTAGACTTGAATTCTGGTGCTGACTCATTGACTCCCTAAACTCGTCTACAGTGTGACCAAAGGCAGGTTGAGAACACGTCAGAAAGATCTGACTTAGTCATATACATTTTAGTATTTCAAGAGGAGAGTACCCGCCAGAGTTCCCGTCATTGCTCAGCAGAAATGAATCTGACTAGCATCCATGAGGATGCAGGTTCAGTCCCTGGCCTGGCTTGGTGGGTTAAGGATCTGGCGTTGCCATGAGATGTAGTGTGGGTTGGAGACATGGCTTGGATCTAGCATTGCTGTGGCTGTGGCATAGGCCAGTGGCTACAGCTCTGATTCGAGCCCTAGCCTGGGAACTTCCATATGCCGCACCTGTGGCCCTAAAAAGACAAAAAAAAAGAACACCAAGGTGGTAGAATATGCCAAGGGAATTAAGGTATTAAGGTAGAAATATGCATCTTATTTCTCATCCAGGATAAAATCTTTTCCATATTCATTTGTTATGCACATTCTTATCATTCACCTAAACTTCACATTTGACAGATGGCAGGGACTGCAAATGCCTTAACAGCCACAAACCATTTATGGTACGTTTGGCAGAAGGTCACATTTCTAAGGAAGACCAGATTTCTCACTCATTGCCCCCTCCACTCTTCCTTCTACCCCATCCAACACACACCAACAAAAGCCTCTCCAAATATTTCCAAATAGTTTTAGAGCAATATGATGGCTTTTTTGAATATGAGGTAGAGAAATTTCACTGTCACTGTTGTACTTCCTGTATCCTAAATCTTTACTAGAATCTGAATGGAAAATACTAAAGGTGGAAAACTACTTATTTAAAAAGACTTTATTATATTAAAACTATAAATTTTAGAGCCAGTGTAGGCATGAATTCAGCTCCTACCTTCGGCAGTAAAGATATTCACAAAGAAATGTTTAGAGAGTGGGATATTAGGTCTTTTCTGTCTTTTGATACTTAATGTAATGTTCTTCCATTACAACCATTGCAGTAATGGTAAGCTTTAAATTCATCTTTAATTTTCTAATTTTCTTGTTCTTTGTATTTTAAGATATGAGAAATTGAAAGTTACTGGTAAGTGATCATAATCAGTTAAAAGGAATCTGTCTGGAGGAGTAGTAGTGTGGAAAACTTTTAACAAAGAGATTCTACTGGGCCAATAAACTTCCTAGAGTCACTTGTATACTATTTGAGGAATGACTCTTAAGCACATTAAAATATATGTGACCTAAGAGGGTTAATGGGATTTTCAAATATGTCAGTCCCTCAATGGGTGGTATGATCATACAGGCTCTGAACTCAAATGCCAAAGTTTGAATCCTACCTATCTCTGCCACTCCCTAATTATAGGAGCATAAGACAAGTAATTATTTTAAAAATCATTTAAAAAATACTAGAACTAGGATGATGTCCTATTTTTGTTAATTCACGTGGCATCTGGGGGGGCAAATACTACTATTTTGCATATTTAACTGTTTATATATGTGTGTGTGTTTATTAAATAGCTAGGTAGCTAGGTATATATAAAAAATCAACTAGATTATGAACTCCTGGAGAGCAAGGTTTCATATTGTATTTAAAGAAGATGCTCCTTAGATTCTTTTGGGTGAATTACTTTCTTTGAAAACCGCACATTTTCCAAATTTTTTTGTGAATACACTTGAAGTAGTTTAATTCTAAGATACTTCAAGAGAAGTGTGAAGAACTCAAATCAAAAATTAAAGAGAGGATTCTAATTAAAAGCATGCACCCAATTTAGCAACATCAGTGCTTATATATTCCACTTGATTCAAGAACATAGTATAGAGGGAATAAAACTGAGTATACTTATTCTTTGAATTTAATGAAATGTCATTTTATTTTATTTATCTTGATATTTTTGAATTTTTACTATTAACAGTACAGTGCATTTCTAGTCTGTAAAAAAGAATGGTAAAAACCTTATGTATTTATCATAGTAAAATATCTTAAAGGCTTAAAAATGTTAAATTTAAGTATTTTGTACTGATTAACAAGCATGATAATTAACTTATGTCAATTTCTTGGTTTATTTTTAAATAGTAATGATCGCACTGATTGTAATGCTTATAAAAAACTTGTAGATTGTGCATATTATAGAGTCGGTATTTACAAGTATTTGTTAAGGTGGAAGGGCAGTTCTTAGTAGCCCAATTTTATAAATGAGGGAAATGGGTGTGGAAACTTTAGGAAACATTTCAAGGCTTTGTTCCTGGTAAATATCAGACATAGTATTGTAGCTTTTATTTTCTTTTTTCGTTTTGCTTTCAGGGCTGGCAGATGGAGGTTCTCAGGCTAGGGTTCCAATCAGATCTGTAGCTGCTGGCCTACACCACAGCCACAGCAACACAGGATATGAGCCACGTCTACGACCTACACTACATCTCACGGCAACGCTTGATCCTTAACCCACTGAGCAAGGCCAGGGATCGAACCTGCATCCTCATGGATGCTAGTCAGATTCGTTAACTGCTGAGCCACGACAGGAACTCCATGTAGCTCTTATTTTCCTGAATTCTAATTTATTATTCTCTTTTGGCTTTAACATGTACCCTCGCTAATTTTATCAAGTTAACTACTAAATAACTACATTCCTCACAGATTGTCCAGTTAAATGCACCCAGGGTGATTATCTCAGGTTTTTTCTGTAAACCTGAACATTTTCAAATGTGATGCCAATTAATTACTGATATAATTAATAAACAGAAACTAAATCGTGATTAGAGAAGTCTAAAGGGGTCTGGATTTTTCTTCTACAAGGGTCACAGATTTTAATTCTATGAGTTAAAACAGCTAACAGAAAATAGCAGTGATACTGTTCTTGGTAAGATGATGCTAACCTTTGTTTATAATTTTTTGTCTTGACAAGAAGTTTTAAAGAAAATATTACATATTTATTTTTTTAAATTCTAAAATTTTCTAAAATTTTAACAAATTAAGATAAACAGAAGAAAAAAATCTAATCTTCACTACCTATAGATAAACCTATAGAGAAATAACTTCTAGTTTTTCTATATACACAGAGATGCAGACGTATACATATCTATATATTTCTGAATCTGTAATTTTATCTGTATATATATTTTATTATTCAATGTATATCTCTTTATCTCTACATGTATCTTGGTAGGTATATCTGTCTCCGTCTCAATTTATCTCTGGTTTTGTCTCTACTATATAGATTTGTTCTTTTCTATATAGATAGCTTTCTCTAGATGCCAAAGTGAAATATATGCTCTTTATATAAACAAAAATAGAATCATACTCAATGTTAATTTGTGCCCCGATTTTTTTCAGTTAATTTGTGACCATTGTTTTCATATATTAAGTTTCTTTCCAGAATTTCATTTTAATTAGTTACAAAGTAGTTCAATATATGAATTGCCCAGGTAATTCTTTACCTAAATTATTCTTTACAACATGGATATTGAAGTAATGTCTACATATTTGTATGAAAAGCGCCACTACAATGAATATTCTCACAGCAAAATTTTTTTAACATATTGAAGCTTTAGGTGATTTTCTAAAAGAGTTTCTGTATCAAACATAATTTAATTTTTTAAGATTTTGGGTTTATATTACTAAATTAATCTTCTGAAATGTACCAGTTTACACTCCATCCAGAAGAATAAACATCCCTGAATTTTATGAACATAGGTTCAAAATTTGATTGGCAGCAAATATCTTACTGTTTTGAATTGTATTTTTTATTATGAGTGAAGCTAAACATTCAAAACGCGTAATTTGTATTTCTTCTCTTAATTCACTGTGTTCTTTGACTCATATTTCACCTTTAAAAAAGATGTATAATTAATTTAAAAAATAGAGTACTTTACATAGTAAGTATACTAGTCAAGGTCACGTATGTTGCAAATGTGATTTTCTTCTTAGGTCGTTTATTTTATTTTCATTTTAAATGTGCTATTAACAACCTAAATTGTCCTGTGCAGTCGTAGTGACAGCTAATGTCTAATTATGTACCTATGCTAGGGCACTATCTAGCTGCATATCAGGTGACTCCTGCCAAGAGAAGTATCTACTCTTACATAGAGCACTCTCTAATTTTAGGAGGTTTAAATTCTCATTAACTGGTAGAAATAATATTTTGGTCAATAACTATTAAAAATAAATACTCACAACATGTTGAAGACCTGGTTAGAAATCCTAGCTCTGGTAGTTAAAAGCTGTTTGAAGACCTGGTTAGAAAGAGCAGAAGACCTGATTAGAAATCTAGCTCTGGTAGTTAAAAGCTGTTTGATATGAGCACATTGTTGCACATGCTTGAGACTCTTTCATTACCTCTGAAACAGTTAAAACTATACTTGTTTACATTAAGGATTGTTCTAAAGTCTCAAATGAGATCAACATGTAAAAAACTGGCCAAGGATCTGGTATATAATGTAGTGCTTAATAAATAATGCTGTCTGTCCTTCCTTCATATGAATCGAGAGTGTTGTTAGTTGTATTTTTCTAGAGGTTCTTTTCTATGAAAGATTTGTATTTTACACCAAAAAGTAATTCTGGTAGTAGTGGCAGGATCGGGTGTGGAAATCTCACTTTGATTGTCATTCCATTATTTTAAGTAAAACTATTACCATTATTATTATTTCTTGAACTTTATAGATAATTACATTGCTTTCTGCTGGGTCTGTAATTTCCAGGATTTAAAGCTTCCTCAAAGATGACTTCTTACTCCTCAAATTTGTAATACCTTGTGTTTATATAGCACTTTTCAAAGTTGTCAGCAAACAGTGCTTTAATTAATCTTCACATCATCCCTGTGATGTGGTAGTAAGAAATAAGTATCATTGTGCCTCTTTTACACATTCTGAACATACTTAGCAGAAACTCAACTTATTCAGGTTTAACAGAAATTGATTCTCAAGAGAATATGAAAATGCATACATCTAGGAAACTGTAATCATCTTTTAGTTTTATAACATAAACATTTTGAAGATGCTTAGCATGAGTACAACCAGTAGAAAGGTTCATATTTGGATTGGCTTTGGGTCCAGCACAGGATTCTAGGTACCAAATGATTGTATCAAAGGATGTCTGTTAATATGGGTTATATTTGTTTTCTAAATTTAGCAAATGTGCGTCATGATTTTCAATTTGTGTGTTTCCACTGAAACATTTATACGTCTCTTTTATTAAGTATGAATAGTTCTCATAGTCTTCTTTTATTTTTCAAACTGTTGTATAGGCATGACTCCATTACCTTCAATGGAAATTTTTATTTCTAGTTTTCTAGGATGATTTATTATGAGAAGGAATCAGGCTGTTTGTAGATAAAATATTTAGCAAACTATCCCCAGCAACAAAATTGTTGTGTTAAGAAAGCTGTAAATCAATAGAACAAAGGCATTTTGAGGTTGATAAAGTCAGTCTTATGTCTTATTATTATGCTTCAGTGTCTCTATACAGCTAGTCTTCTGACAAAGGGTCTTCTAAGGTCAAAATAAATGTTTAAATAGTAGCAATTTGGAAAAAGAAAAGAATAGGCAGTGTTGGTTTGTGCTTCTACTTTATTCCAATAGGAATATACTGATATAAACAAGATATAAATTGCCCAGGAATTGAATGTGACCGAATACATTGATTATTTAAATGTGTAGAGATACTAGAGTCCTCACGTGAAAAAGAATTCCTTGGGATGGGTTTGGTTTAGCTTGAATGCTGTTCCAGAAAGTTTAAAGATTATTAGGAAATGCTTGTTAAAACTAAACTTCTAATAGGATGGATATTGAAGATAGAGTTACTATGTAGAGTTACAGGGAAGCTATAGAATTTAATTACAGACAATGGAAAGGCATTTTGAAAACTGCTGATTTTGCTCCATGCTAGAGTATATTCTTTAGGGGAGGAATTTGCCATGAGAAGAATTTGCCATAACTGATCCATCAGTCTCTGTCAATTAATATGACTTCTGGTACATGCTCAGCATTGCACTGTGTGCTGAGCGTTATGCCATCGTGGTAGTCAAATATAAACTCAAACATATATCTAGATATGACACTCTAGTATAGTCATATCATGTACATGCATGTGCACGTGTGTGTGTGTGTGTGTGTGTGTGTGTATAGGCATTCGTGTCAGTGAGAGAGGGAGAGAGAGAGGGAGCGCTGAATGACTGGTACACAGCCTGAGGATAAAGAAAGGTTCTTCGTGCTAAGGGTGCCAGGGAAGCCTTCGTTATTGAACTTTTGAATTTGTTGACCTTTGAAGTTTTTGAATTTGTTTTAGAAGGAAATTGGGGAGGCTCTTCATGAGCTGCAGGTGGTGGGCAGCTTGCTGCTCCTGAGTCAGAAGGAAATCTTTCTTCCTGCTGGGGTCTGTAAGCTATGATGAGTGATATGTGAGTGAGAGCTTCCCCTCAAGGCTACCTGACTTTAATTTTTATTTTTTTCTAGTTTTAATGAGATATAATGGACATACAGCATCGTATAAGTTTAAGTGTACAGCATAATGGTTTAATTTACATACCCCTGAAATGATTACTGCAATAAGTGCAGTGAACATTCATCATTTTATACAGATACAACATTAAATAGAGAAGATATTCTGATACCTCTTAGGATTTCATATATAACAGACCGCTGCATCAATTATATTTATCATGTTGTACATTACATCCATAATACTTATTTATCTTCTAACTGGAAGTTTGTAACTTTTTATTGCCATTATCCAATTGCTTCTTCCCTCCACTCCCCTGTGCTAACCACATAGCTAAACTCTTTTTCTAGGAATTTGCTTACTGAAGTAAAGTTGATCTACAACATTATATTAGTTTCTGGTACATAATATAGTATATTTCTGTATATTCCCAAATGATCCCATGATAGGTCTAGTCATCTGTCCCCATATGAAGATATTACATGATTGATATATTCCCCACACTATACATTTCACATATGTGACTCATTTACTTTGTAACTGAATGTTTGTGACTGTTAATCTGCCGTGCTTCTCCCTCTCCACTTCCTCTACCCCTTACACTCCTGTAACCACCTGTTTGTTATCTGTATTTATGGTTTTGTTTCTGTTGGTTGTGTTTATTCATTTCTTTTTAAATAAGATTTCCTTTATTTTTCACAAGATAATTCTTCAAGGGTAATCATATCTTAAAAATTGATCCGCTATATGTCCTTTAGTATGATTCTAGAACAATGCAACATTTTTGTTTTTAGAGATCCCAGATATATTCAAAAATGCCTTTTGTTTTTGTGGTAAAGCTGAAGCTCTAATGTTGAGTTGAACTCCATGTTCTCTTTACACACGGCTAGTTGGTTTATATCGAGACAACTTGAGTCGTTTCTTAGGGTTTTTCTTTTCCTTCTATATTATCACACTAGGCAGAGCTTATACATGGTCATGAATACAGATTTCCTGTCTCACACATTCAGAATCTGACAATGCCCCATCAACCCCCAATCTTGGTGCACAAATGCCCCCAGTATAGGATTATTTGCACAGTGCATCTGCTTCTGTCTTAGCACGCTAATTACCTTTTTCTACACTTGTGATTTTTAAAAAATTATTTTCAATGAAATTCTTAGGTTATTGCAAGCAACACTGATTATGAGATTGAGCAAGAGGATAGGAAGAACAAAATCAATCTACTTTGAAATTAAAGGCAGAAAAATTTTGGGTAAAATCAAATCGATTGGAAAAATGTCCTTACTGAAGGACCAGTGCAGTCATAGACCCAGGCTTCTTCTCCTGCAGTCATTGCCAAGTCTGGCGTCTCACTTATTCCTCTTTATTCTCACTGCTCATGAAATGTGGAAAGTCTTCAAAGACAAGAACAGGAAAACACATTATCCTTCCCCAAAGAGTTGCATGTACCAAGAGAATGCTTTAAATCAAAGAGGGATGCTATACTTTTCCCTTCTTTCTCTCTCTAAAATATTAAAAGAATATATGTCTTAGGGAATTAACTTTTGATTATTTGGTTATTTTATATTGAGAAACTCCAAGCAAGAGCTGTAAAATTCAGCTAGCCATTTAGATGCTTAGATTTTTTTTCCAGATTTTGATGTTAAGTAACTGTGTTTTTGTTTTATTTCTGTTTAGAATTCTGGCCTTGTGTAAAGACTTCTTATTTTTATGCTGCATGATAAGATTTAACTTGCAGTTAATTGTGATGAGCAGTTTATATATAAATATGTATATATATATACACACACATATATGTATATACACTTATACAAACATCCTATTTTAAACATACAGATACATGAGCGAAGGGGTTCAGTATACAGTCACTCATTTAGTCATCCAAGTATCCCTTAAGTGTATTATGTGTTAACTACAATAAATGTGATATTCTTAAGATCTTGAGGTCTTAGTTCTTGTCACAGTTGAACTTGTTCTTATGAAATTGAAATTTTACATATAGTTTTTCCATTTAGGGATACAGAACATTGCATTCCTTCAGGTAGGTCACTGGAGAATTTCCGGGGAATAATGGAAGAATTGTAACTCTAGGTCGTTTGGAAATGTGTCCATCAGAAAGATCAAAAGCTTTGATCTTTCTTCATGTTTACCAGTGGAAAAGGCACACACCATAAGTATGGTTTAACATATTCCTATATTATAACTCGTATCCACAACCCCACAGAATTTTTCTGTAAGTTGCAAACACCAGTCTAGGATCTGCTTAAAATAATAATTCTAGTTTCTCTGACCTCCTAGTCTAATTTTAACTTCTCATGGTCATATATGAATCTTTTGGAGTTCCCATTGTGGCACAGTGGGTGAATAACCCCGTATTGCCTCTACAAGGATGAGGGTTCAATACCTGACCTCACTCAGTGGGTTAAGAATTGGCATTGCCATAAGCTGATACGGCTTGGATCAGGTGGCATAAGCCATGACTGTGGGGTAGGCGGCAGCTGCAGCTCTCATTTGACCCCTATCCCAGGGGCTTCCACATGCTGCACATGCAGCCATAAAAAGAAAAAAGAACAACAACAAAAAACAGATCCATGATTACAAATTAAGGTGTCTCTTAGAATCCTTTAGAAGAGAGGAAAATTTTGTCCTTCAAAATTAGAATGGACTTAACAATAAAAGAACAACTGAGTACTGCCAGGAAGTTTATTTACATCAGAAATTTACCTTGATTTCTCACAGTTACTAGGAGCCATGGAATATCTCATTAGGAAACAAATTTAAATTTGCTCAGATGTCATGTGATGAGATATTACCAAAATGACCATGTGTGGATATTATTGTATGAGTCACTCAGATCCATAAAAACAGGAATTTATTGTCTTAGAAAATTGGATGATTTTACTGGAGTTTATTGTATAGATATGGTTGCATTTTTATTAAATAATGAGTCCAAAAGTGATTTTTTTTCTCAGCAAATACTGATGAAACTGAACTGGAAGTAACAAGATATACCTACGGATATAATAAATCTATTATAAAACGGTGAAACTAAAGTCTTATAAATTAACTCATATTGTTTCATTGATTAGTTTAAATTTGGAGCTATTTCAAACCACAAAAAATCTTACTCTTAAGCTTAAATGAAACTCCGTTAATAATGCTTATAGCATATTTGGCTAAGTAGAGAGCTATAGATGTATTTAACTGGAAAATAAGATATTAAACCGTTAGCAAGTCAACAGTTTCCATGTGGAAATTATGTGCATTGGGGTTATTGGAATGAATAAGTTTCAAGGGTCTGACATTCTGGAGACTAATAATACCATAATTAAAAAAACCTTATTGATAATACCTAAAAATAATACTGTCATTTATTATACAGAAGGATAAGTTGGTTATCCATAACCATAAAAAGAGGCTCTGGCACTGTTCTAGAACCCTATATCAAGAACACATTCTGACATTGCTTATACATTGTGATATTTTTAAGTCTGGTCTAGGTAGGCAGGAGCCAAAATGTTTGTAAAGAGTATGTTAGACCTTCGTATAGCACCTCCATCTGAAAGTTCTTTACCAGTAGTTTGATTATCAGTAAACTTTGCCATTTTAAGATAAATGTTTATGTCATTTGAAAATGTTAAATAGAGAGGTTCTTTAAGACAAATTTAGATAGGAATTAATCAAGTTATTAGAAATTTAAAGGAAACTTGTAAAAAGATTGGGAAAAAAAATCATATATTTTGCCTCTTCTCAACTTGCTGAGTTGTTAACATGAGTAATGTTATATAGTTTATTTTATTTAGAGCATGAATATAAACACAATTTCATTAACTTTTTTAAATTATAAAATTAAATTCATAAAAGTAATTTATAAATTAAACTTTATAAAAGTCAGAAGTTTCAACACTTAGGTCAAAACTCTAATATTTTAGAAACCAATAACACAATCATAGCTGTCATCTGTCTTCCCCCCAGTCCCAACAGATTCAAGACTGGCTATGTGTTTTTATTCTAAAAGGGCTTCCATTAATTCCCTTTCAGTCTTCAGAGTAGAAGATATGCATGATGAGGAACTTTTGTGTTTTGTTTTCCCGAGGCTTGGATTTAATGTTTGGAGACATTCAGCCTTCCTACAAAAAGGCTGAGAGCCCAAAAGGGGCATTTTCTTCTGAAGGGATCATAAGAGGAAAAATCATAGCATGTCTTGACTGGAGTAAAGTTTAACCACCAACATTGGCCTGGTGAGCTGGGGATTAGGATAAATAGAGAAAACAAGACTGAAACCAAAACGGAAAAAAAAAAAAAGGAAAAAGAAAAAGACATACGATTACTTCAAATTTTAATAGAGTTCTAAAGTATAGGTATAATTCTATCACTTCCTTTTTCAGACCTTCAGTATGATTTTGGGATTAGAATTCAAAGTCTGTAGATTAAATTCAGATCCCTGAGTGATTTCTTTTTTGTTTAATATTGCTAGACTCACATTCTACTCCTCCAACATAAAACTGTCGCCCAACAACACTACACATCTTGCTGTCTAATATTTCTATTCCTTCACCAGAAACACTTTTCCCTCCTTCAATGACCTGGACTTTGAGTCAAGTGATCCTTTTCTGTCCTTCTGAGTTAGATATGCCCCTTTCTATGTCTCTGTGGGCACATTGTGTTTCTCAAATACAATGCTTATTATAATTTTTAGTAGGTATTAATTTATCATCCCTCTTGTTTAGCACTTCAATCTCTTTGAGGTCAGGGAATATATCATATACATCTTTCTGGTGTAAGCATCTTATGTTTGCAACATTTCTAGGTGTATAATTAATGTTTATGAAATTAATAAGAGCTGAGTGAAGCTCACTTCTTAGACCAGGCTGATCCTTTTAAAATTATAAGAGTTAATGCAGTTTTTACCTTGAGGCAGCTTGATTTGATGTTGCTTCCAGATGGGTGAGGAAAATGGAATTGATCAAGTAGTAGAAATTTCATAAAGATTTGGGTATCAGAGTGAGCGTTTTAGAGAGAGAAGCCAGGCTATGACCCTCCCCATCTCAAATCTGGCTGGGGGACTCAGACACTTTCTACCCTGGAAACTGGCCAGTGATGAGTTTTACAGAATTTCAACAGTAACTTTATTCAAAGGGCAAAAGAACCTCCATGACCCCAGCCTTGATTGGCCTCTCTTTCCCGGCTTGCTGATTTCCTGCTTAATTTTGCTTATAACTGATATTGTAACAGATTATTTTCTTTTAATTTAAATGGGTTTTATGACAATTCCAAAATCAAAGCATGATTTTAAACTTTAAATATCTTTTTTTTGATTATTCTTTTTTATGAATCATCTTTCCTCTCAAAATGCCTATTATTTCAATAAGCAGAGAGTTTGAAGTGCAATGAAAGTGCTACTATATGTGAAACTGCCATAGAGAAAAGCTACTTGTTGGGATTTTTAGGAAGAACTTTGATACAAATTAGTGACTTTGATTATGTTAACTATATCTAGTTTTATTTGGATTCACTGAGTTAAAAATCAACTGAGGAGTTCTTTTATGGCTTAGCAGGTTAGGTTAAGGACCCAGTGTCTCTGTGAAAACGCAGGTTCGATTCTTGGCCTGACTTGGTAGGTTAAGGATCTGGCATTGCCACAGGCTGCTGCATGGGTCACAGACGCGGCTCAGATCTGGTGTTGCTGTGGCTGTGACATAGGCCCCAGCTGTAGCTTCAATTCGAAATGGGAACTTCCGTGTGCCACAAATGTGGCCATAAAAAAATTAAAAATTGGAATTCCTGCTGTGGTACAGTGGAAACGAATCCACCTAGTATTCATGAGCATGTGGGTTTGATCCTTGGCCTTGCTCAGTGCATCGGGGATCTGGCGTTCCCATGGGCTGTGGTATAGGACACAGACTTGGCTCGGATCCCACGTTTCTATGGCTATAGTGTGGGCCGTCAGCTACATCTCATATTCAGTCCCTATCCTGGGAATTTCCAAATGCTGCAGGTACAGCCCTAAAATAAAAGAAAAAGCATTAAAAATTAATAAAAAGTCATCAATTGAGAGACATACCAATAGCTTAAGGATAATTACCACATAGATGTAGGTAGCCCATAAGTTTATATGGCCTCTGGAATTTTAAATCATTTCCATGGTTTATTTACTAGAAGCATTGGAAAATCATCTATTTCTGTGTTTTTGGAATTTTAAATTCTTCCTTCTCAAAACATATCTTAATTGCACGTGGTTTATATGGATAATTCCCAGTCTCCTAAATTTAAGTGCTGCCTTTCTAATTGTGCAGAATATTTAAGCAAAGAAACAAACAAAATACTCAAAATAAGATGTGTATCTACCTGCAACTAATGTAATATTACAACTAGAGAGGGAAAGTTTTTATTGAGCATGTTGACAATGCTCAACTGAGACATCATTGTGAAACAAGTTTAATTTTGTGAAAATCTTACCTATCTAAAGAAGTGAGAAGACAGACAAAATTACAAAGAGAATGGGTTTAAGGAATTGGTATAGAAATATTGCTTTGACTTTGAAAGGTTTTTAAAATGTATTTACTAGTTTCAGTCAAAAGTTCTTTTCAGCAGGAGTTAGCCAAATAAGAACTTATTTTAGAAGTATGATTATTTTAAAAATAACATTGTCATTGTTATTACTGAATAGTAACATTTGTTTCAGAGAGTTGTACAGACATACATGCTTAGACTGAGTAATCAAAGATATGGCAGTGGCTCTTTTATGTTGACAGAATGTCATGTTGCAACAGATAAACAACCTGTGCAGAATTATGAAACCAGGGAATGAGCTTTTACAATCTCAGTTCGGTTTGCTGCAGATCAAATCATATTCTTTTTTTCTTTGACATAAATAGACATTTTTGCAATGGGGGATATATTTCTATTCCTCTGAATGGGAATAATTTTGCCCACTTAAGTGGAAACTGTCTTATTGAGAGATCCTAAATCCCCTAATAATCTACAAGTTATATTTATTTGCCAATTTTGACAGATTTGTGTCTTAAAATCATGTCAGATCAAAGCCATTTCAAGATCTTCAGTTCAAAAACCTTTACTGAAAGATCATTAAAGGTCTGATTTAAACTGACAGGTGTAAGAAAATTGCAAGTTAAGGTTGTCATTCCTAGGCATTCAGCAAGTTCCAGAGGAATTTTTAAGTTCCGTAAAAGAGTTTCTGAAAAGCTAATCATAAAATGACCTTCTATATATAGGACTTGCTTGATTTTTCTATTGGTTCTCCCTTTTAAATATCCTGATATTTCATATCTTTTGGTTTTCCAGATGGTATCCATTTTTGAACTTAAGCTATGTGGAGAGATTAAACATCTGTAACATATGCATTTAAAGAATAATACTTACTGAAGGATCTCAGACATTTCTGAAGTATCATTTTTTGTAATTACAGAAGAATAAATTTCTTTCTTTTACCATTATAGAATTTTATTTTCATAAACATCAGTGTGAATTACCTGTTTTGAATGTACTTACCAGTGATTAGTATAATTTTATATCTTAATTGATTCAAATTATATATCAATTTGTCTTGCCACAGAACTCTCAAATATCAAGCTCACTTTAATTCTGCTCTTTTTTGATTACATGATTTTTAGTAACAGCTATGAACATTTAGGTAACAGGGGCAGCAAAAGAAAAATAGAGCTGCATGTAACTCCACAACTAGTTCCATGACATATTAATTCTATATCAGCAAAGTTACATATATCAAATTAGCATTATTTTAAGGAATACCCCTTTCATTTCAAAGAGATTTATGTAAACAAAATCTCTGTATTTGACATTCTGTTATCCAGCACTTTAGCTAACTCTCACTTGGATGGAGAGTTACTTATTTTCATGATGATAATTCCCTGAGGAATTAAAGTGTCTGCTGAAGGAAAAAAGAGGTTTGTTTGGTGAGGCGCAATTTTAGTAGGAAACATTGTTCATTTTTTAAAATTCTTTGAAAATATATAATATGGAGACTGCGGCAAGATGGTGGAGGAGTAAGAGGTCGCGCTCACCCTCTCCCACAAATACATCAAAAAACGCATCTAAATATAAAACAAGTTGGACAAATCATTATCTGAATGCTGATTAATTTAAACCTCCAAAAACTGCAAGAAACCCTTGAAATAACTGGGTAAAACAACTGAAGAAAAAAAAAAAAGGTGAGAGAGAAAAGCAATTAGGACGGTAACCAGCA
>PVHT021183617.1:13533806-13565964 GCA_004024745.2 Catagonus wagneri | reverse complement strand
GGGAATGGCAAGATATATTTAAAGTGATGAAAGGAAATGGCCTGCAACCTAGAATACTCTATCCAGCAAGAATATCATTTAAAATAGAAGGTGAAATAAAAAATTTCCCCAACAAACAGAAGCTAAAAGAGTACAGCAATACTAAACCCTTTCTAAAAGAAATGCTGAAATGGTTCCTATAAAAAAAAAAAGAAAGAAAGAAAAGTAAAAAGTAAGAATTAGAATGGAGGAAACCACAATTAGAAAGCAATTATTCAAATAAGCCTACATGCAGATCGAAATATGAAGATATAAAAATAAATTAGAACTGTATCTTGAACCTGTTTCTTTTCTCCATCCTGATGACTGATGACATTGCTTTAACCTCATTTTCTCTTGCTTAGCTGATTGGTGTATACCTTATTTAGTATTTTCTCCCCAAAGTCTTTTCTTCTCATTAATTAAAATTCATTAAAAAGCACAAAGATCGATTATGTCACCACTGTGCATTCCTTAGTTACCTGTGGTGAACAAGAAAAGTACAATGTTTTTTGTGGCATCTGAGACTATTCCCAGTTAAGATCCAATTCATCACCCATCATTTATTTCACAAACAACATTCCCCCACTTCCCATACCATGGTTTTCCCTTCCAAGTAGGCATAATTGGCTAACTCTGTTTCAGACTTACTAGAGTCTTTTAAAACACTGCCTTTCTCTCTCTCTCTCTCTCTCTCTCTCTCTCTCTCTCTCTCTCTCTCTCTCTCTCTCTCCTTTCTCTATGAATTCCTTTTCCAGCTTCTTTGCTTAAGAGGTAAATGCCATGATCATTTTATTAGATCCAGTTTAATTTAGGTCAACAGAAGTTTTATGGGGGGGGTCTCTAAGTGCATAAGACTGAGAATAAGAAGAATTAATGATTTTCTCTGCTCCAAAAGAGTTCATAGTCTGTAAAGGAGTAAGGACAGGGAAAATGTGAGCGATATTGACTGATAGAATATTATGGGAACCAGGAAAGTGGTAGCTAATCACTGTGACACTCAGGGAGTTACAGGGATAGTGCTATTGCAGTATTCTCCATATTGAGGACTTTTCAGATCTTTATATACTGAAAGCAGGTAGCTGAAGACTGGAATTTACTTTCAGTTCCACTGTAGTGGACTTGGGATTGATTCTTCTAACACAACTAATCATGCAGAAGAGAGTCAGGAAGCGCTTTTAAAAAGAGTTGGTGGAGTCCAGTATCATCTCTGCAGTGAAGCCTTTCCATACTTGCTCGGGAAGAATTCATCTTCTCTGTCTCCCCATTCTCATAGAACTCTGGTTATCTCTCTCATGTTAGCTGATCTATCATGGGTCTTGCCTATTGTAAGTGTTCCATAAGTGTTGGTTAAATGCACATATAATGAATTTCTCAAACAGGATGTAATATACTACTATAAAACATAATGTTTTATAATTTATCTGTTTACTTGTATGTAAAATTTAAAAAAATAACTGTGTGTAAGTAAATACCATGGTGGGTTAGAGACATTGCCACAAACTATCTAGGTGACTTTGGACATGTGACTAACTTCTTAGGCTTTTTGTCTTCCATAAATTGAAGAGTTTAGACAAAAGTGCTTTTAAAGTTTCTTATAAATCTAAGATTCCCTTTACTATTAATCTGTAATAGACAAAAACTAATTGGAATACAGTTACTTGGTATATTTAAGGTAACAATATCAGTTTTAAACCACATTCTTTTAAATTTGAAAATATTTATTTGCAGTTAACTAGTAAGAACAAGAATATATAGATCAATTCTAGGTTCAAAATATGCTGGATTTATTGAAATCAGTATTTTATTTTCATTTATTAAATGATGAATAAACTTGAGAAGGAACACATGGCCTAAAGTCAGGTCCAGGTCATTACATCATTCCAAAAGTAATGGAGTGCCATTTATTTCACTAACATTAATTGAAGTTAAGTGAGTTATTTGATTTGGTTATTATCCAAATCTGTCATTTTCATATGCAAATGAATTATTTCAACTGAGCAACAATTATAGCCCAAATGCTTAAATTATCTAGGAAAGTCTAATTTGTGACATAGGTTGTGACATTTGTATAATTCGAATTATAAGTGATCTTGTTCTGCTGAAAAAAAAAGAACTATTTCTTCCAGTGGTGTAAGGAGCACATTATAGTTTAAGCTTTGTCTTAGGAACATATTAATCTTTACTATATTAGAATTATATTAAAAAAATAAAAATTTGTAGTGTAACTTAAGGCAAACAAGAAATTTTGTTGTGACACTTTAATCATTGGCTAACTATAAAAAATAGTGCCAAATAAATGGTGAAGAAATCAAAAAATGATAAAGAAGGCTGAAAAGAAGTTATCATTATCATAAAGTTAGGTATCGCTGAATTACTCTTATATTTTGATAAAAGAATACTTTTTAATACACATATATTTGCTATTAATTGTTTCAAGCTGAGATTTTGATAATACATTTCACATTTTTAAAAATTTGCACAAATGGGATCTGTAGCAAATTGAAAACATAAATGTAGCTTTACTTAAGAAAGTCATGGGAATCCTGATCATACCAAATGCTGTCTTTATGCATTTAAAAAAATTAAAAATTTAAAGAAAGCTAATAACCGGCAATACCACAGATATTTCTAATATTATCATATTTATAATTTTTATAAATAATTAAATCTAAGAAAAATCACATGATTATCCCTTTCTAAAATGTTAGATCAAACTGGGATTTCACCTGAGGCATACCAATACACTGAATGATTTAAGTTTGTTGTTTCGGTCTTTTGAAGAAATTGAGCCAAAAATTGTTGACTGTTTAACTAATTCAGGCTTGCATTACTGCTGAAATCTATTTTTCAAGTACTAATAATTATATTTAATTTTATATTTTGTTTTTGTAATGTAAACACTGGTTAATAAGAAAATTAAATTAATGAATAAAGATCATTACATTCTCAAATAGTAAAGAAATTCACTGATACTAATTTTTCTTTTCCACCCTTCTAGTTGCTTATGTTGTTTGGGAAAATATACACACAATTTCATAAATTTTATGTAACTTTTCTATGATATTTGTTGGTGCTCTGCCACGCACACATATATATTTAGTGGTATGTGTATACTCACATTCAAAATATAGCATACCAAAACATTTTGCTTGGTATTCTTCAGTGGAGGGGTAAGTGTGCAAAATTCAAGCGTGAAAATTTGAAAATTAAAAAAAAGAACATTTTCTGATAAATACAAAGTTAAAAGACTCTAAATCCTGTCACAAGAAATAAACTTGGAAATTACATTTTTGAACATAATTTCTATTGTCATTTCAAAGTCCACTTTTGAAAGCATTCATCTTGTCAAAAACAGCAGCCACTGCTGACAACAGAGAACAAAAAGTCAATTGGAAGAAATTCTAACCGGTCTCCTGATAACAACGACAAAAAAAAAAAAAAAATCAGATGTCATTTCTTTATCTTCTCACTAATGCATATAATTTAGACAAATATTTATCCAGTTGCCTAATATAATTATATAAAGCGATATACTTCTTGGTCAAAGGAATTTAGTGTACTCAAGCTTTTTTCAGGAAATGAAAAGTTGTAATTATTTCCAGAAAAAATGAGACACTTTGTTTTTTTCTTTTTTCTTTCTTTTTTCTCTGTTTGCTTTTCTTTTTTTCTGTTTGTTTCTTTTCTTTTTTCCTTTTCTTTTTTTCTTTTTTTATTTTTTTTGCTTTTTAGGGCCTCACATGTGGCATATGGAAGTTCCAGGCTAGGGGTCAACTAAGAGCTGCAGCTGCTGGCCTATGCCACAGCAACACAGGATCTGAGCTGTGTCTGCTACCTACACCACAACTCACAGCAACCCCAAATCTTTAACCCACTGAATGAGGCCAGAGATCGAACCTGCATTCTCATGGATACTAGTTTGTTTGTTACCACTGAGCCACAATGCGAACTCTGAGACACCTTATTAAAACAGTCACAGCCATAACGTGGAGCAGTGTCGTGAAAGAAAAAAGGTTTTACAGGGAGGTGATATTATTTATTTAGTGTGGCTTTTTTGGCTTTAGAATCTTTTAGAATCTAAAAAGAGAGATTGTATCTTCTAGTGCCTTAGAGTAGTGTAGTAATGGAATAAAGGAACAAAGGAACTAATGAACAGTTATTTCAAAACAGAATTTAACAGAAATTAAGTGACAGACACATCAATGTTTGCTTCTCAGTATTCATCTATCTTGGAATCAGTTGAGTTTTAACAACTTAATAAAAAGTTTCAAACATGATGGGAAATTTCCTTATTGTATTCCTATGTCAGGCATTTATAGTTAGGAAATAATTTTTTGTAACACCAAGAAAGTGAAAATTGTGTATTTTTTTGCTATAAAGTTTCAAAATTCAGTGAAATTATTAGGAATCATTTCTAATAATTGATTGTGAAAATTAGCACATTGGTGAGCTAAGGAAGGAAGTATAGGCGTACTTGACCAGTCTTGCCTCAGCATCTTATTTTTCTCGTCAGCTTCTCATCTGCCTAAACATGTTTGCCATCAGTTATTGAAAAGAATCTTCCGGAGTCTGCTCCATATGCATGCTTTGCTGCCAAAAGGTATAAACAGAACCTTAAGGATCTCAAACATGTTATTGTGTTTACCACCAACATTGTCAATGATTGTTTATTGATTGAAGTATTGGAGGTGATTCAGTTCATGAAATGACAAACTACTGCTTTTTCAGCTCTGCTCCCACTTCACCCTAAGCCTTTCACCCTTGCTAACACACTCAAATCACTGTCCTCCTTCTTTCATTCTGGTTGTTGAATATCTGTTGAATAATTGCAATTTCAGGATCTGACAATGCGTGTGGATGTTCTGGGAATGCTAATAATTTGGCACCAGTTCAAACCAAGCTTCTAATGTATGAATTGAATTTTAATGACTTCTAGTTTCCAGCTTCTCATAATATCACTCAGTATGGAGTTTCCTCCATCTCATTGCTTGCCTGAAATTTTTTTCTTGCTTGGAGACAAATACCTCACTGTTCCTCAGCTATCCCCACTTCTGAGTCTAACTCTGTGACCTTCCTTTCTGATCTCCTTCCCCATTGTATATTCCCACACTGTTAATATCTATTCTGACTCCTTCTGTGCCCACAGTAACCTGGACCATGATGCTCTTCTTCTACATGGTCCCATGAAACCCCTAGTCCATTTTGACTATGAATTAACTAATTCAGTATTATAGAGTGAATTGTGTTTTCCCCTCACCCAACAAATTCAGATGTTGAACCTTCAACTACCAATGTGACTATATTTGGAGGCAGAGCCTTTAAGGAAGTAATTAGGCTTAAATGAGGCCATGTGGATGGCACCCTAGTGCAGTAAGACTGATATCTTATTATAAGAGGAAGAGATATCAGGAATGAGAGCACACACAAAGAAAGACCATGTGAGGACACAGGGGGAAGGTAGCCATCTGCAAGCCAGAAAGAGAGGTCTTACCAGAAACAACCTGCTTTAATCTTGGACTTCTAACTTCAGAACTGCAAAGAAATGAATTTCTACTGTTTTAAGTCATCTAGCCCATGGTATTCTGTTATAAAGTCTTGACCAGACTAATAAATCCACATTATTGTTCACTCTTCTGCTATTCTTCCACCTCCTTGCCTAAGCAAAACCTAACTTTTCCTGAGATTGTTTTTAATTAGCAGTGCCTCCTTTTGTCATTCCTTGAAAAAAAGTACTTTTCACTGTCCTCCCTGTTGCCAAGTTCATATCACTGTTCTGAAGCATCCTCATTTGAAATGGTGTGTCCCTGTAGTTTATGCATTTGGGCCATCCCTTTTCATTGAAATTGCCCACAGAGTTTTTGAATCTCTTCCAGTCTTTCTTGTTAACACTAGATTTTTCCACCTCGGTTTCTTTTAGTAAATGCTATTCTCTGTGTCAAATCTGCAAAGACTCACAATTCTTAAATTAATCATTTTCTGAATCCTGTAATTCCACTTTCTATATCTTATAGTGGTCTTGGAGTTGTTTTATGTAAAGGTCCTGTACTCTGGACAAAGGAAAGCTGTAGCGTTTTAAAATATCCCCCTAACTTGAGATATTTCTCCCTTCAAGAGGTGGTGTTTGATTTCTCCATTTTGAATGTGGGCTGGATTTAGTGATTTGTTTCTAACAAGTGGAAAAAGTGATAGTACATAAAGTAGCTTCTGAGACTAAGTCATAAAAGACTTCACATTTTCTTTCTTGTTCTTTCTCTCTCTTGGATTCCTCACTGTGGTGTGGGCAGCTGATATGTTGTGATGTTGTGAAGACACTCAAGGAGCTCCATGGAAAAACTTATGACATAGGAAACAGAGACCTTCTCTCAATAGAGAGTAATGAATTGAGGTCTCCTGCCAACAGACTATGAATGTGCTACGTTAGAAACATATCTGCCAGCCCCAGTTAAACCTCAGGTGACCATAGCTGCTGGCTGAAATCTTGACTGCAACCTCATGAGAGGCCCTAAGCCAGAAGCCACCCAAGACTCATCCTGACCAATATAAAACTGGGATACTAAATACCTGTTGTTATAAGTTGCTAAGTTTTGGTGTAATATTTGCATAGCAGTAGATAACTACAACAACTTCTGTATCTGCCAGCACGGGAGCAAGAAGATTCAGTAGAAGACTATGGTGATTTCTCAAAGAGATGATTGTGATTTGGATTCCAGTGAGTTCGTGAATTAGACCCTGAATTGAGGAAGAAAGAGAGATGACCTCTCAGTTTTGACTTGAGTAACAGTGTTCCATCTACTGAGATAAAGAGGATAAGGGAAGAACAGATTTGAGGGGAAAGAAATTTAAAATTTTCGTAAACTTACTTGGCATCACGTCCAGTGATAATGTTAAGAAAGCAATTGAGCAAGAAAGCAGTTTAGAGCTCGGCAAAGTCAAGGCTAGGGATATAAATTTTGAATCAGAAGCAAATGGATTTAGGTTTAATAGTTGGACCATGTCATGTCACCTAGACATAGAAAAAGACCTGGAGCTAAATTGTATATTGCGCCATCATTTGGTGATCAGGTGGAAGAGAAGATCTGGCAAAGAAAACTGAAAAATATTGTCCAGAGAAGTGGGGAGAAAATCAGAAGAATGAGGTATTCTAGAAATCATTTAGTGAGAGTATCTCAAAGGGAGAGGACCTTTAGTGGTTCCTGCTTTTGAGAGTGAGAACAGAAAATATCCTGTGGGAATTGGCCACTGACTTGCAACTGGTGACTTCTACAAGAGCAATCTGCTCTAATGGGAGAAATATGAATGGAAGGTAGACTGAGGTGTGTGGACAGATGACTTTTAAACATTTTTTCTCTTTCTTTTTGAATGGGCTATTTTTACCTTTATATGAAGCATTTGTTTATTTATATCTTTCCCTCCAAATAGATTACATGCTCCTTGTGCATGAGAACTTGTCTTGGTTTCTCCAGATCTCAGGGCAGATAGCCTTCAAACTCAATAGTTGAACAAGAAATATTTATTGAATTGTATTAGACTCTTGAAAACCAATCAAATTGCAGGATAGAGAAGAAATAAAACTTTAGATCATTAATAACATACCATGAAGAATTACTATAATCATTTGAGAAGGACTTTTAGGTATGGAGATTTCTTCTCCAGTCTTGGTTCTTTCAAAAGATTACCTTGTCTTGAACTTTTCACATTTGTAAAATCAAAATCAGTAAAGCATGTTGGGTATTCAAAAACTCTTAGATGGCGTTAGATGGCTGACTTGTTTAATGTTTCTAAAATGTGTTCCAGATTCAAAAATAAATAAATAAAATAAAACCTAGATAAAATTCTGACTGTTGCCAGGTTGTTGAAGTTCTGAAAAGAAAAAATAAGGTGATAAAAAAAAATTGGTCATTAATGAAACCCTAAAGCATGGTCACAGTTATCTTTTCCTGATTAAGAACTTTCATCGCGTGTTTTAAAATAAAAGTTTTACCCTTAAAGAATGAAACCAATTCAAGTTGTGAGTGTCATATTAGACCTTGCAGCTTTTTAAAGACTCTGCAAGGTGGAAAAGAGACACTTCAGGTTTCTTTCTAAATCAGCACTGTGCAAGCTCAAGAGAATATTAACTGTAGGATTTTCCAATTCTATTAAATATTCAGAAGCTTCCCTTCTGCTCTCTCTATATCAAGGGCAAGGCTTGGAAACCTTGCTCTCAAAGCTCTGAAATGAACTAAATAATTAGTTAAAACAGTCATTTCTTTCTCTAGCTAGAAAATAGATTCTTAAAGAGTAGGTAAAGGAGGAGAAGAACCCAGCTCATGCTTCTCTCTTCATGCAAATTTTAGCCTTTTTAGATGCTTCAGGAGCAAAATGTATAGTTACTTTGTCTAAATAATGAACACAATTGCTTTCTAGCCTGATACCAATTTGCTTTGTTATTTTTGCTTATGTAGAATCAGCATTTGGTTATTATACCATTTATTTCATAAGGACCTGTAAAAGTCCTATATACAGAAGTCCATAAGACAAATCAGGAATAAAGCTTAGGAATTTCATTTTCTTGGCTTTTTTGCTTTTGCACCTTTGATGACCAAAGTTTAGCATATATGTGAGCATGAGTGTTGGCATGTATATGTGTATATAAAAGCCTATTTACTGTAATATTTATTTTCTAAATATTTGTGTTCAATAAAGTTGAAGATTCTTGTTTTTTTAAAAAGGTCAATTCAGAGAAATAATGTATGTTAAAACAGGGAGCTTTTACCTTAGTCTTTAAAACTCAGTTTACATTTCTTTAAAATGGGATAATGGAATCTTCTACTGTGCAATACATTTGCAGGATTAGAAAAGATGTAACTAGTTTTTTAGGATAGGTGCCCTCACTGAATTTTACATATTGGTATTATTATTGCTCTTGCTTTTAGATTTTATTTTATTTTTACCTGTAACTTTTTAAATGACAAAGGCAGTATTGCTCTTGGCATCTTAAAGTTATTCCTAGAATTTTTCTTTTTAGAAAATTATCTCGGAGTTCCCATCGTGGCTCAGTGGTTAACGAATCCGACTAGGAACCATGGGGTTGCGGGTTCGATCCCTGGCATTGCTCAGTGGTTAAGGATCCAGCGTTGCAGTGAGCTGTGGTGTAGACTGCAGATGCAGCTCAGATCCCACGTTGCTTTGGCTGTGGCATAGGCCGATGGCTACAGATCCAGTTCGACCCCTAGCCTAGGAATCTCCATATGCCTTGAGTGTGGCCCTAGAAAAGACAAAAAGACAAAAAAAAAAAAAGAAGATTATCTCTTATTAATCCTATAAACTGTTATTGTCTGTGTAGTCCAGATTTCTTGGTTTCCTGATGCCTCTGAGGACAGTGGATACTGAATTACATTTCAGGGGTAGAATTAGTTAGAAACAATACAAAACAATCCTGTAGTTGCTGTGGTTTGCTGATGGATTATAGATAGAAAATGTCTGTATTTAGGCAATTTTTGTAGGAATATTTGATACTAGCTATAATTACTAAGGTCTTATATTCACAATTTCAAAACTATGGTCTGTTGCTATATTAGATGAATAACTTTGTATATTTTCTAGAATTGGCCCATTTTGTTTATTCTTGTGGTGGAGCTAAAATACTTAAAGGTTGTAATGATCTCCCTGAGCAAAACTGGGTTACCCTTGGGAATGTAGTAGTAGTGTGTGTGTGTGTGTGTGTGTGTATTTGCCACTCATACTCTTCGCGCCCATTATTTGTTAATCCCTTGTAATCTGGATTCTCTGCTATCTCTTTACTAAAAATGCTTAATCAAGAAAAATTGATGATGGCCAAATTACCTCATATAAAAAGCCTTTCTCCATTTTTGTTTTCTTTGAACTCTGCAGAAATTGACTTTTTTTTTCATGATTTTTAATTTTCCACTATAGTTGATTTAGAGTGTTTTGGAAATTGACATTGTTAATCCCTCATCCGTGAAGCATCCTCTTTGTTCTTCATCTCTGACATTGCTCTGCTCTTATCACTCAAACTAACAGTGTGTCCCCTTATCAGTCTTAGTTTATACTTTTCTTTCTAGTCTGTTATGTTTATTGTTTTCATAAGCCTTCTTAAAAAAAACAATTTGGGGGAAGTGGTTGGGTGTAAATAGGTGAGCCAAAATTGAGTTAAAACTTATTTTTGGTGTGGCCTTAGTCTTTGCTGTTTCTTTTCTTGTCAATATTTATTAAGCACCAGCTCGGTACCACTGACATAAAATAAGAATGAAAATTCCTGCTGTCACAAGCTTACATTCTATCAAAGGAGCAGAAATAAAAAATTACAGAAATGAGGTAAGTGCTGTAGTGGAGATATGAATAGGAAACTTACAAGAAAGTGCTTATTTTGCCCCAGATTTCAGGGATTTATTTCAAAGACCAAGTGATTTCTGAGTTGAGTCGTGAAAATTGAGTAGTTCTTTGCCAGTCATACAACGCAAAGAGGTGCATTTCAGGCAGAAGAATTGTATGTACAAAGGCACGCAGATTAGAGTGCCCGGTCCTCAGAGCAGATGGTGATATTCACAATAGAAAGACAGGGAAGGTCCCCATAAGGAAACTTCTTGAATGGCATATTGAAGAACATCGTGTGTTAACTTGTAATTGCGAGCCATTAAACTGTTTTAAGCAGATGAGTAACATAATCACATTTGTTCTCTTAAAGGAGTGCTTATTCCTAGTAATCCGGGACAAGCTAATTAAAGGCAAATTAAAAGCTAAGCCACTGGCACTGGGAATAGAGAGAAGGGAGAATGATACTAGAGATATTTCAAGTCTAGGAATCTACATTATTTAGTGATTCAGCAGCCGAAGTTACCAAATAATGAATCTGGGTACCAAGCTGGGAACTGGGTAAATGATGGTTTAAAATAACAGAAAACATAATGGAATAGGAAGATCAGATTTGAGCAGTATGTTAGGCAAGTAGAGTTTGAAGTTGTTTTGAAAACCTTCAATAATAAAATGTATAACAATCACTGTGATGGTTAATTTCATATGTCAAGTTGACTGGACTAAGGGATGCCCTGATTGCTGTTCACACCTTATTTCTGGATGTGTCTCTGAGGATATCTGCAAGAGATTAGGGTTTGAGTCAGTCCACTGAGTAAAGAAGACCCCCTAACTAATGTAGGTGGGCATCATGCAATCCTTTGAGGTCAAATAGAGCAGAAGGGTGAATTAGTTTTCTCTGCTTTATCCTCTCCTGCCCTTGAACAGGGCACTCCTTCTTTCTGGGCCATAAGACTCAGACTGGGACTTACATCATTGGCAACCCTGGTTCTGAGGCCATCAAGCTTGACTGGGACTACATCACTTTTCCTAAGCACTTAGCTTGCAGAGAGCAGATCATGGAACTTTTTAACCTCTGTAACCTTGTGAGCTTATCCCTAGTAATAAATCTCTCTCTTTGTATGTGTGTGTGTGTATATGTGTATATGTACGTGTGTATATATATGTATATCCTATTCTTTCTGTTTCTCTGAACAGAACCATTATTTTAATTGCCTTCATATTATTTGTTATTGAATTGAGACTCTAGAACTGTATGGATTTGGAGAATCATGATTATAAATTACAAGGAAAGGGTATAACCAAGGATTGACATTGCATGCATTGATGGCAATTGGAATTGTAAAAATAGATGAGATTACCAAATTTCCAAAGATTCCAGTATTTAATCAGTGGATGACAATGTTTCTGATTATTCCAGATTTCTGTGAATACTGAGAATTCCTTCAGTTAGAGCTCACCTCATTCATGATGGTTTAAAAGTCAATAACATAATAAATGCATGTTTTTATTTAATTGTTTTATAATCTACTAAAGCAGCTCATTGTATTGAAAATCACCTTGGAGACATTATGGTTTTGTACAGTCACTAATGGGTCCTATTAGCTATATATATAGAAGGGCTGGGAGATACTATTTTCCTGGATTAGGATATAATCTGGTGATATAAGCAAATGTATTTTAATGAAAAACAAATTTTTAAAAAATAACATTTATAAAAGGAAAAAAATAAAGTGAGGCGAGTGGCACTGTTTTACATTTTTGCAAATCTCTATGTCTTGCTTAATAGAGGACAGCTGGATTCTCATATCTCCTTGTGCATTCAATCTGGTGTAAAACCACATGTCATGTCACCTCTGGAAAACTGGTGAGACCAATGGCAATGAAAAAGGCAAAATTTATTTTTATACTATTACAAAGTTAATTTTAATTTTATAGACCCAAGCAAAATTCTCAGGACCACTAGAAGTCCCCAGGCCACACTTTGAAAATGCTAAGGCAAGCAACATGAAGGTCGACCCTGCTGGGTTTCCAGTTACACAGCCAATTGATCCCCTTCCGATTTTAAATGTGGCTTTTCTGCTTCTTGTAATGAAATTACAAGTTACATGTGGGCTTTTGCTTTGTGGAATATAGGAAATTTGCCTCTGCCCTCTGGGGAGAATTTGCAAATATTTGCAAGAGTGCCAGAACTTTCAGGCAGAAGAAGCCCTGAGACTCTAGTGTCCTCTCCACATAAGGCTACCTGCGGAGATAGGCTAAGTGGTCTGACGGAATCTGAGCAGCTGAGTTCAAGGAAGGGCAGATAGCCACTAAACAACATGATATTGAGGAGGAAGGAATACTAAAGCCCTAACAAGTACGTAAATATGTCTGGGAAGGGCCAGTTCCATTGGAGCTATGGCTGCCCTTTGAAGACTCTCAGGACTCCGCTCCTGGTCATATGTCATCTTTTTAGAAAAGGCTACTGAACAAGTAGATATGAAAAAGAAGAACAATAATATTTGAGACTGAAGCGTGGGACACCCTGGGGGTACAGCAGAGCTGGCACTGTAGGGTAGGCAGATACATATCACTGGGTCGAGTGAGTTTTAACTTCAGTCCCATAATATTGGAAGAAACAGATTCATTTGTCAGTGACTTTTGGCGGGTGTTTTGCACTAGTCACCTCCCTTCACCTTCAACTAATCCTCCCTTAACCTCCCTGACTTTCAACTTAGTAAAATCAAGCATTCTTAAATAATTCATGTTGATAAGTAATTGTTACCTTAAGGAAAGATATCCTGAAGTTCATGGTATGTAGGGCTTAAAATGTGACCCACTAGGTAATCCTAGATCATGGTGATATATATCATATCATTCCAAGAAAAATTGAATCATTTAAAAAATAAATTTAAGACAAATAAATATATGCTAAAGATGGAAAATGTGGGAGAGTTTTATAATTCATGTTTATTTTATGAAATGACTGTATATAATCTGTTATTCTTATGACTGAACGGTATAGAATTTTTCATCTAATAAAACAGTTATAAAAATTACTTTCATGAAATATTAATTATGCAAACACTTTAAATTTTGTTGTGAGGCTTAGAGAAATAAAATGATGGTATATTCATATTTGATAACTTTTCATTACTTTATTTAAGGAATCAAAATCTTCCATTGTATACTTTTTGGGATATTTGTCTCTTTCTATATATGTCTGTTTCTATGCCTATCTATATAATGTATTCATATCTATATTTAATCCATACCTACTCTATATAATACATATTTATCCATAAATATGACACATTTTATATATAGATATAGAAAACATGTTATAAACACACACGATTGTATAGTTACTTGTAGCTTAGTTTTATCACTGATTTCTGAATTTAGTAATCATGTATGTATATTATAGTCCCAATAAGGAAAGATCAGATTTCTTCAGTCTAGTTCAATACCATAAATGCAGTAATGTTTTTGGAACTGCTTTTACATGGTAAAACTTGGACAAAGAGAAATTGACTTTACCAGCTTTAGAAGAAGTCAAAGTAATTGGCAACTTTGCATGGAACCAGCCAACACTGGGCTCTACTTGCCCCTGTTTTTTTGGCCCTTGAGGACAGACTTAACTAATAAAAGAATTTTCTCTCTCTAGAGACCACAGTTCTGTGAACAACACCACACACTTGTTAATTATGGCAAAACTAGTGTATGGGGCTTGAATACATACATAATTAAGAGCATCTGTTGAGTTTTAGGTGCAGCAGAAAAGAAAATTGCAACCTGCCAATATATAATTTCTATAGACAATAAAATCAACTTAATGACCATTGAAAATGAAGATCTAAGTTAAATAATCTCTTGGTCATTATATTTTACAATTAACTAGTACATGATTAATTATTTTTGAAAAATTTAAACTGCACATACATAAAAAAAATCAGTTATAATTCTCCATTAGCAACACACTCACCCAATACCACTCTTACACCCAGACACAACCACTGCTGAGAACAGAGTATTTCTACTTATTTGCACGCACTAGCTATACATAAAGAAATGGGATTAGACTCTGTATATTGTTATGCTACTGCCGTTTAGGATAGAATCTGGCATGTAATCTGCCACATAGTGTTTACTATGAGCCAGGTTGTTGTCTAAGATATTTCACTGGAGATCATTCCGTGTCTGTACATATTGAGCTAAACCATTCTTTGTGATGTAACTTTTTGGACATACCATCGATGTATGGATATTTACTTTTTTTTTCTGCCTTTTTGTTTTTTGGCTACAAATAATGCTTAAGTACATATCCTTCTACATGTATCCATGTACTTTTAAATACATATTTTACCACAGTAAATTTCTAAAAGTGGAAATTTAATTATTTTTATTTTTTCCAGTATAGCTGGTTTACAATGTTCTGTCAATTTTCTACTGCACAGCAAGGTGACACAGTCACACATACATATATATGTTCTTTTTTCTCACATTATCATGCTCCATCATAAGTGACTAGATGTAGTTCCCAGTGCAATACAACAGGATTTCATTGCTTATCCATCCCAAAGGCAGTAGTTCGTATCTATTAACCCCAAATTCCCAATCTGTCCCACTCTCTCCCCCTCCCCCTTGGCAACCACAAGTCTGTTCTCCATGCCCATGATTTTCTTGTCTGTGGAAAGGTTCATCTGTGCCACATATTAGATTCCAGATATAAGTGATATCATATGATATTTGTCTTTCTCTTTCTGATTTACTTCAGTTACTATGAGAGTCTCTAGTTCCATCCAGTGTAATACTACTCAGCCATAAAAAGAACAAAATAATGCCATTTGCAGCATGTCTTTATTTCTTTGAGGAGAGAAAAGCATAATGAGCATAATAGGAATGAAGTATTCCCATTTGGAAAATGTATGATGTCCCCAAAATACAAACTAAAAATAGATGTACCTCATTTGAAATTGTAAAAGCAAATTCTTAGCATATGTTTTAGGTAACCTGTCTTAAAACTCTTTGCATAATGTTACTTTCTAAGTATTAAATTCTCTCGTTGACTTTCATTAAAAAAATAGAAGCAAGTTTAATTTGTCTTCAGCTTTTTCACCCCTTTAAGGTTTGTAGTGTAGCTCTTTTTTTGCTAATTGTGAATTAACAAAATGAACTAACTTTTAAAGACAAATTTTGTGTTGTGGCCAGTGGAAGTTTTACATAACAAATGAAAATTTCAAAATTGTGTTACTCTACTAATTTCATAAAAACTGAGCACCTAGTTCTTTACATGGGTTAGGTCCTGTCCTTGGCTCTAGTGACAGATGTTAATTCTTTCTCTTCGAAGAACTTATGGACATGGAGAATCAATGATAAAAGTGCATGAAAATTGCTTCAGTATCATCAGTGATCCTGTTTAGGGAGCATATAGAAAGGTTATTTAGTCAGTTTGGTTCTCATTATATTTTGTAAGTTCTGGAGCTTTGGAGTTAGTTACTGAGTTCAGGTTTGTTTATTTATTTATTATTGAAGTATAGTTTCTAAAAACTTATATGTTACAGGTGTGCAATATAGTGATTAACCATTTTTATTTTTTATTTTTTAGTTTTTTTTTGGTTTTTTGCCTTTATGTAGAGCCACACCCGTGGCATATGGAGGTTCCCAGGCTAGGGGTCTAACAGGAGCTGTAGCCGCCGGCCTTCGCCAGAGCCACAGCAATGCGGGATCCAAGCCGCGTCTGCAACCTACACCACAGCTCACGGCAACGCTGGATCCTTAACCCACTGAGCAAGGCTAAGGATCGAACCCGCAACCTCATGGTTCTTAGTCAGATTCTTTAACCACTGAGCCACGAAGGGAACTCCAGTGATTAACCATTTTTAATGGCCGTACTCCATTTGTAGTTATTACAAAATATTGGCTATATTCCTTGTGTTGTACAACATATCCTTTTTTTTAATGGCCACACCTGCAATATATGGACGTTCTCAGGCTAGGGGTCGAATCGGAGTTGCAGCTGCCAGCCTACGCCACAGCCACAGCATCGCAAGATCCTTAATCCAATGAGTAGGGGCAGGGATAGAACCCGCATCTGCATGAATACTAGTATTCTTAACCCACTGAGCCACAACAGGAACTCTCTGTAAGTATATCCTTGTAGCTTAATTTATACTTCATAATTTGTACCACCCACTCCCCTTCCACCATATTGCCCCTCGCCTCCCATTGGCAAACCACTAGTTTGTTCTCTGAGTCTGCTTCTTTTTTGTTATAGTCACGAGTTTGTTGTATATTTTAGATTCCACAGGTGATACCATACAGTATTTGTCTTTCTCTGACTTAGTTACTTAGCATAGTGACTTCCAAATCCATCCATGTTGCTGCAAATAGGAAAACTTAATTCTTTTTATGCTGGGTAGAATTCCATCGTATGTAAGTGTATATTATGTATGTGTGTGTAAATGTTTATACATATATATAATGTATATGTTTAAGAATGTATTCTTTATTCGTTCATCTCTTGATGAACCCTTAGGTTGCTTCCATATCTTGGCAATTGTAAATGCTGCTGCTGCTGTGAACATTTCAGTGCATGTATCTTTTTGAATTAGTGCTTTGGAGTTTTTTCAGATATATACCCAGGAATGGAATTGCTGAGTCATATGGTAGTTCTATTTTTAGTTTGTTTAAAAAACTCTGTACCATTTTCCACATTGCCTGCACCAATTTACATTTCTACAAACAATGTATCAGGGTTCCCTTTTCTCCACATCCTTACCAGCAGTTGTTATTTGTGTTCTCTTTGATGATAGTGATTCTGACACATGTGAGGTGATATCTCACTGTGGTTTTGATTTACATTTCCCTGATAATTAGTGATGTCAAGCATCTTTTCATGTGCCTATTGTTCATCTGTATTTCCTCTTTGGAGAAATGTTTATTCACTTCTGCCCATTTTTTAAATCAAGTTGTTTATTTATTTGTTTATTTTTGATGTTGAGTTGTAGGAACTGTTTATCTATGTTGGATATTAACCCCTTATTGGTCACATGATTTACAAATATTTTCTCCCTTTCATTATCTTTTCATTTTGTCATTGATTTCCTTTTATCTGAAAAAGCTTTTAAGTTTAATTAGTTCCCAATTTTTTATTTTTGCTTTTATTTCCTTTACTTTAGCAGGCAGATACAAAAAATATTCCTGTGAATTATGTCCAAAAGTGTTCTGCCTTTGTTTTTCTCTGGAAGTTTTATATTATCCAGCTTACATATAAGTCTTTAATACATTTTAAGTTTATTTTTGTGTATGGTATTAGAGGATATTAGTTATTAAGTTCAGTTATATTTATTTTAATGCTAACAGGAAAAGATAAAGTGATGAAATATAAAAATATACCTTTTACCTTCTTTCTCTCAGCCTATTATACATACCTGGAGATTCTATTTGATTATTCATTTTGAGGTAGATTGACACAATACCTTCTATGTAGAACCTGGCCTTTGAGGACTTCTTTTCCATGGTCACTAATTGGAAAAAAGAGAGGGGGGGGGAGAGAATTGGCATTCTGTGTTACTAAATATGGATTCTGAGCTTATGGAAAAGAAATAACTACTCATTGGACCCACAAGCCAATATTTTAGCAAGATATTCACATCCTGAAACTGCCTGGGATGATATACAGTTCTTTGAATTCAGTCAACATGATACATCTTGTCTGGAAAGCTTTCTAACATTTTAGTTAGTATTTATCATGCCTTTTTGTTTTCATTTAATGCTTACAGGAGTTTGTGATCTTATCTATCACAGTGGAAAAGAAAGATGGCAGTATGATTTTCTTCTCCAACTCTTTAGTAAGACACAAGCTTCATTAACATAATGAATGGAAGCTAATATTGGAAATGTTTGGACCTATAAACCAATTCAATTTGCTTCCACTGTAAATTTGGATTTTTTTGCTTCAATATGCATACTATACTTTTTCATTTCTGTTATTTTCTTTTTTCATATCATTTTTGTCCCCACTAGTCTACCTTATTATTTTCTTCATTTATTCATTCTTTCGTTAATTCTTCCATCTTTCTATTCATCCAGCCAGCCATACTATATACTAACTGCTATGCCAGAAGCAGGAGATACAAAAATGAATATGACGTTATTCCATTCTTAGAACAATTCCCAGTTCACTAATGGGGAAAAACAAATAAATCCATATTTTTTTCCTCCATTAATTTCCTTTCTAATTTCTTTTTCTTATGTTATTCAATCTAACCTCATATTTACCCTTTCAGTTTAACTCAGTGAGTTAGGAACAAGAGAAGACATTTTCTATATCCAAGCTCTTAGATTTAAGTTAATATAAAGTGCACAAATTCCTTGCTAAAGAAATCCAAATGTGACCTCTAGATAATTCTAGATCTTCAAGGTTTCTGAGGTCGCTCTTTCATTTGATACTGAAAGTAAGTTCCTAGTAAACTGAGTTCCTATTCTTTATTCCATGGGAAGCTCTCTCAATATCTCAAGGACTTTCATGGATCCGTATTTCTCCCAATTACCTTTTAGTACTATTTTTTCACCCCCTATGTATTTGAATCTCACTATGTACCTTGCCTCCATGGTTGACTGCTCCCCTCCATTGTCCTCCCATGGTCCAGTGCCTTCATTACCCAAAGCACCTTCAACACCAAGTTGTTTTGTACAACCATCTTTCACTGAAGGCATAACAGAGCAAGCATCAGGCTAAAATTAAATATTTTCCATTAGTCTACCGAAGTTCTGCTACTGTACCTGTGGAGGGATTTCTCAATTGTTTGCCCTCACATTATAAGCCTTTCCTCCTTCACTTTAGAGACCCTTTTCCATTTCCTTTTCTTCAGAATTCAACTTCCTTCAAATTTCCTCACTTTCAAGCTGACAAGGCCAACCTGCAGTTTCCTACCATGTCATTATGAAGCATACTTCAGTTCCTAGTTACAGCTCTCTTGTTCTAGACTATACCTGGTGTCCTTAGCCTTTATAAATAAAAATTGCCTATCTAGCTGCTTTTTTAAAGCAAAAGAACCATCTACTCCTGAGAGAATGTTCTATCTTCCAAGAATATCAAAGTTTGTGTGTTGTTTTTATAGTCTTTTATGGTTTCCTATTACAGTATTATCACACTTTAGCAGATTTATAAAGTCCTTAAAAGCTAAAGACATACTGAAGAGTTCCCATCATGGCTCAGTGGTTAACGAACCCGACTGGCATCCATAAGGATAAGGATTCGATTCCTGGCCTCTCTCAGTTGCTTAAGGATCTGGTGTTGCCATGTACTGTGATGTAGGTCACAGACATGACTCAGATAGTGCATTGCTGTGGCTGTGGCATAGACTGGTGGCTATACAGCTCCGATACTACCCCTAGTCTGGGAACCTCCAGGTGCTGCGGGTGTGGCCCTAAAGAGACAAAAAAACCAAAATGACAAAAAAAAGCTGAAGATGTACTGAGTTATAAAGATTACAATGAAGAATAATACAAATACAAAAATAATCACGTGGTTCTTTAAATAATGCTAATAAAAATACTGTTAAATGCAAGTTCCAAATAACATTAAAAGATAACTTTTGGCTTCCAGAGTTTTGTGTCTTAATATTGTATATATTAGAAACTGTTTAGTTGCTTTGTTTACTCATAGGTGTTTGGGTAGAAGCCATAATTATGTCATCGCATACATACTGATACACACACACACACACACACACACACCTGCAGGCTCTAAACATTTATCACATAGGAAGTAATGAACTATTCTTATCATGCTTTAGGAGGATTCTTTTAAGAGTCTACAAAGGCTAATAATTTAAAAACTACTCCAATTCATTTAATAATGAATTACCAATCTTGTATTATAATTTTGCTGATAAAACATTGAACAGTGGTTTCAAACTTTACTATGCACAGCAATAACCTAGGAAGCTTGTTAAATGCAAATTCCATCTCCCCAAACAAGAGAATCTATATATGTCTTGTGTGAGGGTAAGGAATTCTCATTGTGTAAGCTCCCCAGGTGTGTTCTAAAGAATGGGAGCAAACCCCTTTTCTGGGTTGATGGGTGGGTTATTTGAATAATTTCCGAATACAAAATGATTCATGTTGGTTAAATCCCAACCACCCAGTATGGTATCTTAAAACTTTTTGATCTTTTCCTGACAACATAATAAGTTGTTTAACAAAAGTAAAGATCAGATTCTTGTAATTCTTATTGAGGCAATAATTATATTTTTAAAGTATAATAAAATATATATGAGTGAGTTCTAATATTTTCGTAAGGTCATAAGTTAAAAACCACCTTAATATATATCTTTTATTTTTACTTAATCCCAGATGGTAGGGCTGGTGCAATAATTTAAGATAAGTGAATTCTATAGGTCTCCCAATAGAAGGACAATCCAAAAGGGCTCTACCAGCAATCAAACTGCTCTAAAGTGACCTTACAGCCTCATTTTAAATTTAAAACCTAGGTGATGTTTTTGGTTGATTTAAAGCCCTTCAGAAAAAAGAGGTTAACCTTTAAAAAGTGAGGATCTCTGGGCTAATTTGGGATTTGTTCATAACAATTTGTGCAAAAGAGGCAGATCTAGAAAACCTGCTGTTCCTTTGGTGTTACAGTCAAGGCATCACTTGAGAAAGTCCAGACTTTTTTTTTGAAGCTTCCCCACTATGTGATACACATCTCCCCTTTCTAGCTTGTCAGCCTCCACCTGTCCCTGAACTTTCAGCCTATTGATATTTTTTCAGATATTTCTGTGACTTCTCAGACTAAATAAAGTCTTGTCATTTTTTCTTTCATTACATTTATTATAATTGTAATAATATCATTTTACAGGGTTAATTATTTAGTGTCTGTATCCCTAATAGAGTGTAAGTTCCTCAAGAGCACGCAGGGATTGTGTTTTGTTAACTACTGTCAAATTAAGACCCGAGCCCTGTGGCCTGGCATAGAGAGGCCCCTAATATATACTTGTTGAATTCATGAGTGAACAGTAGGAAAATTTCTGACTGGAAAAGATTCCAGTGTTTTCCCTTAACAAGCCTCAGAGTATACCAGAGAACTGTCTTTGTTATATGGGAGGTGCACTGGCAAGCCAGGATTGATTTTGAAATAATAATGTTGGGAGGTGCTGCTCAATTCACTATTGGAGTACAGATGAACAGTGTTTGAGACTGCAAAGTTAGCTGGAAAAAATGCTGACTCAAATACTAGAAGCAATAAATAAAATCGCAGTTTTACTTTAACTGCCTTATACTCTGTAACTGCCTCATAGATAGAATTTGACCACTAAAACTTTGGATGTTTAGCCTGAAATTTTGGAGAGTGGATGGGGATGGTGAAGCGTGTGAGGAGTGGTTGTGCGGGAGTCAGTATGTATACACTGGCAGGACTCTAATGACCAAAGAAGATGGTGGGGGTAATTGGAAGCCCGACACTCTCATCTATAGGTAAAATTGTAATTAGATTAAGTAATGAATGAATTAAAGATAATTTATTATTTCTCCAAAAGTGGTCATCTTTCAAAGTATCTATCTGTAGGGTCCTACTGATCTTAAGTGTTAGAACAATAGTTGATTTTAAAAGAACTGATATTTATTTGTACAAAGGGAAAGCTGAATGGAAAAAACATGGCTTTATCTCACAATATGTCTGGGAAAGACTAGAGTCAAATTATGATGTCTAAACCAAGGGAAATTTGGAAGATATGCATGGAAAACTAAGTTAAATCCATGAAAATGACACGTCTTATTTAATACTGTATGAATGGTGCACTAACTGGCACCCTGCATAGAAACAAGTCCATAATATGGCCACCAAATTAATTTCCATTTTAATTGAGGTATAGCCTATTACAATATTATGTAAGACTCAGATGTACAACATAGTGATTCAGGATTTTAGAGGTTATATTCCATTTATAGTTATTATAAAATATTTGGTAATATCCCCTAAATTGTGCTATGTATACCTGTAACTTACTTATTTTATATATTTGTACCTCGTAATACCCTACTCCTATCTCAGCCTTTCCCCCGGGATGGTTCTTTAAGATAGATAATCTCAGTACTAAGATTTTTCTTTTTTTTAATCTTTTTGTGTGTCTCATACATATTTCGTGAGATTTGTATATCTCTTACATTAATACTCAACCAGAGAAAAAAGGACGGGGTTTCAATCTCTTCCTGAATCTTAGATCTTCTCAATGGCCTGGTTAAGAGGCAAGTATTAGGGAAGAGCTTTGGGCTTTAGATATACCCTATTATTTCTAAATAAGGGCCTCCTTCCTTTTGACTGATGACCTCCATCTCCTGAATAATTCCTTTGTTTAGATATTCAAGAACCAGCCTCTTGGTGCCTATTAAGCATGCTTAATCTGAGAGCATTCTCAAAAAAGCATTCTCAAAAACGCTTCTTTGAAAGCCTCTGGTGCTGACCAATGGCAGTAGTGCCATTTGCTAAAACAAGTGGGTTTCAAGTTTTCAGATCTTTAATATTACGAGGTATGTGATCCCCAAATAAATGTTTCAACATATTTGTATTTTACATTTGAGAGTTTGGTTGTGAGAACAGAATCTGGGGAAAAACATACCAAGTTAATGTCTCAGGTCTATCACTTTGTAATTGTATGACTCTGGAAAAATGACAACTCTCTGTGACTTTAAAAGTCAGTACAATGCTGTTATGAGTGTTGATAAAAGTTAATTATGTAAATTGCTTTTAAGAGTGTCTGGTATTAGTAAGAACTATGTAAGTGAGAGTTTTTATTATTATTCTGTATTAGGTATATGTTTTTTTCATTTATAATGATTTTTATTTTTTCCATTATAGCTCATTTACAGTGTTCTGTCAGTTTTCTACTATACAGCAAGGTGACCCAGTTACACATACATGTATATACATTCTTTTTTCTCACAAGTCAAAAAGAGAAAGTCAAATACCATATGATATCACTTATATATGGAATCTAACATATGCCACAAATGAACCATTACGCAGAAAAGAAAATCATGGATATGTTTTTATTATTGATTGAAAAAATGTTGAATTAAAAAAAAAAAAACCTGCTATTTCATAACACGTTACTCTAACATTTGGAGTTCTTTTTCAGGAGAGGAAGACAGTTGCCTTTTTATTTGTCCTTAACTCTTTCTCTCCAGTCTCAATGCCTACTCTTCCTAGATTTGCTTTTTTGGCCAAGACTCTGCTTTAAGTTGATGTAATTTAAATGGTAACATAGCTCAAAGGTTTTTTTGCATGTTCATACTTCATGACAATCTGAACATTAGAGTTAGAAATCTACAGTTAAATATGGGTGGCTTAAGTGTGGACTGTACCTTATATTGATGGTTGTAAATCTTGGTCTAATATGTGAAGATTTCTAGGATCATAAACAATATTTGGAGTTATTGTCTAAATTTAATTTTTTTTCATTCTGTTGCTCTTTAACATTCTTTTGCAAGGATTTTTACGGTCTCTTCACAGGTGTGTTTTCTTATACAAAAGAGTCAAATTATTTTCCAACATAAAGCATTACTTTTTAATCTATATAAGCTGAATGAAGAACTTAAGACACATTAGCTTTGCAACTCTAATGAATGTTACTTACAGATGTCTTCTAATGCTTGAGAAACATCCCAAGTGAAATCTGCCAATGTATTTCATTCTTTTTCATCTACAGGAATTGATGGTCTTAGATTTGAACTGAAATATATTCAGATCATTCTATGTTTCTGTTTCCCTTTTTTTTTTCTCCACAGTTTATTGCTTTTGCTTCTTTATTCTTCATCCTGGTTTCAATCACAACCTTTTGCCTGGAGACACATGAAGCTTTCAATATTGTTAAAAACAAGACAGAACCAGTCATCAATGGCACAAACGTTGTTCTACAGTATGAAATCGAAACAGATCCTGCCTTGACGTATGTAGAAGGAGTGTGTGTAGTATGGTTTACTTTTGAATTTTTAGTCCGCATTGTTTTTTCCCCAAATAAACTTGAATTCATCAAAAATCTATTGAACATCATTGACTTTGTGGCCATCCTACCCTTCTATTTAGAGGTGGGACTCAGTGGGCTGTCATCCAAAGCTGCTAAGGATGTACTCGGCTTCCTCAGGGTGGTCAGGTTTGTGAGGATCCTGAGAATCTTCAAACTCACCCGTCATTTTGTAGGTCTGAGGGTGCTTGGACACACTCTTCGAGCTAGTACTAACGAGTTCTTGCTGCTGATAATCTTCCTGGCTCTAGGAGTTTTGATATTTGCTACGATGATCTACTATGCGGAGAGAGTGGGAGCTCAGCCCAATGACCCTTCAGCTAGTGAACACACGCAGTTCAAAAACATTCCTATTGGTTTCTGGTGGGCCGTAGTGACCATGACTACCTTGGGCTATGGAGATATGTATCCCCAAACGTGGTCAGGGATGCTGGTGGGCGCCCTGTGTGCTCTGGCTGGAGTGCTGACTATAGCCATGCCAGTTCCTGTCATTGTCAACAATTTTGGGATGTATTACTCCTTGGCAATGGCGAAGCAGAAACTTCCAAGAAAAAGAAAGAAGCACATCCCTCCTGCCCCTCAAGCAAGCTCGCCTACTTTTTGCAAGACAGAATTAAATATGGCCTGCAATAGCACACAGGGTGACACGTGCCTGGGCAAAGACAATCTGCTTCTGGAACATAACAGATCAGGTAAGGCACAGTTTCAAATGCATGCCATTAAATACTTTATAGACCAGTATGTCCCTGAGGTAGAAGGCAATCATCCTCATTTTCTGCAAATGTTCATGAGTTGTCAGTTCTACCCCTTTACAAAATGTGTTTGTGTCAGGCTTGTAGATAGTGAGATTGTAGCTTTTCTAATGAAGTCTAAGTAGAAGTCTGCATAGCTGGTCTATAGAGTTTTCCTGCTTTAGTGGGAATGCCTTTTGCTGATGGTGCCAATATTTTCTTTTGCCTGTTTGTTGCTTTTGTGCCAATGTTTCTTCATTTCCCTGCACGATGTGATGGTATGATATTGGACATTTTCCATCCTTCATCCTCAAAATGTTTATCTCCATATCACTTGGCTTGGTGTGTTCGTCTCAGTTTTATCTCTGCCACATGGGGCCATGCATTTTAACCTAATTCACAAGAAGAAGTTACATAAGCAGAATGGATGTTTACATTTCAAAAGCCTAAATCCCAGAAAAGTGATATGTAAGAAAACCCTTTTGAAAGTAAATGTCTTCCTCAGCAATATTATGGAGATTTGATTAAGTTTTCATTATTATTAAATTAGGGTAATTCTGTTGGATTTGGTAAGATGCTAACCAACTAAATGTTATTCAGGGGATAGATGATCTGCTTTGGCTAGTCAGTGGCAAAGCAGTTGAATTTCTCTGTGGATTTCCTTATTTTATGCACTCTGCTTTGGGCTCTGTTTCCTCTGAGAAGTGAATTTTGAATGATTTACTGTTTGAAATTAGCTGAATTCCTGTTCCTCTCTATTGCCATAGCTAATCTAGTGTTGACTGACTGTAATTTGACATAGGGTTTGCCAAACAGATAGGAGTGTCATCTCTAGGCTATTAAGTCTAGTACAGATGAAATATTTTGTAGATTATATAATTTAATTAGCTTTTTGTCCACTATGAAACATTAAGACATATATATGCATTCCCTGTAACTTAGGTTTAATCTTTTTCTCGTAGAAAAATGACATGTGACAATCCCATGTGAATAATTTTGCGTAATTTATACATAACACCCGTTTAACAAAGCATGCAAGCAAGCAAACAAACAAAAAACACACGTGACATGTTCACAGATTCTCTCCTTAGCTTCCAAAAGTTATTAAGGGGTAAATGGGACAAAAAGTGGCTGGAACTGAACTGCTTTATCAAAAGACTTTATTCACAGTCCTTATGTTTGTTTAGTAGATTGTTTTGCAAATCCTGTCAGTATGCATCTGAGAACTATTATGTTAGGAATGTCTTCATGCAAGACAGATTTTATTTGGTGTTGCTGTTCTCATTAGACTGCTCTCAGGTATCTTATGAAGGGCATAGAAAAGGAGGACACACTCTCAGCCTGGGTAAACATTGTTATAAGCTAGTGTCTAGGCTGATAGGATGTGAAAGTCTTTGGCATGCATAGCGAAGTAAACAGTTGTTTCAAGGGCATTTGGAGAATTTGATTTTTGTTCCATTGTTTTGCTCAAAAATATTACATCATTTCAAACTAGAGAACCTGGACATAAAGTTTGTGGGCTTTGGGATTATTTTGATTACAATTTTGGGCAAAAACTACTTTCAGAAAATAATAAAAGCACGTGTCTTAAAGAACTGCAAAGACAAATATTTACTTAGGACGAGTTTTTCCTTTAGTAGGTTTCATATTTAAAGATGTTTATTCACAGTAACTAGAAAAATGTCAAAAATTGCAAGATATTAATTGGTGTGCTACTTCATTATCATGCTTATTTTGAATTCCTATCAGTTTTTTAAAAAGTTAATGTCCTGTTAGATAAAATCCAAAATGAAATTAAAATTTCCCAAAGAACATTTCTCTCTTTTTCAATACATTTCCATTTTCCTCCATGTAAATTTTTGTAATGGGTGATACAAATTCTTCTTCTTGTCATGATGTGATGAGTGTCTTTTGTATATCGAGTGACTGTACTATGGACTTTTGGCGTAAACTCTTTGTACTGTCTCATTCCCTCATCCATCACTGTCTGTCAATGGGCATGGTGCTGTGACCAGTGTTATCAGGTGACGACAGTACAGGAAGTGAGCCGCCATTATCACCCCCAGAAAGGCTCCCCATCAGACGCTCTAGTACCAGAGACAAAAACAGAAGAGGGGAAACATGTTTCCTACTGACGACAGGTGATTACACGTGTGCTTCTGATGGAGGGATCAGGAAAGGTAGGCATGCATTTAATCAGATCCTAACAGGTGACTTAGCAAGTCAATGCTGCAAATACATGGAGTGATGTAAAATTCTCTTTCACCATTTTCTAGGAACAGTTGTGCGTCATAGTGTTCTTTTCCTCTTCTCATCACATCTTCTTCATTATAAACATTTTTCAATAGATATAACAGCCTACTTGATTGTCATATCTGAAAGACATTTCACCCTTCATTCTTTTTCTTTATTTTTCTAGTTTTTCATTTGTCTATGGGCAGAATTGTAATGAAGCATTAAAAATTAAACCATTCTTCTATTTTAGTATAATATACTCAGCAGTCGCTAAAAGTTGTATTTTTTCGTATAATGAATTAAACTTACTAATTGATTCTGTGCATATGTTTGGTAAGTAATTGATTATAAAATAATAGTAAAGTCTTTTTTTTTTAAAGTAAAGCATTAAACATACTGTAATTGTCTCTTATCCAGTATTTGGGCAATTTTCCCCAGTGGATTACCTTAATGTCAGAAGGTTACTAAGGTACAAGATCCTCAGCCATACAGAACAGTATATCCAATCACTCAGAAGGCTACTTAGGTACTTGCAAAATGTACTTACAGAATTTCTCTTCAGGACAATACTAATTTTAAGTTTATCTTTATTTTTAATTGACACCGAATAGTGCCTAGCACATAGAAGATACTTAATAAATATTTGTCCACTGAATAAATTGAACTGGGCAAGCAACTTGGTTAAGGAATAGAACAGAGTACTGAAGCTGCACTTGATCGATCAAATGGTTTTGTTTTCCTAGACTGTGCCACCGTCTATGACTATTCCTTAGGTGCTATATTTTGTTTGTAAACGTTACCAACCAGACCATACAACTGGACCATTTTTCTCCTCCTTAAGAAATAGTTTTGTGACACTTATAATACATCTTTGCCAAAGTGCTGGTGTGCTCTTAGATAACCTCTTACTTTGATAATCTAGTTGCTTTAATGCCAGGTTTATTTTTCTCTCTTTATTGACAAAATAGAGAAAGAACTGCATGTAATAATTTCTTATGCAACTGATTGAATTTGAATGAAGAGCCACTCCAAAATTTTCCTATTAGTTTGACTGCGTTTTTAAAATAGTGTGGTTATTTGCTATTCATTGCAGTTTCTCCCTATTGAATATGTTACCATTTTAAGCCTAAATATTTATTTCGTGGTGCCTACTTTTTTTTTGAAATAGCTCATTATCCATGTTGTGCTTCTCTTCCATTTCTTCTGAGCACTTTATTTTGTTCTTTATTTCTCTATACCTATGAGTCTTAAGGAGAAGACAAAATATTTTTCTTTTGCTTTTCTAATATGTAGTATTTCAAAAACTTATTCATTCTAAGTGCTTTCATTCTCTGCATCTATCCCTTACACCAAAATATATTTCAATTGTCTGAATAGGTTTATTTCATTGTTTTGATACTTTACATTTAAATATTATGTGTTACAACAATCTTTAAATATTTTACAAAGATAGTTAATATCCTCTCATAGCACATAGAGCAAAATATATGTACATATATTATATAATAATAACTAATAATTTCATATACAGAACACATTTTAGATGCATTATAATCTTAATTCATTATATATGTATATACATATATGTGCATGCATGAATATATGTATTTTTATGTAATATGTGGTTAGATTTATGTACATTTTGAGCATCAATTAAGTATCACATGCAGTATTTATACTAAGGTTATGTGTTTAAGAATCTAGCTAGAATTTTTTTCTACCATGTTAGACAATATTTTGAACTTAAACTGTCAAAGGGGATCACATACGAAGAGAGATTTTGCAAATTATAAAGTACTATATAAATATAGAATTTTCTGTAAAATGGCAAAATTTCATGAGCAAAGCAATTAATAAGATATGCAGTTTATATGAGGAAATTATATGTGCAATCTTATTTTACAAATACAAATTGTATCAGTGAAAGCATCCCTGAAAACTCAACTCTGAGCTTTTTTTCTTTGTCATTCCTCACCATAATCAACTTCTTTTTCATTCTTGCTTAATTCTTTTGCAGATTTGTGTTTTTTCACCTTAGGTCTAGTGACATTTCTGGCTAATTTCACTTAATCTTCTCAGTGTCTTATCTTGTCATATCTATCAGAAATTCATTCATTTCTTCTGTTTCCTTCATGTAGATTATAGATGTCTCCTATTACTCCTGCCCAGATATTTATTTCCTATATGATTTCTTCCTTACCTTTCAAATTGGTCTCCATACTAATCTGATTTTAGGGTTATAAAGTCTTCCCTATATAGATGGAAAAAAAAAAAAGACGATTCCCGTTGGATTCTTTTTCCATCAAAAAATACAAATATAGTTGGACATACATTAAGAACATTTATGCATTCCTTAAAAGACTGAACTCCCAAAACTTAGAACCTGTGTTTTTATTTATACAATATTTTTAGGAAATCATATAGCACAGACACAAACATACCCATTAATAGTACATGAATAGGCAGTTTCAGTATTGCACAAAACAAATACATGCTTTTAAAAGCTTTCTTTTTCTAGTTTTTAATTCTTTTCTAATCATGAAAATAATGCAATCTTCATTATTTGAGACAAATTCTGAAATATGGGAAAGAAGCAAAAAACAAAATCAAAAATACCCCGATAGTCTCACTATCCTGAAACACTACTAACCTTTTTTTTTTCTTTTTCTTTTTAGGGCTGCACCCGTGGCATATGGAAGTTCCCAGACTAGGGGCTGAATAGGAGCTACAGTTGCCAGCCTATGCCATAGCCACATATGCTTTTAAAAGCTTTACAAGATGTATACCATGTATTTAGATGTTAGTTCAAATTAAGTTCAATATTGTTTATTCTCATGAATTATATTTTCAGTCACTCTACTCACTGAAATTTTGATCAGCAAAATTTTATCAAATTTATAATGATAAATTAACCTGCAGAATAAAGGAAGAATATATTTTTAATAACAATTTTACTAATTAAATACTTGTTATTAAATTATACAGAAAGCCTTCTCAAATGAACACTAAAATCTGTATTAAAAATAAAAGGATCTACAAATAGAATAAATAATATTTATGTTAATAACTGTATTTCAGGGAATTCCCATTGTGGCCCAGTGGAAACGAATTTGACTAGTATCCATGAGGATGTGGGTTTGATCCCTGTCTTCGCTCAGTGGGTTGTGGATCTGGCATTGCTGTGAGCTGTGATGTAGGTCACAGATGCAGCTTGGATCCCATGTTGCTGTGGCTGTGGTGTAGGCCAGCAGCTGTAGCTCCAATTAGACCCCTAGCCTGAGAACTTCCATATGCTGTGGGTGCAGCCCTAAAAAGCCAAACAAAAAACAAAAAACAAAAAAAAAAGAGAAAAGAAAGAAAGAAAAGAAAGCAAGCAATGTATTTCAAGAAAGTAACTAAACATTTAGAATGACAACCAGATTTTTACCCTTAGGAGGTCTTTTAGGGAACATGGCAATTGTGGGGAATAAGATTAAATTTTATGAGGATGATTTATAGGTATTAACAATCTCTTTGGTTCATGCATATTCACTAGTTTGTTTTTAATCGAAACCAATCAATGTTTATAGTCTACATTTTTAGATTATACTAAAGATCCAAATCAGTTTGGATAAATTATTCTTTCTATAGTTTTCAAAGTTGTATGTCCAGTTGCATTATAGAAGAGCAATGATAACCAGTCGTCTATGTACCTGAAGGTCCCTACATAGAATAAATGACCTGTAGTTTCTTTTTAATTATTTATAACATTCTCCCATTAACAATTCCATCATCCACCAGAGTGTAATGAAGTATATGACACCTCTCATGCTTTATAGCCCAAAATACTAATAAAACATATTGGCATATAATTCTTTCATTAGCAGAAATTATGTCCTAGAGAAATTTCCGTCTACAAAATATCAAAAAAGATATCTAATCTGCTGAAGTTTGTGTGTGTATGTACATAGGGAGAGGGTTCCTATTAGTTCAGCCTTATCCCACTGTGGAGTTATTATTGCAGTCCATATCCATATCAGCCTTGAATGCTCACAAATCACATAATCACTAATCACTTCTCCTCATCTAGTGAAAGGAGAAGAGGTAGCATTGGCTTCTTCCCCAGAAATTTCATGAAAATGTAGAATTCAATGAAGAAAAAGCTGAGAGGAACATGAGGACACACAAAGACCCGTTTTCTTTCTTAAACAGTTATCAAGCGCACTATGGGCAAATCAGGGCCCAAGGAGTGTGTTATAGTCTACAGGAGATAAGAATTTCACTGGAATTGTATCTACTTGTTCAGCTTTGGCTGCACAGTAGAGCATTTTGTCTTCCTGATATATAGTACTTTTTCAGTAGAGCTGTCAGAACATCTATTTGCCAATCTGTATGACCACATTTTCAGTCCTGCTTTGAAGACAGTTTCACTTCTAACTTCATACTAGGTACTCCCCACCTCATTTACCTGCCTCTAATCTCTTCTAATTAAAAATACTACAAAGTATGAGTCCTTCCAAAAGGGACCTTGATGGAGTGTTGCTTGAGTAGCAAAGGCAAACCAATGGGCAAAGCTTATGGGAAGGATTTTTCATTATGTTAAGTCCAGGACTATTATGAACAAAAGACTAGAATGCAAGATAATGAAAGAAAAAGTGCATTAAGATTAAGCTTATCTTGGGAGTTCCCGTTGTGGCGCAGCGGTTAACGAATCCGACTAGGAACCATGAGGTTGCGGGTTCGATCCCTGCCCTTGCTCAGTGGGTTAACGATCCGGCGTTGCCGTGAGCTGTGGTGTAGGTTGCAGACGCGGCTCGGATCCCGCGTTGCTGTGGCTGCGGCGCAGGCCAGTGGCCACAGCTCCGATTAGACCCC